>QLNU02015270.1:80966157-81031846 GCA_006491805.2 Dysdera silvatica
ATCAGTAGCAAGCAGAGATGAACTATAATTTACCATGGTTCCCACGTTCTTTGAAAAGTCCTTAGATTTTTTTTGCCAAGTAGGGGCCCTTAAAAAGTACTTTAGAGCTTCCAAAAATGCGGTTGGTCCTTGAAAAGTCTTTGAATTTTTCCCAAAACCTTTTTTCAAGTTTTGGCAAAAGGAAGAAAAGTATCATTTTGCCTTATTTCCAAAATAAAGCCAGTAGCGCTGCGGACATGCCCCCTTCCTCTCCCACCTTCTGAGTGCAGTTGATATAAGGGATAGAGAAAAAAAAGGGTAACTTTTGCTGGCAGTGTGCCAAGTTGAAAAGGAGCAACATAATTAAACACTAATTTCAATATTATGCTTATAATGTCTTGCATTTTTAATTTTTATGTATATTGCGATTGCCAATGTAAGGTCCTTGAAAAAAATTATTGGTCCTTGAATTTCATCGGGACAAAAGAGTGGGAAGAATGTTTACATTTTATAATAAAAAAAACCAACAAAATCGAGTTAGCACTAAATCAGCATCAAAGGTGTGAACCATGCCATAGACAACACTAAGGCTCCTAAAAAAGGGAAATGGCACCTATCCACCATTTTGTCGCCATTCATGGGTGCCGCTTTGCTGTCCTGAGGATAGAAATCTGTCTTTTGAATCTTTTAAAAGCCTGGATAGATGGTTGGGTTTTTGTTTCTTACAGTCCCCCTGTTTTTACCCTTAATGTACCTTGAATTTCAGTCTTGACCTATGCACTCTAGTGGCACCCATGGTTTCCACTGTATCACGTGATCGTGGTTGCAAATTGTATTTATTGGCGACATTTTGAAAGTTGCACCAATGTTTACATTCGTCGGATAATCGCGGATTTTTGATTATTTTTATGCCAAAATAGCGATCATTGCTCTAAAGTGGAAAACCTTTATCGCCAAGGTAAATGAAACCGGAAGTGTACAACAAAATAGTAGCTGATGCATCCACCTACATTTGTAGGAGCTCTAGGCAATACCATAAAACATTGTGAAGTGACAGATTTGGCACAGGGGTTACTAATCAATCGGCAAAATGTTGGCATTCATATGAGATCGTTATTTTCTTATAAAGCATAAAATTGTAATGGTGCCAATTTTACCGTTGGTGGTTTTTAATAAACTCGCCATCAGTAGTTTATGAGGTGTCATATGAAAAGAAATGGATTCACCACTGTCATGAAAATACCACTCTCAAATTTATATACATTTATAATTATTTATTATTTTCATATATTTATTTTTTCAGCATACAGACGGATGTAGAGAATACTTATACATTCTTGTGTTATCTCAAAATTTGAATAAGTCAAAAATTTACTTGGTGTTGCCTATTAATGACACCTGCATAAAATGGTCTTTGAACTGACAATGATATTTTCCCATTGGTTCAGGGAATTTTTAATCGTCACACCTCTTCGTGTTCTGAAAAAAAAAAGCTAAATATAGAAATGGTATTTTCCCGATGACAATAATTGTATTTTTTATAATGCAGTTTCAACATTTCACTGCTGATGGATTAGGTAAGAAGCTCCGAAAAGGTATCATGGGCGAATCTTGTCAGATCAAAAGGTCAAGAACATCGTCGGCAATTTCTTGCCAAGACCTGACAACTCTAATTGTATTTAGAATATGTTTGCATAAAGACACCATGTAGCATGTCTTCAAGATGCTTAAGATTGAAAATCACCCAGAAAAGTCATCCAAAAAACTGGTATTTTAAAAGTGAAGAAATTAATTTTTTCGATGTTTGATATTCTTTGAAATACGGAGAATCATTAATAAATGTTCATTTTCCGTTATTACTTCTACCATTTTGAGAAATAACAAAGCATGCAAATGTGAACCACCACCATATACCTGATAGTCGCCAAAATGGCAGTTGCCTTTGCC
Source organism: Dysdera silvatica (assembly GCA_006491805.2). Taxonomy (NCBI): domain Eukaryota; kingdom Metazoa; phylum Arthropoda; class Arachnida; order Araneae; family Dysderidae; genus Dysdera; species Dysdera silvatica. The sequence goes on from QLNU02015270.1 coordinate 80,968,084, forward strand.
ATATGGACACACCTGAATATAGCATATGGCTTTATTTCTTAATACTTTTATCCTTTAGCCCCATGGGCCTTTTGGCCATACTTGAAGGTGACTCGATGAGCCAGAGTTATTTGGATTTGGTGTGAATTTGTGTCATGCACACAATGCATATTTCCCCCATGAAATCAAGCAAGCAATTTACAAGTCCTGCAGTTATGTAGGAGTAAAATATTCATCTACTAGGCCATTAACCTAAATTCAATTTCACTGTAGAAAGCGTGTCATTTTTTCTACCCACCATAGTTTGGGGTTTAATTTTGTAGGTATAAAGGTATCTTAGGTTCTGTGTAGCATGACCATAGCTGCCGTTACTTTGGTAAAAAAATTGTTAGTTTGACTCAGCTTCTGTAATAATGGGATAACCTTGCAGAGTCTAATACAGCAAAATCTGTCTATAACGACCTCTCTTTTCTGTACTTCTAACAGGTGTAGAATATATTAGGTTCAGTCTTGTTTATTCACAGTACACTGCCCATATCGGTAACTTCTCCTGTTCCTTGAGCAGTGGTCGACAAATCACGGCACGTGTGCCATAGTTGGCATGTGGACTATTTTGGATGGCATATAGACTATTTTAGATAGCATGCAGAGCGATTTTAAAATAAAACCTATTATAAAGAATCCACTCTCCAGCTAAGAATATTTTATTCTCTGAATTTATTAGTCGTTAATCTGTATCCACTTAAAATACTAATTATTAATTTTTATTATTTTAATTGACTAATCTATTAATTTTCATTAATAGTTAGATAGTAAATGAAACTTCCACAGTTTAGGTGAGATTTAGCAGGAGATTACAGCATTACTTTGGCAATACACCTTTAAAAGGTTGACGACCCCTGCCCTAGATTATAATAAGCAAATTTCACTGTATTAATAATATAGGCCTACTGAATATAATTTTAAAATACATAACATTTTTTCATTGTTTTTAGGAGTTATGACAATTATATCATTCATCCTATGATATTCTCGTAAAAAATATGTCAGACTGCATTATGCATTACTGATGTTGTATGATGGTTTGCTTGCTTATTTATTAATGCTCATTTTCATTTAAATTGCATTTGTTAATGCTGTTTCATTTAAATTGCATTTGTTAATGCTGTTTCATTTAAATTGGATCTGTTAATGCTCATTCATTTGAATGTTGTTGGTTAATATTCATTTAAATTGTATTCATTAATGCTTATTTATTCAAATTTCGTAGATACCCAATCATTTAATTCACATTCATTCATGCTTGGTTATTTAAATTGCATTTATTAATGCTCATTCATTTAAGTGGCATTTATTAATGCTCATTCATTTAAGTGGCATTTATTAATTCTCATTCCTATAAATTTTGTCAATGCTTATTCACAAACATGCTGTGAGTGCTCATTTGCCGATAAAATTTACTTTGTAGATGATGAAATGGGTAAAAACAGTTGTCGCTGTTATTCTATTTTATTTGGTGATCTCATGCTTGGTTGAACTGGTTTCTGTGGCTGAAGAAACAACGAAACCAAGTTCGAAAGTAAAGAAACTTCAGATCGGTGTCAAGAAACGTGTCGAAAACTGCGAGAAGAAATCTAAAAAAGGAGATGTTTTATTCATGCATTACAAGGTAAGATGAAATTATTTTATCGATTAAAATTTAATTATGAAAACGAGATGTTTTCATAAATATACCCTACTTTAAAACGTTCATGAATCATACATATACATTGCGGAAAGGTTCTATCCAGGATGGTGGGACTTGCATTACATTTACCTTATGGGGATGATGGCTGAATTCACGGGTGGACAAAGGTTCCACTGTGGAAAAGGCCCCTGTGTTTTCTTCCTAGAACCCATTATGTGATCTGCTTCCACTTTTTTTAATATTCATTGAAATTTTGAGAGGTTTTAAATACGTTTTGCATTTGCTTCATTGTCGATTTTCAAATTCGGGATATACAGTGAATATACTAATGCTGAGAATGCATTCATCTATGCATGGTGCTGTTCTGGTTTGTACAAATGAAGAAGGGAAGATTGGCCACAACTGGCAGCTCTTCACTGCCAGGAAAGGGTTGTAATAAATTACACAAAGGCGAGTGGAGAGAACTGAGGCCTTGCCGAAGAAGAAAAACAATGAAAGCGGTCGGAATCGGCATGAGTTACAAAGAAAGGAAGCATAAAGCCTGAGTATGCAAGCTTATTATCTTATTATAGTATTGACAGAGCAGATAACACTCTTGCATTGGCTTATTAAACATACTGCAAGCCAGGTTGTTTATGGTTTTGCTAAGGATTTCAGAACTTGACCGTGGAGACTTCAAAAAGTTGCTGTTTAATTGGTGGTGAAGTAGGCTGGGATGATGATGACCGTTGACAATAAACACTACAAAACAAGTATTTGTTGGAAAATGAAGAAAGCAATATGACAGGAGAATAGACATACAGATTTTCATCTCTTCTGTTACATTTATGGACAGACAGCATGGTATCAGGAATCTCATGATACGTTAAAATTTACATTTTTATGCAAAACAGTGACCGTGTTTAAAAGGTTGAGAAACGGAACTAGAGTGATGTAGACAGATGAACTTGGTTATAAGGAACATGAAATGACCGGAGGATTTTCTTTGATATGATGCCCTGCGGTGGCGCAGTGTGGTAACACGTTCGCCTAGTGCGCCGCTAATCCGGGTTTGACTCCCAACAGTGCAAAGAACGCTTAGTCAGAGATCTCATAAAGATTGCACTGCTCACTGTAGTCTGGGTTTGGTTCCCTAGGCCTTAAGAGGTTCGGATTCCTCGGAAAACAGTAGGTCCCGGCACAGCATGATCACTGTAGTCTTTGAGCCGTAAAACCAAAAAGAAAGCAAAAGCGAAAGTTTTGATATGATGGTCATGATTCAATATACACTAAATCAAATTAACCTAAATTACTTGTTTGTTATAGATATGAATTCACTATATCCATATTCAGTATAACCAAGCCCTACTGTATTTTTAAATTTTCTCTTGGAGAAGATTCCCAGAATTTCCTTTCTGGTGGTCTGCGATAAGTAAAGGAATGCATAAAGTGATTCGTGAATGACCGAAGTTTAAAAAACACTAGATTGGTGTTTCACAACAGCCAGACCACAGCCCAGTACTGGGCCCCGATATCGATTATACCAGGTTGCGAGAGATTCTTCTGTAATTTATTTAGTTTTATGAGCTTTTTTCATAAATATTTCATCATGGAAACATTTTTCGGAAAATAATGGCCTTGAATGCATCTGAAAATTTAGGCCCAGAGCACCTAAATGACATATCTATATGTTATTTAGTTATTAATGCAGCAACTGCCAGTGGTCAAGCTGTGTATTTTCAAATGTGAGTTCTCGTGAATGATTGAGAATTTTCAGACATTGAAATCTTTTAGCATTCGAGAAAGAGTACTATAACCGGTCATAAAAGGTGTGTGCAAGTCGATGGCAATAATGTGTGATGCATCCTCTGATCTTAAAACTGAATGGAATAGCATCTGTGTTGCAAATGCCAGTGACCAATCAGCAAGGAAGTGCATCAGCAAAGTGTATATTAATAGATAGAGTGTACTGATATTCTCTACGATCCTACCATAATTATTCATACTTATAATAGCTTAATATATGACTTTTAAAAAAACGGAAAGGCATTTATAAGTAAACCTGTTGCGACTGGGCCCTCATCTTATAACAAGAGAATTTACAAGAGAATCACAGCCTTATGAAGGTCGAGAAACACTAGTCTAAATGATTCCAATTATATTATGCAAAGGGTTTTCTCCCTCTCTCTCTCTCCCATTTTTAAATATACTGCATTCGTGAGTTTAATCTTATTCTTTCTTTTTAACAGGGAACGTTGGAAGATAACACAGAATTTGATAACAGTTATAAACGCGGAGAACCATTGACCTTCACTTTGGGATCTGGGCAAGTTATCCGTGGCTGGGACCAAGGACTTCTAGGGTGAGTGTAACACTTAATTGTATTCCTTAATTGCATCAATAATGCGGAGAAAACACAAAGAAGGTTTGTGAAGCTTTCCCCTAACGCAGCTGGAAACAGGGTTAGGAATTTGGGAATAGAAAGTTAGACGGCAATGGCACTTAAAATTTTTTCTCCAGTTGCCAAAATGTTTTACTTTGGTGCAATTAAAAAAGAAAAAATCCTGTTGATATAAACTTTAATTAAATGTCGTTATGAAGGTGCCTTTTAATGAAACTTACATTATTTCACGTTTATTTTATAATAATAATATTATTTTATAACAAAAAGGGTAAGGTAAATGTTTTTTGTAAATGCAATAATTTTAGCTATTATTAACATTAAGAATCTGAGTTACTCAGTATATATAATACTAATTAATATGATTACTCAGTCAAATTTGTCACCAGATACTGTTAATGGTACATTGAGAATTGGAGAGTTGAAGATTTCGTTAATTGGGGATGACGGAGTTGGTAAATAGCAGAGTTGAAGAATATAGAAGTAAACAATATCTAAGGCAACATCCACTGAGTGACTTTTCTGTTGGTGACAGACAGACAAAGCAGAACAATAACAATGTTAGTTGAAACCAGCTACATTTGAATATCGACCTTGGTTGATTTTTGTTTAGACTTCTTTTTGTAATATACTCAAAGAATAGATACATGTTTATGTATGGAGAAACCTTTCTTAATTTTTTTTTTACCCTAAAGGAACCCTTGAAGCAGTTTTCAGGTTTCCCTCATGGAACCCCTACGTAACGCCAGCAGCCATGTTAATCTCTGGCGATACTTAGAGCCTCATTTGAAAAATACATGCTTAATGTGGAGGTGATACTCGTGGTAGCTAATCTACTAATGGGATTGCATGGCTGATGTACATAGCTGTTAACTTTACAAATTATAACTGGTATATTGCATTAATATTCAATTGCGATTTTTTATTCGCATAATGATGCTTAGGCTTGTTAATTATTCATAACTGTGTAAATATATATATGGGCATATTATTATTATTCAAACGTATATGTTATTGTATCCACATGTGTCACAAAGTATGAAGATTAACAGCATGAAAAATGTTTCATAAGTTCATAGATTGAATGATCTTAAAACCATTGCATATATATATTCAATTTGTGTGTTTCAGAATGTGTGAAGGTGAAAAACGGAAGTTAGTGATCCCTCCAGATCTGGGTTATGGGCCTACAGGGGCTCCACCAACCATTCCAGGTATGTTTTTAACCCTCTGAGTGTGAGACTACCTCGAACTTAAATGAATTTCTGGTGACAAGGTATTTTAGCACTAAGTAGCAGTTCTCTGATAAAGCTTTGGGAGGTAATTTCAGAACTCTGGCAGGTGAAAATTCTTACCCTCTGCATGCATAGGTGCCAACTTCTAGAAGTGAAAAAATTGTAGTCAATCGCATGCACGTATATTTCACCATTTTTTAAATTAAACAAAATCATACATAATTTATGAAAAATGGTAACAACGAGGGAAATTAAGTATTTATTAACAGTTGGAGCTGAAATGTCGCCGCCATGGTATCAAAGGCAGACAAATTCTTCTCCGCTTCTTTTACTCACTATTTGTTTTTATTTGTTACTATTACTTATTACTAAATATGCAATATGTGCAGAAATTTTAAATAAATAATGCGATCAAGAAAAATAGGTATTTAAAATTTTTTTAAAAAACGCTGGTGATTTTAGACAAAATCTCCAAAAATCGGAAGAAATCGTTTTTCCAACCGAAAGACTGATAAAAAATTGGAAGCCTTCCGGGTAAATCGAAAGGATTGGCACCTATGTATAGGAAATGTGGAGTAGCATTGCCACAAACTCTCTCACTAGCAGTCATGCATGGCTTGGCACATTGCCGTGGTGAAAAACCTAATGTGTTTGTGATCTCCAGGTGGACACATGCGACTTTTTTCTTCAGGAATTTAAGCACTTTCATGTAAAATGCAGTGTGAATTATTTCTCTGGGTGGTATGAACTCCTCATGTACAACACCTTTAGAGTCAGAAAAAAAACCCAATGAGCATCGATTTCAGCCTTGATTTGCTCATCTGAACTTCCTTTGGAAGAGGAAACTTGCTAGTATGCCACTTACAGTTCTGTCTTTTCATCTCTGGATCATACTTAACGACCCATGTTCTATCACTTTAAAAATAAGGTTCATTTCTCATATGATTCAAAAACTCATGGGGAAACAGACACCTCCCTTTTTTTTTTTTCTGTCCCTTGTTCAAAACCTTCGGAACAAATTGCAATGGATATCCATAGGAAAAATATTGTTTTTACAATAGGAAGTTCCAAATAAAACTATTTTCCGAAGTTATACCTTCAAAATCTTTTCATATTCATAGTCAGCATCAAAAACACTTTGGTGCAACAAATAATATGATTTTGACAACTATTTTGAAACCCATTAGATTAAATTTGATTCTGAGTAAGCAAGCTGGTGGTTATGTGTGTTATGAATTGTAGTTTAGAGGTATGAATATAATAATTCTCAGCGTGAACCCTCACTCCCTCGATTAACTCTACTCCAATAGGCAAAGGGAGGAATTCCCAAAATGTATATATTTTTTTAATTGATTTGCATAACTTCTACTGCACTATTTTTATTTTCTCATATATGGATAATTTAGGATAATAAAAAAACTTGTCAAATAATTCTCTTATGAAGGTAATCTTATCCTTCACAGGCCATATAATATGCCATCATTTAATGTTTTTCTCCAAAGCTGAATTTTTCGAGGACAATGTATAAATACAGAAGTGTTTAGTGCATAAAATGCTACAAAATTACTACCGTGCTTTCATTATGTGGTAAATGGAAACAAAGATAACTGCATATGAAGTTTTCATTATACAGTGAATCTAATAAACACAGTAGTTGGGTTTTTAAGTTCATGATGTGGGGGTGATCGGAAACCTAAGTTCTGCCTCATTAGATAGCTAGATTAAAAACTGGCTTCATTTCTTTGTCATTCTGCTCTTTCCATGTGTTCTTAAAATCCATGTGTAAGGGTCACATTTCACATAATACACTGTTGTTTTGAGATGTAACAAATATACACACAAAGAACCTGGTGTGAAATGAATACCACAAGATACTATTTATATTTTATTATCAGTTTTTTTTTAATGGTAAACATGTGGAAAACATTAAAATTTACCAGTGTCAGTAAATTGTTTGTTCAATTACAGGTGATGCTACACTTGTGTTTGAAGTGGAATTGGTGAAAATTGAGAGGAGGGCGGAGCTGTGATGAATAGAATATATATTTTGTATTTAAAAGTATGTTTCAACTACAAATGCAATTATATGTACAATACCTTCTATGTGTGTGAGCATTTTTTGTTTTGTTATCAAGTCATTTTTTTCAAAGAAAGTCATCTTCTGTGATTAGAATAAAGTTTTCTATAAATTGTATTTCATTTATTGAATCTTGTCATAGAAATAGAGGTTTCTTGAATAGTCATGCATCAGAGGTGGACATTGACTTCTACACTTTCTTCAAATTTGCACCAAACTGTTAACGGGTGTTTTTTTTTAAAGCCATAGAGGCACTCCCAACTTATTAGACATTTGAAAACTGTAAGTAGAACTACGAATTGAACTGCTAGAGATTGAATTATATTTATATAACCAGTGTTCAGTATTACATGATGACGTTCATACCATCAATTGGGTGACTGCTCGAATTTCAACTTTAAGTCAAAATTTTTAGCACTTCTAAATGCTTTAAAAAAAAAAAAGTAGCATATGATATATGGTTTATAGATTTGATTTTGTGGGCGAATGAATTTTTTGTCTGAGTCGTGTGTTTTTTAAAAATTAAACCTTTGCACTCCACAGGCTCCGCTGGAGCGACATTCAGTATATGGCTTTGAATTCCTTTGGCTAAATAGCCTGGAGTGCAAAGGGTTAAAAACATGGTGGGCAAAACCAAAGTTCAAATACATCGAACTTTGAGCACCCAGCCGACACCATCTTGGCAACTTCCGACTCGCTTTGGCCCCGCCTCCTTTCTCTAAACCTGACGTCACCGCCCATCACCCGTTCTCATTGGACCGCACTCCCTGCCTCCTCATTGGCTAATACAAGCCATTTCTACCGATATTCAATTTCCTCAAAATTTTTCTTCCCAATCTCTTCCATCTTCCAAATTCTGCCATCCAAGCATTAAAACCATTATTTAATCTACTACCCTCTCCCCCCCACCCCTCTACCCAACCCCATATCAACTCATTCCATTCCGTGGGGATTAAGCAACATGATCAGGAAATGCTGAGTTATTTGGTGGGCAAGTCACCTCTACAATAGGGGTGTCTTTGCCCACCCCACATATTTCATTCATAACACACCTGAAACTCATTTATGGGCAATCTCACCACCTCTAATAGACAAGTAGGGCCAATTATAACAAAAAGATTTAACATAATTTTTTTGTATTTCGAATATAAAGCAGACAAAAAATATTCACATAATTTTTTTTGTATTTCGAATATAAAGCAGACAAAAAATATTCACATAATTTTTTATGATTATCATTTTTTTAAAAACAAATTTTTTATGGTACACAAACAAGATCAAAAATACGCTGAAATATTGACATCAAATTTATAAAGGCCTCTCTTCTCTGTCAGCAGTGATGTTACCTTGGGTACTATGTTATGTTTAGACTTAAGCGGCCTATCATCGGAAAGTGGAAGCTTTTCGGCCTTTTGTTACAGAGAAAATGGACTTCACTGTCTGCCAATATTGCAAATGTTCAAAACATTTGACATCTCTTTTTTCTCTCCAAAAAGTTTAATGATTACAAAATCGCCACGCACACATTAGGGTTGTTCAAGCCATCATTGGTCTCTTACTTTCAAGCCTTCTTTATTCTCCTCGCCTCATCTCCTGACAAGTCATGGACAGAAAAATCATTTTCATCTATTTCTGTTACTTATACCGGTTCTTGCTTACAATGATTCTGATCAACGCTTAGCATTGCATAGTACATTTTTAACTATTTAGTTTTTTCAATCAAGCAAAGTTACCCCAAGTGCTATATGGGTAGCAGTAAAGAACAAACCCCCTTTTTAAAACCCAACCTAGGTGGGGTTTTTTTTTTTTAAAATTGCTTTTAATAGTAATGTACTGAAAGTGTCCTACATCTGCAGTATTCTATTGTTCATATATAATAGAAAATGACAAAAACCAAATGTATAATTGTGATAAAAGGTAATTTCATATCCATCACATACCTGCCAACCTAACACAGAAAAAAATATTTTCAAAAATACTTTTTTTAATGTGTTTATTATTCCATAAAATAAGGACTTTTTAGTTATACATATTTTTGCGAAATGGAAAAGAAAATTATATACAACAAAGTTATAATACAGCAGATTATCAGAGTTAACACCAATTATGTATGAAGAATCATACAAAATCACAACTTTCAGGTTGTGTGAGGATTTTTACTTTTAAAAATCTCTAATGAAAAAGCAAGATTTTTTTTTTTTTTAAATTGCAGAAAAATGGAAGACCTACACCAAAAGCTGAAAAAAAGTCTGAAAACCAAAGATTCTGTTTAAAAAAAAGATTTAGGAGCTATGCATGCCATCACCAATTTCATAGATAAAGTACAAGTTTCTTAGTTCTTATTTCAGCTCTCTAAAGGAAGAAAAGCTAAACTTGAAATTTTAGTGCGTCTTATATATTGGTCTTAAATTCAATTATATCTAATTTAACAATTTTCATCTTTTGTAGTACAGTAGTTTACACTTTTAAAATATAATGTACATTTAAAGTGCACCTAATTGCATTTCCTTAAATGTAACTTTATTATGTTCTGGCTAACCTAATGAGGTTTTCCAACAACAAAAAGTTCCCCAATCTCTGTTCCAACATAAATTGTAAATAACTCTCAGTTACTCATGAGATGCCATGTATGGAACATATTGGCAACTCTAGGTTTGAATTTTAAAATTTTTAGAGTTTGCAAATTCTTCCTTGCCATTTTCTAAATGACTGAGATACTAAAAGTATGTAGGATAAGCTATGTTTTTTTTTCATTTGTGCAGATATTTAAAAATAACTGTTTTTAATAATAATCTTTAAAATACTCAATTAAACCCAAAACAACCTATATGGGTTGGTTTAAAAAAAAAAAAAAATCCTTGGTTTTATTCAACTCTAAAAGGATGCATTATTTTGGTGTTACTATCATTTTCAGTGATGTGAGAGTTCCAATATGTAATGACGTTTACATGAGGGGACAAATGCGTATATTTAGCAATCGTTAGATGATGTTTATTATGTTGCAAAACAATTGCGGGGAGAATCCCCTTTTTTTAAATAAAGAATTAAAAAATAAATCAGTCCGGCAAATGTTTTCTGCATTTCTGTTAAAAAAGGAATTTACATTTTATAGAATTTAAAAATGTATATATATACACTTCCTGCAGAACATTTTGGATTAGCTGAAGGCTTGTTGCACAACATTGTAAAATACTCTGCTTTGGGGATGTTCCACCACTTTGCATTTGGGAACATACATCCCTAAAAAAGTTGGAGGGGGTAATATTCCACATACGTAATTGTATATGGCAAATGAACATATATGAATATTTTTCGATTAACCAGTTTTCTGCTGCATTTTCTTGGGAAGTAGACAGTCTCTTCCCTCTATATTTAGGGTCCATTGTATTTGCTAAATAATGGAATGGTTGAATAGCTTGATGCGTTCTTTTCAATGCAATTTCTTAAGGTTGGGTAAGGCCCAGCCAATTTTCCAATTCCAAACTTTCTGCTAAGCGAAGCCGTAATTTTACAGCACAGGATAAATTTATATTATCTGATGGAATGGCTTATAGAATTTAACTGAACTGTTTTATAAAATTCAAAGGTTCTGTGTAAATTTGTGCATTATGGAGAATTGTAGTGATATGGTTTGGGATATCGCCAGCATGCCCAAATTGAATTTGTTCATACTTGTGATCGTTTTTTACATAGCATTGAGGAAGTATTTTTTTTTGTTTTATAAGTTATTTTTTTTTAATAAAACCCGCATGGGTTTTTTTGGGGGTCAGGCAAAATTGATACTACTCTGACAGGTAGCGGGGTGACATTGCCCATCAAAATAACCGTGTTTAATTAACCCTTAAAAATTCAAACTCATCGTATATTTTTCCAATTAGCATGATAAAAACAAGTAATATTAAATTTTGAAACTTACCAATTCTTGGTTTAACACCCCACAAAACAGTTTCAAGTTGTGTTTAAAAAAAAAAAAACGTGTTTTAAAGAACAAACGAAACGAACATGCGGAACCCATATAAACACAAACTCGGGTCTGTCCTGGCATTTAATTTCCTTCTTAATATCTATATAGAGTAGTAGTTCTCAATTAGTTTTCATCGCAGGCCACTTTGGAACTTTTCGGTCAGCAGGCCGGAAGATATGAAAATAAAATTATCTTACACGCTATGTAGACATTGACGTAAAAAACCTCTCTTAATGGACACCAACATGTTATTATGGTTAAAAACTCCTTGATAAACTCACAAGGTTGGTTATCTATCCAAAATTTGTTTCAAGCTTTCCTGACTTTTCTAGGTTTTCCAAACTAGTAACAAAAATTTCCAGGAATAGTGTTTTCGCAAATATAAGTATACAGAATATTTTTTTAATAAATAAAGTTGCTGAATTATAATAAATAAAAATAAAATTAATTTAAACTACAATATCATCGTTTTTTAGACTTTTTAAATTTGAGTCATAATTGTAATGCTCTCTATCCACCCCAAATGTTCTAACATTTCATGTTCCAGGAATCATTAGAAGCCAGATAATAAAAAAAAGAGACCATATAAAATACTTCTGTAATTAGCTGAGTAAGGATAAATTAATAATAGGACACAGTGTCTAGCCAAATTCAATTTCAAACTTTCCTGATTATAAAGACCAAACCTTAACGAATGTCTAGTCACTAATTTTAGTAAACAACATAATGCATTAAAATTTGCATAATTAAAACAAGTTTCAAGACCATACAATCCATTAACATAAACTCCAACGCCATTTATAACTCAATTATAGTGAATTTACAAATTCAAAAATAGTATTAAAAAATGTACTTTTTTATACTAAAAACACGCGTTAATTAAATGTTTACATTTGGGCCCCTTTCGCGATCATTTTAAATGACTTTAGCTATATAATCGCAAAGCATCAGCTTTGAAGTTATACAGCTTTATCTATTATTTAATTCGAAAAGTGTGCATAAGAGAAAGGAGACTGGCATAATCAAAATCTCTTGCAGATTAGATAATTTAGCTAAAAATATTTATTTATAGTTATATATTGTTAAACAATCTCTCCTGAGATATATATGGGCTTAATAATTTTATATAAATTATGTTTTGATGCAAAAAGGTATTTTTTGGAGAAAGTTTTTCAAAATTTTCACTATGCAATGCAGTACAAAAAATACAGTTCAGGAAAAACTATCAACGTTGAAAATATTTTTATGGAGGTCAATTAAAAAAAAAGCATTTTTTTTTGTGTCTGTGTGTGGGACGTTTTAATAAAGGTAGGATGTTGTTGCCACTTTATTATGATAATATTAATAATATAATCATTTGTGTTAAAACACAACCAACTAGATTACTACAGGCCTGCTCACGTGAGCCCAACGCTATAGAAAACCTGTCCCCAAATTTTCGCAGTGGCGATTCTCTCAAGCAGTTTTTCTCCGACAGAGGGCGCCTGCTACCTGGGTTAATATTCTCAATTTAACAGACTATAAATGCCAATTAATGTCCCAGTTTCTGATTACATACAGAAATAGATTGCTATTTTTCTCAAAAATTTATCGTATTTTATTTTCCAACGACGATGATATCGTGATATGATAACCTTTCATAACAAATTTTAAAATAAAATTTAAATCTTACATACCTTTTTCTACTCTTTTATTTACACTGAAGACGGTTTATTGGATGAAATGATTTCTCAGGCATGTTGAATAACTGATAATGAATTGATAGTTTACACTGAAAGCTTAAACTTAAAATAAAGAATTATATAGAATTTTAACCAACTAATTAATAATTTAATTATATTCTATTATAATTAATTATAAAATAAAGAATTAATTAGAAGGCTTGACACCTGTTTGGAAAGACTTTAATGGAATGTTAATGAAATTAACACATGAATTTACAATAAACTGATGATATAACTACACAATGTATAATACATAATTTCTAATAACTTTTGACACAAGTCAGATTTTTAATACACTGCATGATAAAAATAAAGTATCAGGTATTCATGAATAGCAATTCTTTCCAAAATAATTTTACTTGGAAACACAAACTACATAATAGAACAGCATGTCACCGAAAAACAAAATACAGAATAAACACTTACTGTGTCCTTAATACTGCAGATATAAATAGGCTAAATTTTATAAAAATGGTTTGTTTTGTGGTTTTACGGCTCAAAGACTACAATGGTCATGCTGCGCCGGGACCTACTGTTTTCCGAGGAATCCGAACCTCTTATGGCCTAGGGAACCAAACCCCGGACTACAGTGAGCAGTGCGATCTTTTTATGAGATCTCTGAGTAAGCGTTCTTTGTACACTGTTGGGAGTCGAACCCGGATTAACGGCGTACTAGGCGAACGCGTTACCACACTGCGCCACCGCAGGGCCTTATAAAAATGGATTGAATGAAAAAATATATTATTATTAAAAGTATGTTTTTTATATACATTTTTTATTTATTCCCATGTCTCAAAAATGTACAATAAAAGGAAAACTTTATACAGTAAATAATTACGGCAGTTTACATTCTCTGGAATCTTTATTGATATATCCCTAATAAAATGTAAAGAGGGCACAATAACGCTATTTCAAAAATGTAGAACTGCTCATCAAAATAAAATAATTTTCACTCTAATACATAGTACGTAATAAAACAGCATGTCACACGAAAACATCCAAGTAGAAAAAAACGTGTAGAAGGAAACACTCGCCAAAACTTCGTTTTGGCGTCCGTACCGTATTGCAAAAGAACGCCATTGTTTTCCTTACATGTTATAACTTAAAAGGATTAAATGTAGATTAATAAGTACTTTTTAAATTACTGACTCTAACAAGAAGGGCTATCTTTGCTAGGATTGGAAACTGCCCATACTCCCAACAGAGGTGTTGATGAAATATTTTGAATTATAAAATAAAGGAAATTTTAAAAATAAATTTGTGCAATTCACAGACGTATCTCGCTCATATGGTGCCCGGTGTGAACCCGAAATTTGACATCCCCTCTAATTTAGCAGACACTGATTAATTATTTGATAAAAAATGAAATCTAAAGGAAGTTTTACAATAACACAAACAGGGATGGGACTCAAAATTTTTTAAGTATTCAAGATAAATGGTTGCCTCTATTTGCGATCTTCAAGAATGTTGGCATTACCTTCAAGATTATAATAAAATTAGTAGATTTTAAAACGTATGTTCCCAAAGAACAGAAGCTCCAAGAAAAATTACTTCTTCAACTATGTACAGCCAACATATATTTTTCAAATAGATGAAAACATTAAATGTGCATATATAGCTTTGATGTTGGATGAACCTAAAACAATTAATGCACCTTAGCTTGGCTACTACAGAATAAAATTATAAAGGGAAACAAATTACCTTTACGTGAGATAGTTGTAATCCGAAGGTTTTCTTTACTTTGAAACTTGTGGAACGACACATTACTGGTGCCCTGATTGCGATTTAGGAAATAGAACACAACAATATGCCATTGTTTACACGACAAAATATCATGTAAAAATTACGGAAAACTCTGAAACGTTTTAAACTTGTTCGGTAAACTGTAAACATACGAAAGTATGTGGCATGTTTACCCATATCACTTGGCGTCCCCTATGAACAACCCTATTAATTACTGCAACAGAAAGTGGGGACACCCTTAAAATTCACGTGAGCGGGCCTGTAGTAATCTAGTTGACTGTGGTTAAAACCAATGAAAAATGATTGTTGCCACTATATTCTGGTGGAATCAATAATAGCTACATGAAGAAATGTCAATTGTGTTTAATTCTTTACTTTTTAATTTTGGTTGTCATGGTAACCCGAAAGGCCAGAGGGAACTTTTTCTCTATTTATTAGTATTCATTCAAGTTTTGATGGGTATGCACGTCGTTTTTCTATTCCGCTTAAATTCGAATGTTATTCTTTATTCACCACACCAATGACAAAACTGCAAACAAAAAATCTTCAATGTTATTGAATACATTTTCAACGTTCTAATATTCAATAACATTGAATATTTTTTTAACATGCTACTTACTATAACAATGAATTTAAAATTTCTCCGACTCAGGCTTTCCAGGTTTCCATAGTAATAGACACTCTGAACTCATTCACAATACAGTAATTTCTCTTATTAACGTTGTTCTAATCAACGGCTATTTCTGTTTAACGGCTATATTTTGTGGTCAAGGCGGGTACTGCATAGAATTGATTTCTCTTGATAACGTTGTTTAAAGTAACGATAATTTCTGTTTTCAAGCAGCATTTTGAGGTGCCTGCAAATGCTTCATGAAATAAATGTATTTTCAATTTATGACTTTCGTTTACCTACGTTTGACCTTGTTCTTTTTCACCAACCACGGGACAATTTTCTGTAGCTGAATGGGAAGTATATAAAAAGCCAATTGGTTGTCTGAATTTATAATCGATTAATTTTGTTTGTATAGAATGATAAAGGGTATGTTTTTTGTTTAAGTTTAGTTTTACTGGTTGAAAAATAGCTGCAAAAGGAAAATGCGTTATGCTTCAAGGTAAAAATTATTATGGAAAAAGTAAATTGAAGTTAGATAAACAATTTCATCTGCCCGAGTCTATTCTTTAAGACATCTTAGCATGTCACAAAAAGATAAACACTTTTATATCAAAGTTTCTCCATATGTCTTGAAACTCAGTCTTCAACTATGTTATTTTGACTACTATGATGATTATGTGTATATATGTATAGAAGTTTTCGTTGAAGTATAAGAATGTCATTCAATTAAGAATTTTTTCAGAATGGGTAAAAGGATTGAATGACAAAATGAACTTATAGACCATGATACAGCTTGCTAAATTAAGGTTCAACAATATTTTTGTCACTGAGTATTTCTGTTAACGAGGTTCAACTGTATAAACTGAATCTGAGCATCTTCTAGGGAACATTTTCAATAAAATATTTTGTGAGACTGGTTTTCCTAATTTGACAGGGTACTACGGAAAAAAAACATTTAAAAATTTAAGTTTGGAAAACATGTTCATGGGATACTTAGCTATTCAAAATGGAAGTTAGGAAGGTTTTCATGGGGAGACCTTTCCCCGACTTTTAGCGACAATTTAAAATTATACCTGATAATTCCAGGTTTCCTAGACGCATTAGAATTCTGCATTATTCATCAGAATACATACACAGTCTACATGAAATGAGTATTTTATGATCAGGTACATATTATGAACACTGTTAAGTAATTGTTTATCAACTGGACTTCATATGTCTTGATAATCATTTACAACCACTGACATTTTCTCCCATAAAAGCCAATCATCTTCTTTGAAGTGCTATAAATAAGTTTCTTACACAAAATTTTTTCGCCATTTTCCCGCAGAAGCTCCACATTTTTGCAGCATCGTTTAAACATGCCAACAAGGATACTGCATTGGTTCGGTTTCTCATTTAACAATTTTTTAATTTCAGCAACTAGCTTACACAATTTTGGAAGAGTGCGGACTGGTGTTAAGACCGAACATTTAGGAACTTGGATGGTATGACTAGAGTTACTTTCCATCGGTACCGTTTCTTCATCATTAGCCCCATTTAAAATTGAAAGCAGTTCTTTCTTTGTTTCTTGCAAGAGCAAATTACGGTGCGCTTTTCTAAATGGAGGATCTAGGGCTTCGGAATTGGAAAAATTCCGCTTTACTTTTGAAAACAAGGTCTTCAATTCCTCCTGAATGTTACTTGATATCTGAACATTGAATAATTTTGCCAGTGCTGTTTGTTTTTTCAGAGACAGGAGCTTCAACAGCAATATCATCTCTTTCACAGTAGTCGTTTCTTTTGCAGCATCAAGTAATAACATTGTTCCCTGGTGGGTAAAGAAAAAAAATACCATTTAATATAAATGCAATTACTTGCATCATAATTAATTGTCCACCATTTTACCTGTATCATGAATTGACAAGAGATGGGCAGAATGACTCTGTTTTTTGGGGGGTCAAATCATTTTTGAGAGTTAACTTTTGATTAATTCACTGACTTCTTGCACATTAGGGCAAGATAAAAAACATGAAAGTGTGCGTAGCCATTAGCACTAGTGTGGGAAATATGGGGGTGCCCCACAAGAGTAACTGTGCAAAATTTTAGTCATGTCAATTATCACCTTTAGCTTAAGCAATGTCCCTGAAAGATGGAGAAATTAGCTAAGAAGACTGGAATTTTAAAAAAAAAAAATTAGTTTAGTTGTAGGTTGTTTCAGTTTGTCAATATCGATGATTTGAATTTACACAATGAGAATGATTATAAAAATCGTTTAGGTGCTGTACCAGAGACTGAGGAGCAGTGGGACATGTGCAGGGACAGATCCAGAGCCTCTGTCTGGGGGGGGGTATCGATAACACAAAATGGTATTCCTTGCAATATTTATGAGAAATGGACAAAATAGAAGAACATTTGTATATGCAAATAATGTTACTTTTCACCCTGGGAGGGGGCAATGCCCCTATCTCCTCCCCTGGATAAGACCATGGATGTAGGAAACCCGAAACTTTGGCATTATTGTCGCTTATTTGGTATGAACTTGAACGTATGTGCACTTGTGTAGTTCCTCGCCATCTGTTATTATTCAACGAGCGACACAGAACTCACCATGTAAAGGTGGCTGCACTACGAATTCCTCCCTAGCCCTACCCAACCGACTTCCTTAATGGACTTGGAAAAAAAAAATTCTGAATTCAGATTCTAACATCGTTTTCAGAGATGGAAATTGCGATAAGAGGAAAGTCATATTTGGAATAGGGAACGTCCTAGAGTTCAGCAATTGAGCGTGAGGTTATTTATATTTCCCTTGAAATGCTCGGCATAAAATCACGTTTTGATTCAAATGATGGCATCTTGATGCGGGAAGCAAGAGTGGAGCGGATCAAGCCTTCCCACTGAAAACCTTGTTTGAGGTATCCGTCACCTGTTTAACTACACGTTCAACAGCTTGCGTGTGAAGGAGAAACTGCACAACGTTCCACTCAGAGGGTTAAGTTTCATTCTGCAGGATTCCTTTGAATTACTCACTGCTAATATTCTAAATCACGGGAGGGGATGTAACATTGCAGTTTTCCCAATCAATCAGATCCACATAATGAGTTGCGGGTCAGAGATTGTATTTCATCTAATATCATTGGTCTCATAGGAGTCAAATACTTCTCTGTCCTTATGAATCCTTCAAATAGCTAGCTCCCTAATGGGCAACCTTTCACCAATAAGAACTGTGAGCAGAAAGCTCTCCAGAGAGGCAAAGAAAGCACTGCATCTTATAACAAATTCAATGACCAGAAGATACTTCTTTGGCATGTACCTGGATGAATGGATCATTTGACACACATGCCTAGCACGGCCTTTGATGGAATATTCTGAACCATGATGGAGCATAAACTTTCAGAACGTATTGTATCACTGATTTCAAACCTTTGTGTTTTCTGGTCGATACATAAAGTCTCAGATTTCCGTTTGCTGTTGTCAGCCAGTGGGACAGGTTTAGGCGACCAGGGTTGCCACTTGGCGAGATCAGATAAATAGGTGCCAGCTTTGATAGCGAGACAAATACTACAGTCCAGAAATGAGTAACTATGCATGAATACACAGGGTGCACACTACATACCAAACAACTGACAACAATACAAAAGTTTCGTGTTTTCCACATGCAATTCACTTTCCGGTGATTCTATTTTGCCCATTTCTCAAAATATCATTTTGTGTTATTGATGCCTCCCCTCACCAGACAGAGGCTCTGGATCCATCCCCACATGTCCTACTGCTCCCCCCCCTCTTCTGGTATACACCCAAATGATTTTTATAACTACTCTTATGGTATTGTAAATTCAAATCGTCGATATTAACAAATGGAAACGACGAAACTAAACGAGAGGTTTTCTTTAAATTCTGGTCTTTTGAGCTAATTTCTCGAAATTTCAGGGCCGTTATTCAAGCTAAAGATAATAATTGATAGGACTGAAATTTTGCACAGCTACCATTATGGGGTACCACTTTGTTTCCTGCATTAGTACTAATGGCTATGGGCAATTTCATATTTTTCGACCCGCCCTATTTTACATCTCTGGCAATTGGGACAATATTATTTTATAGTCCTTTCTAGGAGAGTGGTTACACATTTTCCACATATAGGTAGAGTTATTCGATGTTTGAGGCAGCATACACTCATATTATTTTAAATTTTTTACTCCCATATTTTGTTTAAATAACTTCACAAGCATCTTCATGGCAACAATTAATACAATCACGTTATATGCCCATCTATGAAAATAACATCTAATAATAAATCCATATACAGTTGAACATCAGTGGCAACAATGGTTTTTTTTTTTTTTAAGTGCTTAATGTTGCCACAGAAAAGGGTGGAGAGGGGAAGTTAGAAACAAATGGCAGGAGTGAGTTAACAAGAATAGAGGGGTTAAAAATATTGATTTTTGTTAAAAAGAAAAAGAGTGTGCAAACATTTCTTCAAATACTTTTATAAAACAGAACCTTTCCATTGGCTCTAAAAATAAGTCTCTAAAATTTAATCACACACACATAACAACTGACACAATCTCATACCTATGAAGTCCAAAGACGACCTAGTTGTGACTTTCATGAACAAGTAAATTTTAAGCATCCCATTAGTTTTCTGGCAAAACTTAATGTGAGGTTATTACAACAGAAATAATTTCATCACTTTACAAAAAGCAAAACTATTTAAGGTACCGACGCTTACAATGTGTGATTTTGTAGAGAAACTGTGGAAGTTATATCCAGGGGTGATTCTAAGTCCAAATCAGATTTCCTGAGTATAGAACATATCAGAAAATTTCCCGAAAAGTTACGCAATATTTTTGGTTAAGATACTGCTTTCCAAAGGAATATAAAAAATTATAGGGAACAAAGCAAAAATTTTGTAATTTTTAAAAAGAAATCCCGGAAGAGGCAAGTTGAAATTGCTGGAATTTATGGAAATCATGGAACATAATCACCCCTGGTTGCATCACACTACAATCCATAACGATGTAAATAATGGAAGGTGCATTATGCCACTAGTTAGGCAAGATGACTGCAAATGCCCTGATTTCAACAAACAAAATTTGATTTCATTATTATGTGTTTATAGTGTAAACTGTAAAGATCTGGCTGCGCTATGATTTACCATTCTCAGAGAAATCTTAGTCTGAGACTTAGGGAAATGTCAAGCAGAGACTTAGGGCATTGTCAAGTGAAGTCATGGTGCCATGTAGCAAACTTTTTTAAGCGCCCCTCGCTTGTTCATGGATTTTTGTGATGGCTCAAAAATTGCAACAACATGCGGTTGTGAAATTCTGTTTGGGAAAATAGCAAGGAAACAGTTCTAATTTTTGAAACAGCTTAGAAGGAATCTGCTCCAGGCAAAACACAAGTTTATGAGTGGTTTTTCCTGCTTTAAGGAATGATGAATTGCCACTGTCACACCAACTTTACTCAGTGTGACCCACTTAGGCCACAACAGGCATTCACTAAGAATTCATTCTTAACAATCAAACTGTTAAGCGAGCACTTTACCAACAAGTTCTAAAACGTTTACGTAATGACATGCAATGAAAACGCCCAGAGTTGTAGCAAAGCAGGGGTAGTGTCTTCACCACAACAACGTGCCAGTACACAAAGCTGTGACGGTGAAAAAATTTTTAACCAAAAACGGCATGACAGCTTATCTACCTGCTATACTCACCCGATCTTGCTCCATGCAACTTTTTATTCCCCTGAATGAAAAATATCCTCGAAGAAAAACACTTTATGGATGTGGACGTGGTGAAGAAAAAAATGACAAGGACATGAAAAGGCATAACTTTACAAAAGGATTTCAGAACTGCATCGAAGAGTGGAAAACACACTTAGGTGCATTGCATCAAATAGACAGTATTTTAAAGGTAATTCAATATGTAACACCTAAAAATGAGTACGCAATATTTTATGACAAAATTCTCATTTCTTCAGGGTCCCTTCCATATATATGTATATACAGGGTGCGTAAAAAGTTCACAAAAAAAAAGGAACAAATAACGATAAAGTGTGGTTTGCATGAAAATTTTTCTAGGAAAATCGGATTTTTTTAGTAGCAAAAAATGTTTAGTTCAAAAAATCACCTACAAATGGTGCTGAAAACTCCAAAAGACAATGGACAGGACAACTGTGCATTCCATCGATTTATTATTGCAACAGTTGTTCAATACACCCTCCACATCATTGTATGATAGAACTAAGATGAACAACACTTGACATGCGGCCATTTCTCGTCTTCAGCTGTTTCACCATGCAAAATTTTCGAAAGTGGCTTCTAATTCAACATTCAGGTAGAAGAACTTCATAAGCAACGCTTGATCTGGCAATGGTAACATTTTCCAATTACACAGTACTGTTGGATTCGAATGAACAGTCTACATTCATCCAGGTCATCATTGCAGGCCTGCATTACACACTTCTGCTGAATACCTCGTGTACCAGTCCCATCTGCAGGTGACTTTTAAACTAAATATTTTTTGTGACTAAAAATAATCGAAATTTTCTAGAAATCTTTTCGTGCAAACTGCACTTCTTTATCATTATTTGTTCCTTTTTAATGATTTTTTAAAGTTTTTACGAACTTTGACGCACCATGTATATACAGTTTGAACTAAAATGGCGACATTATATTTACCTCATTTTCCTTCTTTTCTTCTTGTATATTGTTAGCTTCATTTTCACTGTTTTCTTCATCCTCACTACTTACAATTTCTGTAACAGCTGGAATAGGCTCTTTAGCTTCTCTCGGTTGAACTTCTGTGGTAAAAACAACATAACATGGCATTTATAGTTGATATTTTTATGAACCACAGTTCCTTAATGATCACAGAAACATATTAAATAATACAGCAAAATCTATGAACAACAGATACCTTGGGACTTAAGTATATGTCCTCTATTCGGAAGGGTTAGGAGATAAGCCACACACACAATAAACAGCAGTAGAACATGCTTAACGTTTTTTTTTTTTTTTTACTTCTTATGTAGTTTAAAGCTAATTGAATATGCATGCAATCATGATAATTATTTATTTTTTTCCCTATTACGATCGATCAGGTGAATTTGAGGAGCTTGTTTCCAAAAGGGCCTAAGTCATTTTTTTTTTCAAAATTGAGTTTATTGGCTCATAGTCAGTCTCAGTAATCCTTGAAGGTTTTCCAAACCCTTTGAGCCACCAACGTGTCCTAAATCGAAGTCAAAATTCATCGCGAAAATACAGTTTTATTCCAAAAGGGCCTAGGTCACTCGAGAATTTTATGCCAAAAAACCTTAAGTCAGAAAGCTTCTGTCCATTTTGAAACACACACCCCTTTTGCGTATACCAACTGAAGTACAGTATTATTGACGCATGTGTAAAATAAATATTTTAACGTCATATTTTGGTACGTAATAGGCAAATTTTATTCTGTGGGTAAAAAGAAAGAGTAGTGTGAGAATGCAAGCGAAACGTGTGTATACTGCAGTATGGAAAGCTGTAGTGATATGGAGATAATTTCGACGGCTCCAGAACACCCACGAAAACGTAAGCATGGTGCAACTAAACGGCAGAAAAATTAAAAAAAAGTAAAATTGCAGTCTGCTAATGGAAAACATCCAGCAGTGGCGTGCAAGCACAAAAGTGACAGTTATTGCAAAGTAAAACGTTTTACTACTGTCAGTATGCAAAAAGTTTTCGACATTATGGACAAGGACAGTAACAAAAAAGGCAAGATGCGTTTCTGTGTGCACAAATGAAAATTAGGTCTCCAACATCATACCAACCAAGAAATTGGAATGTGAGTGTGTGAAATACTATATTTCAGTATTAAGTGTGCGTGACATTCCAGTTTGTGCTTCAACATTTCATTCTGTCTTGTGTGTGGGGTGGAAAAGAATTAATAATCTTGGTAAATATTGGTTTATTATAATAAACAGTCAAGATCGGAATGCAGAGGAGGAGTTTACTTAAATGAAGAAGCCGAAAAGAAAAGGAACAGCATTCGGGAATACATCCCTAACTTTCGTTGCCGATCAAGTCTCATTATGGGCATAAAAAGACACCATATCATACCTATCTACTACTCTGAACGTGCGTAAAATGTGGAAGCTGTTCTAAGAAAAATATAAAATGAACTGTACATATTCTCTTTATTATAAAATATTTACAAACGATTTTAATCTTGGTTTCGATGCACCAAAAAAAAAGACATTTGTTCCTACTGCATAAGTAAGATGCTTCAAATGATGATTGTGCAAAACGAACCAAAAAAGAAAGCATTAATAACTGAATATTTACTGCACAAACATCGGAGCAGAAAATTTTATTCATTATTAGGAGAACTTGCAGGTGACGAAAACACAATGACTATTTGCTTTGACTTGATGCAGAACTAGGAGTTACCAAGAACACCAACTGCAGAAGGTATTACTCACGTCAACAGCAGCAATATTATTTTGGTGTGGTTATTTATTATGGAAAGAATGCCGAATGAACGAAAGATGACATATATTTTTACACATGGGCTGAGCATGAGGTGGTCGTGGCCCCCAATGAAATCGCAAGTGCATTGTGCGACTTCATATGAAGAAGGTGCCTAACAACGTAAAAAAATGCGGTTGTTCATGTGGAGGCCAAAACAAAAATTACACGGTTTTGGCAATCTTGTCGATTGTAGTTGTAAAGCGTGATATTACGTTCACTTACTACTATCCGTTTCGTGGCCATTCATACTTGCCAGCGGATCAGGCTTTTGGGCATGTGGAAATCAGCTTCAAGAAGGTGGAAACGATATTGCATCCAATTGAATATTTTAAATATTTTTCCAAAGTTGAAACTCTATTACAGTATACAAAAGATCGAGACAGCATGGATTGGAAAAAATACAACCATAAACACTTAAAGAGTAAACACACCTTTCCTATATCCTAAGCAAAAGTGACACAGATTACAAAACGTGTCATAGAGGTTAAACTAACATATGGTGCTCAGCATTCTGGGCATACAATCCTTTAACATAGGAAAAAAAATTCAGTGGTATTGCGTTACATATAAAGCCTCACAACTGCATGAAACAAGCAAAGGGAACTGATCGAAACAATCAGATGCCCATGAGTGTTTTCCCTTTTACAGACAATCATGTATTGACAATGCCACAGATTCGGTGTTCCACCGAAATAAAGCCACCGCGATTGTGTACCTTAACTGGACATGAAACAAATATATTAAGAAAGTCTATATACAAATACATATTTGCAAGGAGTAACTCACTCCCTGCCCCACCTGGGCAGGAAAAAAAAATGAATGTGTAAAAAAGAGAGGGGAAAAAGTGTCCCGCCGAAATAAAGCCACCATCCCTATTAGTGTTTTAGGTAACTCTCAATATTCGAGCTATTACAGGTAAACAGGTTTATGACGTCAGGAAGTTGTCAAATAACTTACCTGTTCTATCCCAGTCGAATGTTGACTTCAGAAGGTTGTATTTTCTATTTCTCCTGCAGTATTGCAATGGGAAAACGAACCCAGCTATCAGAGTTCGAGAAAGGCCAGCTAACAGCTTTTAAGGAACAAAGTCTTTCATATAGACAAATATCTAAGCAAATCAAACGATCTAAAACCGTAATAGACAGTTTTGTGAATCAGGGCAATACGTACAGATATAAAAAAGGAGGTGTACAGGCAGAAAAATGACTTCCAGGCAGCAAAGAGATATTGTGTGTCATCTTTCATGAGGTGGTATTTTCCTTAGACAATTAGATAACATCCCTGTGACAAAATCAACTCTGTCACGGATTGTAAAATATACAAAAAACTTCCAATATAAAAAAGGAAACAGCAGCCCATGTTGAAAGCTATCCACAAGCAAAGGAAAGTAGATTGGGCCAAATATCATCAAACCTGGAAGGACCAGTGGCATCGTGTTATATTCTCAGATGAGAAAAAACTTAATTTGTATGGCCCAGACGGACTTGCATTCTATTGGAATGATATGAGGGAAGAAGAGGAAATCTTCTCCAAAAGATAATAAGGTGGAGGCTCATTAATGGTGTGGGGAGGCTTCGGCTATGGTGGTAAACTTAACCTGGCTTTCCCCTTAGGCCGCATAAAGGCTACCGATTACCAAAAAATGCTAGAAATCCAGTTACTGCCATTTGCAGAGAGAATTGGTGGCCCAAGTTGGATTTTCCAGCAGGACAACGCCCCCATTCACGTTGTGAATCTTCACGGGAATGGTTTTTGAATAATGGGGTGCATGTCATGGAGTGGCCTGCCCTTTCCCTTGATCTTATTTCCCAAGAAAATGTGTGGGGTATCCTCAATAGGGTTGTATATGCCAATGGCAGACAGTTTCAGTCTGTGGCAGAATTGAAGGTTGCCATCATTGAAGTCTGGGATAATATTGATGCCATTGTCCTCCAGGGATTAAAATTAAGACTTCAAAATGACCCTTTTTTTTACGGAAAATTTTTTAACTGATAATTAGGTGATTTTGTGACCGATAATGAGGGGTTTCGGTGTATAGACACAATTTAATCCCGCAACTTCATCACTTCCGACCAACCAACAATGTGAATCTTATCACACTGATAAATTCTGGAAATGTCTTTGCAAACATATGAATACTGACGATTAATTAAAAAAGGAAAATAAAGGCAAATGATAAAAAAAACTTTTACATAAACATCTGACCCACTAGGAACTCTGAATTCTTTGAGCATCGTAAGAATCATCTTTCAAATTTTCAACTTCGACAGTCTTGTTGATAGAAAACCCTCGTTCCACAGATGTTTGTCCATGAGACAACATCACCACCATTTTGGCAACTTGCAACGATTTCTGAAACTGAGATTCTTGAAA
The DNA here is from genome assembly GCA_006491805.2 of Dysdera silvatica. NCBI lineage: Eukaryota > Metazoa > Arthropoda > Arachnida > Araneae > Dysderidae > Dysdera > Dysdera silvatica. The sequence continues at coordinate 80,994,344 of QLNU02015270.1, forward strand.
ATACGAAACTAAAAATTTAGTTTCCTAGCCGTTACCGATGGTTCTATCCTAGATAGTGTGATAAGACTAAATTAACACACTCTTTCAGGTCGATTCATTGAGCTGAGAGGAGAGAATTGAAATGAGGCCAAGAATGAAGGGTTTTTGAAATTTCCCAAGGTTTTTTCCGGTCAAGTTTGGCGAGAAAAGATTGGTAGGTTGAAAAATAAAGAGTTTCCAAGGACCTGGAGGTAAAATTAAGGAATTTTAAGGGCTCTTTATTTTGAAAATTAAGGAGTTCTTAAAGACCATAATAACCCTGCCTATTGCCATGGGAACCAAACCCCCGACTATGGTGAGTAGAAAAATGGCACGTGTTCCATAATACCGCTGGAAGTCAAATCCAGGTTAATGACACTAGTGATGCGAGATTGTCTATTATCTGGATTATTTGAGGCTCAAATTGAGTTGTTTGATGGTAATTTCCAATTACCATCGATCATCTCGATCGTTAAGTTCATCGACAACTTGATTATTGACTCAATTGTAAATTTAAGTTGATCATGATTCTTCCAATCGTGCAAACATCTCGTAATCGCCCATCACTAAATGGTAAAAATAGACAAATGCGTTAGCACTACAAAGTAGTGGAACAGTACTTTCTCGAGAAATCTAAAGCTCTTGAGAACTAAAGAACCAATTCCTGGACTGCAGTGAGCAGTAGATTGTAAGCACCCCCCCCCCCCACTACACACACACAGCACAATTGGGCAGATACAGATCAATCTGGAGAGGAGGAATATACTCATGTTGATTTTCTACGGTTTGAGTCTGCAATGTATTATGCTGAGACGTTTAAACGTTGTTGTGCACAGCTACAAAAACTAACATTAATAAGTTCGTCAGCAAAGTTAAACAATATATAATGCTCTCTGAGTGAAACCAGGGGAAGAAACAGTAAGGTACAAGTAAGTACCGAAATATATATCTTCTAAAAAACAAATTCACCTCCGATATCTTCATCGAGAATAACACATTCAAGGTCTTTTTGATCTTCAATAATTGTGACTTCTTGCTCCTCTTCTCCATTATCATCAACTTGGGCACATTCATCATTGTTTTGCTCGGTATTCAAGATTTCCTCAACGCTTGGAGAAGTGAAAAAGTATTGAAGGAATGGAAGAAGGTTTTCTGACTGGCCAAAATCTTCATTGCTGTCACGAAAAAACAAAAAACAAAAAAAAACCACAACATAATATATACAGTAAAACCTCTCTGCAACACTATTATACGGACCGAGAAAAATTATCGTTGTAGAGGGATTTATCGTTATATCGGATATCGTTGTAGGGAGGTTTTACTGTATGTATATATATATATACGGGGGTTGTTTTTTTAGGAGTGGCAACAATGCTGTAGAAAAAGCCATAAAACAGAGCCAGGTAATGACGTTTATACCAGAGGTAAGTTAAATGCCTACCCGAGTAAATGACCTCGCCATACTTCCTCTATGCGCTTGAACAGTGATAAAAAGAGCAAAGCATTTGTGAATGAGCGGTCGTGACATACGGTCACAATGTTTCGAGGAAAGAGCAGAGGAGCTGGCTACAATTAGGATGGTATTATCGTAAAGCATACCTTTCCGCCAACGCAGACTGTTAATTCGATGTACTACTGTTCGCTTTTGCAAAACGATCTGCGAGCAGCTCTGAGAAGAAAATAACGACACTTAACCCGCCCATCATTCTGCACAACAATGTAAGGAAGCATGCAGCATGTGTCCGATTTGTTCAATCGCTGAAGCTGGGAAGTGCTCTACCAGCCTTCATGCTCTCCGAATTTAAGCCCCTGAGACTTCGACCTAATCCCTCGGATGAAGAAAACCACTGTGTGGGACTCATTGTCGAATAGTTGGATACCTTCGTCAGGCAATAGATCGCTCTCTTCGCACAATCTAGAGATTTGGCAGTGCCAACGGTATCTAAAAGCTTCAGCGTACCTGGGACCATGTTGTATTCAACACTAGTAGATACATGGAAGGCCTATAAAACTTAGAACCTTGTATATGTGCTATGTATCTAGAAAATAAATAGTGGCCACTACTCAAAAAACAACCTCTGTGTGTGTGTGTAATGTATAAATGTGTAAAATTAAAAATAGTTTACGTCTTCTCCTCAAATACATCTGGATTCAACCACTGCCAAAGATTTTCTGGGAGAGCCGGGTCTTCAGGCTGTAAAATAAAACAATGAGAAGATTGATAAATTCTGTGATATGGTAATGAATAGTGTTGAGATTTAATGACAAGAGCTAGTTTCATTGACAAACTTAACAAAGTGCAAAATCAAACATAACAATAATTTACAGCCTAAAAACCTGACATGTGTTGCCAAGAATGCACTACATGGATGAAGGCTTAATTAAGCCTGACCATTTGCAACGATAGTAACTACGGCACCTGTGCTAACGTCAAAGCAAAGGCATGGGGGCTCAGCTAGAGAGAGAGAGAGCAATTCCAAATTATCTGTATATTTATACTATTGTTCTTCAACAAAGGATGCATGCACTACCACCCTCTTATGCAGCTAGCATGTGCAGCAGGTCAAAACACAACTAAAAGTTGCCAGTATTTCTGTCTTCCACAATACCAAGCATTACCAGTATCATTAATGCAACTTTGACTTTTCTAGTTTGGTTAATTGTTAACTATTGTTCTTGTCGGTTTCATCCATTAAACCTTGGTTCGTCATTTTTCCAGAACTCTGAAAGATACAACTCACTGCTTTAGATTAGAAGGCGCATCTTGTGTATCTTACAAATTTGCATATATCAAGAGCCACAACGGACATGAAAACCAATTACTGAATTTGGCTAAAAGTAGCTATATCTAGCAAAAATAGCCAAACACAGTTAAAATGCATTATATGAAGCTGAGTTTCACATAATGACCATTTTGTAGAGCTATTATATGACTTTTACAACACTGCTACCATGTAAACACACTGAAATGACTTAGAGATCATAACCTTCCATCCTAGAAAAAATAAGAACTACAAATGAAGGATATATATATATATAGGGGTATAACCCCCCCACCCCGCTCGTCTAGCTATGCCATTGAATGAAACTGTGTATGTCTTATTTCAAATATTTATTTCTGTCAGACGATTAAAAAAAAACTGTCCAATAAAAATTATCTGAAACAATTTAATCAAAGCAAGGAAGAAACTTGGAGCTTTTTCCTTAAAAAAACAAACAAACCATTTTTTGATTTGAAAAACAACTTAAATTTTTTTATCAACTTAGTAAACACACTTCTGTAAACTTTATGTTGATAAAGAAACAAACTTTTTACCATTTCTTATAAAAATTAAAGCTTTTTATATTTTTTACATGATTTCTTCATTTACATCATTTTCCTTTTTTTTTTTGTCCACCATTTTAGTTTTCTTGGCATTTGGTGTCTAACATTATTTTTAAACTGTCTGATATACGTCGATAATTGTTGGTCATTTTGAAACAGGGGCAGGCACTATAACAGGTAACTGACACCATCCCACTATACATTTACAACAAGCCAGGCTTTCTTGGGAGTCGAACCCAGGTCCAGTGGATTTGAAAGCAGCAGATATAACCACTATACAACAGGGGAGCATTTTTCACAATATGTATCATCATTGCACATATCTGTGTACAATATTTTACTGTAATTAGTCACATTATAAAGGAATAAAACTTTTAATAATTAATAAACATTTTAATCAATTGTTATATATTAACCCTACCAGCATCAGATGCAACTGAAAATTATGGTTATAGAAACTAAAGCTTGTTACAAGTCTTACCCAAACCCACACGCCAGGTGCTAAATACTCTTTCCACGGCAGCAACTGTTCATAAGTGTCACATAGCTGTCTCAGTAAATCCATATATGTAGTTCTAAAATAAAAGACATATATTGTGTTTTGATCCAAAAGTATGTATAGTAAATCAAAATATTATATAAATGCCTGGTTCATAAAAATAACAGCAGCAAGTTGACCCTAATGTCGATGACAACTATTTTTTTTTTTCTCTGTTACTTTAATAGACTAGACCAGGGACAGGGAACCTGTGGCCGCTTGGATGAGTCCAAATGTGGCGAACCAAATCCTTTTATTTTTATTAATATGATTTTGTTCATCTTATTTTTTATTTGCTTTAATTACTATCTTAAATGAAGGTATTTAAAATACATAAACATTGGAAATAAAGATAAAAGAAGTATCATCTTTGTGTATACCCGATATATGTAAAAAAAATATATACATATCTTTTTAAGTCCAATATCAGTCATTTGTACTGGTTTCTCCCATAAGGCTGGAGTACATTAGAAAGTGAACATGAACGTTTTTACCAAAAGTACTGAATAAGTATTTACAGGGTGTCTACCTAAATTCTATTTCAAACTTCTCTGACTTTTCCAGGTTTCCAGACCAAATCTTAATCGATTTCCAGTCGCTAATTATAGTAACGAACAGACAACACATTAAAATTTGCATAATAAAAACAAGTTCCAAGACCATAACATCCCTAACACGAACCCAAATGTCATTTATAACTCAATTACAGTGAATTTACAAATTCAAAAGCTGTATTAAAAAGTGTATTTCTTTACACTAAAAACTTGCATTAATTAAATATTTACAACATTTTCATTTGGCCCTTTTCAAGTTCATTATAAAAGAGTTTAACTATATAATCGCAAAGCTGATGCTTCATCTTCTATTTCATTTAAAATGTGTATGACTATATATAAGTCAAAGTTGATTGGTATGATCAAAACCCCTTACAGATTACATAATTTAGCTTAAAACACTTTTTTTTTTAAGTTTGTGTTATATACTTGGCTAAAAACACTTTTTTTTTCCAAGTTTTAGTTACATATTTGGCAAACATTTTCTCCTGAGAAATATATGGGCTTAATAATTTTATATAAATTATATTAGTTAAAAAAATATACAAATTATATTAGTTTTGTGTAAAAGGGCAATTTTTTGGAAGAAATTTAGTAAAAAGTACAAATTTTCATTATGCAATGTAGTATGAAAAGCACACTTCATACAGTATATTCATAACAAACTATTTATTATAACAATGAATTTCAAATTTCCCTGACTTTTCCAGTCAGAAAAAACTTCCCCGACTTTTCCAGATCTGTAGACACCCTATATTTACTAAAATAATAACAAGTACAGTTGGCTATTTCGGTTAAACGGAGTTAGAATAATCAGGGTTCAGCTATATATCTAATCAGTGGCATAGAAGAGGGGACTAAAACTACCACCCCCCATTGGGTAGCCAAAAACATTGTTCCCTTTAATGCCAATCATATGATCTGTTAAAAAACTGCTCGTCTCTCATAATTTTTAAATTGATACACCTCTGTATCTAAATGAAATTTCGCGAATGCAGCCTTCTTCGATTATAACTAAATACAACCTTCCAACATGAAAAGGTTCCCAATCCCTGGACTATATAAAATGACCAAAAGGAATTTAAAAATTCTAAACTCTGTAAAAAATTCTGATTTTTATAACAAGACAAAATCGGTAATCAGCTTTTCAAGATTTAGAAATATTGAGCAATTTCGTTTTGAAATATATTCCATCATTTAAAAACTTCAATAATAATAATGCCTGTAATAGATGGAATGATAGACTTTTTTTACGCTAGTTCTGCATCATGAATATTTAGCAATAAGGAAAGTCTCCAAGTTCTGTTCCTTCGCGTATACATGGTACTAAATATATATATATACTGGAAGTGATCATCGAATGGTGAGATGTAAAGTGCACTTAAATACTAAATTAGAAAGACAGAAGCTCATTAGGAAACAAGTAAGTAAGAGGGTGGATCTAATGAAACTGAAAGTAAATACCGAGGCATTCAAGTTGGAATTAAAAAATCGCTTTTCTGCACTGGAAGGACTTATTGATGAAAGTGATATCTCAGAAGCAAATGAAAACATTGTTAAGACAATAGTTGAAACTGCTGGGGAAATTGGTGGTGTAACCTGTAAAAAGCACAATAGCAAATTATCTGAGAAGACGAAACAGCTCATGAAAAGGCGAAGAGATATGAAGGTGGACAATCGAAATACCAGTTCCAGGATTGAGTACATAGAACTTTGTAAAACTCTGCGCAAAAGCATGAAAGAAGACATAAGAAAATTCAACTGTGAGCTAGTAAGGAAAGCCATTGAAAATAACAAGAGCCTTAGGGTTGTTAAAGGAAGTTTATCTGTTGGGAAGAAACACATCATTGCATTAAAAGGAGAGGATGGCACCGTAACAAGAAATAGGGAAGAAATACTTAGAAGAGTTGAAGAATTCTACAAAAATCTATACGAAAGTAACAGTGAATTAAACGAAGACATTGAAATAGTCGAAGGAACAGCTGATAATAATACACTAATAATACTCTTACATAAAGATACCAAAACTATCAAACTTGGCAAAGGGGTGAGGCAGGGAGATACCATTTCTCCAAAACTTTTTACTTCTGCTTTACAGATGATTTTTCAGCTGATAAATTGGAATAACAAGGGAATAAAAATAAATGGTGAATATTTAAATCATCTGCGGTTTGCTGATGACATTGTTATTTTTTCAACGGACCCATTAGAACTCCAAGACATGGTACAAGAGCTCTCAACTAGAAGTGAAGAAGTTGGACTCAAGATGAACCTACAAAAAACTAAGATCATGTTCAATAATTTTGTAGAGGAAACAAAAATACAAGTTGACAACACTGAGCTAGAAATTGCTGATTCATATATTTACCTTGGCCAGCTGATTTCAATGGATGGCAACATTATGAAAGAACTCAACAGACGTATTAAACTTGGCTGGAGTGCATTTGGAAGAAACAGTTTTATCCTGAAGGGGAAATTGCCTTTGTGTCTAAAAAGAAAGGTCTTCAACCAGTGTGTATTGCCAGTCCTCTCTTATGGATCAGAGACATGGAGTCTAACAGTTGGAGCAATACGAAAGTTACAGACAACGCAAAGGAGCATGGAGAGGTGCATGCTTGGAATAACTAGGAGAGATCGAAAAAGAAACACTTGGGTGAGAGAGCAAACTAGAGTAGAGGACATCATTGTTAAAGTAAAAGGGCTGAAATGGCGATGGGCTGGGCATATTGCAAGAAGAACTGATCAACGATGGACAACAGAAATTCTGAACTGGATTCCAAGAGACCACCGAAGACCTAGAAAACGTCCTCAAACTAGATGGGTGGATGAAATAAGAAAACAGGTTGGGGTGACGTGGAAACGAATGGCCCAGGATAGACTTGTGTGGAAAGCATTTGGAGAGACCTTCATCCAGCAGTGGATAGATAATGGTTGAATATGATGATGATGATATATATATATATCATTATATTATATATATTGCCATGAATACTGAATAGGAACAGCACTAAATATTGAATAGCATATCCACTTTTAAAGGAGCATTTCGATATTAATGGATAATTTTGAACTGAATATTGACAATCCACAGAGCACTTAGTTTTTATTGATGCTCCATGTGATTGGCGACTGAAACTTGTCATTGGCGAGTAACACTTTTCTCATTGAATTAAAAAAAATTTTTTTTTTTGCAATTTCTTTGCAATATACATATACAGAGGCGCAGAATAATCAAGCAATCCGAACATTAAGCAACACTCCCCCACCCCTTCTCAGCGTATGTCACATGAAAACGAATGTGTGACGTAGGTCGTAATTACTTTGAATACTGGATCTCGTCTGCACTTTATGCGATCACAGGACATGGAAAAAAAGAGTAGGGAGAAGAACCAATATACACCCTGCAGCCAGGGTTTGAAATTTGCGAACGTTAGTCGTATTTTATACCTATAAATTTCGTTTTGACAGCAAAGATTTCTGAACCAAAGAGTGACGAGTGGATTTTGTTTTTGGCTAGTGCATTAGGACCTGAAATTTCTCCCCCTGACCTAAAAGGCAATAAAAAGGGGGGAGGGAGACTCCCAATGTATGTGGATGAAGTATCGTTAACTTGAGGAAAATATTCGTGACAGTGATAAATCTCATAAGAATTACGAGAAACACAAAGGCTGGATTTCACAGATTATGGAGTAATTTTGTAGTGGAATTCCCTGCCATTTCCCTAATTTTCCCAGAACAGTAAAATTCCCTGATAATTCCGTGCTTTATAGTTCTGTCGCCACTCTGATATATATTACATATTCCAAACAAACAACATAAATCACACATACCTAATTCTTCCAAGAGTTGCACATGACATTACTAGTGGTTGTACAAGATGTCCAATTCTCATTTGCTGAAGGAGATGCCTGTTTTATTAAAGACATATAGTTTTCGAATAATACAAAATGAAACATTAGGTGCATAAAATAAATGCATTAAAAGATTTACATCAACTTTAAGCATCAACGATTTTTTATTGAGTGGACTGAAATAATCAAAAGGATACAGGAAAGTCTCTTCAATGTAGCTGATGGTTTTCAGAATCAACTTCGTTGCTCCTTGTGTCCGGATTAGGACATATTCCAACTGCTGCCTCGAAGGCAGACGAGCATGGTACGATGCATCCCGAATTCCGCTAGAAAACAAAGTGATACAGAAATTAAATAAATAAGAACACCAAAATTTAGTTATTACATAATTATCAAAATAATAATGAAAGCTTACTCTAGGAATTTCTCGGCTAAACTTATATACTGATCGAACAATTTTAAAATCACTAAGTTTCGTAAACAGCGTCCTACCTGTAAAATAAATTTTACGAAATAAAAACCATGTGATAAAATTATTTACAATAACATATATATTATAGAATAATTTTCAATGCCCACATATAGATTAGCTCAAACCAGAACCTTTTTTTGTTTAGGAGAAAAAGAGACGCCGTCCTGGATTTAAACCAGAGTCCCTCAGTTGAGCCTGGAATGTCTTGACCACTAGACGAACGAGGACAAGAACAACGCTCTCTTTCTCCGTATATAAGGATGTAAGATATTATTACCCTTCTCAGGGATAACACAATTGCCAAATAATGGTCAACACACAACGTATATATTACAGTTCACATTCTAGGAATGCTTTTCTAGAATGGGGCAGATGATTCAAAGGATATTAGAATTAAGACACACAATTATTTTTTTGAGGTTTTTGCAGCACAAGGAAGAGCAAAGGTCATACTGCGCCGGAACCTACAATTTTCCAAGGAACCCAAATTTCTTAAAGCCTAGGGATCCAACCCCTGGAATACAACAAGTAAATAACCAGTAAACATTTTTTTAGCACAAATGGGAGTCAAACCCGAATTAATGGCGTGATTAGCCTCAATTACATTAAGTGAGTTTAAGTGCTCCTCGGAATGATATACATGATCAAAAAAACAGAGCAGCAGAACAATAAAAGAGGGAGCTGTGGTACACAGTTCTGTCATCCTCAATAACGTGTCAAACAACCTGCGATACAAGCAGCAATACGGTACAGCATGGTATAGAACAAATATCTGATGTTATCTTGCGTTAGATGGGTCCACACCTGTTAGACGTTACGTCCCAAATCCCAAAAATTGGGGCAACAAAGTAGCTGATGTTTCAACTGGTCCCACACACACACACACATGCTTAATAAGGAAAAGGTCTGTGGAGCAGGCAGGCAGGCCATCGAAGTGTCTGGACATGATATAGGCAGGTCTGGGCGTTCCTAGCCATATGCGACGGAGCTTTATACTGCTGAAATAGTGCTTTCAGGATCCCAGTCAGGAATGGAAGAATATGGGTCAATAAAATCTCATCACCACTGGTCAGTCAATGTTCCAGGTACCACCACTAGAGTGGATCGGCTGTTGTAGATAATAGTTACACAGATGCCTGCAGTGCATCTGATATGTCGCTCGATATGGAGGTTGGAATTGTGGAATTGTCCAGGGTTCCTCCAGACTAACACAATCATCAGTCCCCAAAACAAAGTGGATCTCATTGGTGAACACAAAACTTTGCCAATTTGTTGCATTATGCATTACTTTGGCCTGGCACCACTACAAACAAAGATGCCAATGATCCCATATTAACGGAAGCATACGTAAGAAACATGGGATAACAGGTTCGCTTACTTGATGCATTTAGACATGATTTTTATTGAAATAAATTTTAATTTTAGCAAAAAATAAAAGCCTATCGAACACTAGTATTTAAATGGAAAGCATGACGTCTAGCTTTCTTCTCGGCAAAACATCTAATTACAGTGAATTCGCCATAAGTCGAATTCCTGGGGACCGATTAAAACGTCGAGTTATCGGAAGTTCAACTTAACATTTGTCGTTGATTGGACTTGTATAAAACGTAAATTACTTATCGTTTTATACAGTAACTTCGTTTGCAAAAAGCAGAGCGTTACATTAAGAATTAGAAGTTATTCATTTTATGTACTGTATTATTTATTGCTAAATGCAACTTTTAACTAAAAAACAGTACTTACATTCGTTATATTATCTCAAAAAATCGGATTATTTTCGATTGTTTTTGCAGAAATTCTCCTTTTATGAAATTATTTACCTTTTGTAAAAACACGAACAAAATTTCGTATACGTTATCTTTCAGGGCGTGTGCTATTTGCAGTCACCAGCTCGCCATTGGCGACAAAAACTGAATCGCCGTTGGCGAGTAAACATTTTCTCATTGATTTAAGGAAAAAAAAAAAGATGATATTATTATGATTTCTTTGCAATATAAATATACAAAGGCACAGAATAATCAATCAATCCGAACATTAAATCACTCCCCCCCCATTGAGTAGCAAAATACATTGTTCAGTTTAATGCCCAATCACATGATCTGTTAAAAACTGTTCAAGTCTCCCATAATTTTTGAATTCATACGCCCCTGTAACTAAATGAAATTTCTTGAATGTGGCCTTCTTCAATTATAACTAAATACAATCTTCCAACATGAAAAGGTTCTGCACCCCTGGACTAAATAATGACCAAAAGGAATTTAAAAATTCTAAATGCTGTAAAAAATTCTGATTTTTATAACAAGACAAAATCGATAGTCAGCTTTTTAAGATTTAGAAATATTAAGCGATTTCGTTTTTCGTAATTTGCATGAATTATCATATCATGCCAGCCTGTTTGACAGCGTTTGATGGCAAAATCTCTATCAGCTTCATTATTTTCTAATTTAAGCAAAGTACTGCATTTTATAATGATTCTTCCCTCGAGTACATCTGAAGCTAAAAGAGGCTTTTGTCATAATTTAATTTAATTAAAAGACGAACAAGGCTTTGGCTATTACTTCCTACAGTCATTTTAATAGGATTAAAACTTTGTACGGGAACTTTTTAAAAATGGATAAATGTGAATGATCATCTTGTGGCTACTGTGAATGGACCACTACCACAGAATTTCAATACAGTGGATGCCATTGTTATGTGGTATTTCGATACAGACAGACAGAGATATACTAATATTCATTAATGCACGACAGATAAATACTATATAATTAATACCAAATTAAAATTCTTTACACGCTAGGGAGTGGTGAGTGGATTTTGTTTTTGACTAGTGTATTAGGACCTGAAATTTCTCCCTCTGTTATCTTTACTTTCAAGTTACCGCATCGCGATCGATACTGCATCACAAAATTCTTACGTTTTTACTCTTCACAGTCTACATTGGACACATCTTTCCCTTCACCGTGTAATCCAAACACAATGTTGTGTCTTGTTTTGAATTTCTCCAACCATCCTGCGTTCATGTTGAAACCCTCCGCTTTCAATAAACTTACGAAGTCCATAGTTTTTTCACACAGCATCGTACCACTAAGAGGAATATTACCATTCTAGCTCCTTTACGATTCAATCCACTTAAAAAAAAAGCTGACTCAACATCGGAAAAGCATACAGTTTTAGTCTTTTACATTTCGGATTAACATTGCATTCGCGTTTTTAAAAGATTTCCTCTGTACTCATCAAAATGGTTGATAGCATATTGGGTGGAATGCCAGATTTCTCTGCTAAATTCTTTTTTTTTTCCCCCTTAAGTTCAGATTTTTCTCAAAATCTCTTGTTAAATCCACTGTTTGTTTCAAATTAAAATTATTTTCATTTACATGTCATAAAACTCTACGCTTAAACAATAAAACACCTCGTAATATTCACTAACTGCTCTAACGAACCACAAACACTTCATTATCTGAAAAGAGGGATTTGGAAATGCAAGCAGGAAGCTGGAAAGATTCTCATTGAGTAGAAATTCTTATAGCGTGTGACGACGTGACTGAAAAGAACTTCAACTTCTGTCCATTCAAATGTGCAAATCATATTGCAGTGCAGAGATCCAACGTTTTTTGATTGGTCATGCTTTATGCACTGACCGGACCATAGTGTTATGTGCCAGACATCGTTCGGATAAATCGGTTTGTGCATGAAAGAAATTTTTCAAAATGGAAAACGTAAAAGTACATTTGAGGCATATAATGCTATATGAGTTTCAGAAAGGCGTGAGTGTTTAGACTACACACAAAAAAAAAAAATTAAGAATGTTTACTGACTGTACTCATACTCTCTGGATAGTTAAAAAGTGGATTATCAGTTTTTGAAATGGTGATTTCAACTTGAAAGATAAACCACACTCTGGATAGCATTCTGGCATTGACGATAACATTGTATGTGCCTTGGGTGGAAAAAACACAAGGACTTCAACTTAGCAGATTGCTGAGAAGGTAAACCTGGGAAATTTTACTACATTTCATCATTTAAAAAAGCTTGGATACATTTGTAAGCTCAAAGCATGGGTGCTACATTTCTTAACTAAAAGAAATAAGATGAACCTAGTAAATGGCCATTTCTCTCCTTGAATATAATGAAAAAGAACCTTTTTTGGATCGAACAGTAACAAGCGATGAAAAGTGTGTTCTGCAAGTGTGTCAACAACGTAGAGTGGAAAAGGACCCGGAGCAAAACATATGAAGGTGTAGAACCTGTCGTAAAAGCTGGTCTGCATCCAATGAAGGTGTTGCTGTGCGTTTGGTGGTATTGCAGAGGAATTATTCATTTCGAGCTACTCCGACATGGCGAAACAATCACTGAGGACAAGTACTATGAGTAATTCACTGGACTCGATGCAACAATTCCAAAAAGGGTCCAGTTTTGGCCAATCGAAAAGGAATCATCTTCCACTACGACAGTGCTAGGCTGCATGTCGCCCAACAGACGCTTCAAAAACTGCAGGAGTTGCAATGGGAAATTCTGCACCACCCACCATGTTCTCCAGATATTGCTCCTTCAGATTTCCATCTGTTCTGATCTTTACAGAACGGTTTGAATGGCAAAAATCTTAATTCTGAGAAAGCTGTCAAAAACTACCTCACAAGCTTTTTTCAAGAAAAACCAAGCTCTTTCTTCAGAAATGGGATCTACAAGCTTGTAGGTTGTTAAAAAACAATTGTAAAGAACACCAGTGGCTATACAATTGATTAATAAAATTGTACTTTTTAAAATTTGATGCACTGAATTTTATTTTTAAATCAGACACAAACTTTTGCAATCACCCAATATATTAGTTTTGGTGCAAAAAGGTAATTTTGGGGGGAAGTTCAGTCAAAAGTAAGTTTTTCAAACATTTCAGTCTGAAATGCAGCACGAAAAGTACAGTTCAGGAAAATTATTTTAATACACCATTTATTATATAATAATGAATTTCCAATTTCCCCAATTTTTCCAATCAGGAAAACCAGGCTTTCCACATCTGTAGACACTGTTTAATGTACTATACATACAGTGATCCCTCATTTATACACGCTCTCTTTTATGTGCGTTTTTCACTTATGCACGTTTTTTTCACGGTCCTGGCCAGGGATATAGGAAAACAATGATAACTCTTATTCATTTATGCGCCACACTAAAAAAGCACCTCTCACTTATGATTGTTGCAAAAAAAAATTTCTCAGTTCAAAAAGTAGGTTCCTCAAGTAGTCAGGTTTTGCTTATCGCAAGAATTTTACGAGTTTTGTTCTGCTTGTAGGAATGCATTCCCTCGCCCTTCCCCTATTGTTCAGATTCCATGAACACATTACTCTACCTTATACACAGAGGTGTACGTGAGGGGTTCTTGTGATTGACATCAGTAAAAGTCGCAGGCAATTAGAGAGGTTAGTACGGTACATACCATATGGCATTGATCGCTAAGGAAAGAACAATCTTTGGAGTTTTGGTTAGATGGTTAAGTTTTTAAATGGCGAAAAGAAGAAAACTGTCGCTTTCGTTTAAAATGGATGTTATTAAAAAATTCGAAGAAAATCCTTGCACCTTGAAAAAAGCTTTAGCAGAGCATTTTAATGTCTCAGAATCGAGATTGAGAGGGATTTTAAAAAATTGGGAGGCGATAATAGTAGCTCCTCGAGAATGTGGAATTCAGTCGAAGAAAAGAAGCAAAATTCAAGGCGGAAAGTACAAAGAATTTGAGAAAGTTTTAATGCTGTGGTTTAAAGAAGCTTGTGCCTTGAACATTCCTGTTAACGTTGAGCTTCTAAGGGAGAAGGCCGTACAGTTGTCAAGGAGTTTTGAAATGGAGAACTTTTCTGAATCACGTGGTTGGATTAAAAAATTCAAAAATAGGCATTGCTTGGCAACTCTTGTCTTTTCTGGGGAAAGTGTGAGTGTCCATGAAGAAACTGTAGAACAATGGAAAGAAGACTCGTCTACTTTAGTAAACAGATACGAACCGAAAAACATCTACAATTGTGAAGAAACTGGATTTTTTTATAAAATGATGCCAAACAGAACCTTAACATTCAAGGGAAAACCATGCCATGGTAGGAAAAAGGTAAAGAAAGACTGTCTTACTGTATTGCAACGTCGATGGTTTAGAAAAATTCCTGCCATTGGTGAATTAAACAAACCTTGCTGTTTTAAGAATGTGAAAAAGCTTCCTTGCGTCTACACTAGAAACAAAACGGTGTGGATGACATTGCACATTTTCTTGGATTTCCTTCATAAATTCGACAGGAAAATGGAAAAAGAAAACCAGAAAGGTCTCTTATTCGTGGATCAGTGTGCTGTTCAACCTTCCAACTTTCAACAACATGAAAGCTGTGTTTCTTCCTGCGAATTGCATGAGCAAGATTCAGCCTTTGGATCTTAGTATCATTCGTTGTGTGAACGTGCACTATAGAAAAACTTTAATCCGTGGACTTCTGGCTACTTTACAAACAAAAAATGCAACAAAAGACGAATTGAAGCAAGTTGCCGTCCTTGATACAATTCATACGTTGTGCTCATCATGGAGAAACGTCACCGACAAGTATATTAGAAGCTGCTTTAAGAAAGCAGAATTATCGTTTCCAGCAGAAAATGAATGTGAGAAGCCGGAAAATAAAAGTGAAAATCGTGAAAATGCAAACGAAGAAGATTGGCATACTGTAACTGGTGGACTCGCTATGTACACTTTCAACGAATTCATTAATGTAGATGAAAATTTAATCAGAGTTCAATTGTGGGAAATTGGAGACATTGGAGAAATAAATGGTGGTGACAAAGATGAAGAGGTGGACAATGATGATGAAGAAAATGTGGCAAAAGTTCCTCCAACTAACACAGTAGCGTCAGAAGCATTAGAAATACTGCGTGACTATTTTCAGTTAAATCCAGGAAGTGAAGGAACTTTTTCACGTTTTGATGGACTTGGAAACACTCATTTTGAAAATTCACGAAAACAAAAACAATCCTCGATTGTAAATTATTTTGTGAGAAAGTAGTAATAGGAGTAAAACGAAATTTGGGTATGTAAGCATTTCCATTTTCTTTGTTTTCTTAAAAAAATGCATAGTACAGTAATTCATTAAAAAAATAAATTTAAAAAAAATTGTTTAAGATCTACGTTTTACAGATTTCGGCCATATTTGACACACTGTACATAAAAAGGGTCATTGCATTTTGAAACTAATCTTATTTACATTTTTCAGTAGTGTATACATACACAGTATTAATTAACAATACAATGTAGTACACTGTATTGATGTTTCACTTTTAAGCTCCCTTTTGTGGTTTTTCGCTTATGCACGTCTCTCATTTATGTGTGTTTTTCTCGCTGTCCCCCTGCGCCCACGCATAAGTGAGAGATCACTGTATATGGAATATTATGGGTATGATGGACCAGATTTTTTCTTCCTATAATTTCTCTCATATTAAAAAATTTCGCAATTTTTGACTACTTTAAAAATAAGACCTACAAAGCAAATTTCTTATTTCTCTAGAGCTCAGATTGTTTTTGCATAGAAAATGGAACCTGTTCCTCCATCAATTGGACATACACCATCCTACTTTAAACACCCAAAATGCAGTCAAGTACAATAGTTATACAAACAGTAGTGCTTCCAATGTTTGATCAAACGTAATGTTACAGCTATGAAACTAAAGTCTATTAAACGGACATACATTACTATTTATATACATCAATAAATATGAGCATTAAATAATAATCATATCCATATAAATATTTTTCATATATGTAATTATCAAAGGTAATTATATTTTTAACTATTTTATTCACTAAATATTAATTTCTTCTAAAGCCCCCAAAATAATAGCATCTGAGTATGCTGATTTATAAATTATGCATATTAATGATTTAATACAAGTAAGATTTTCCATAAACATCCATATTAAATGACTATTATAGTGAAGAAAATCATTGAGGTTCATTACAAGTGCATATTCATTTGATGTATAAACATATACTAACGGTTTTTTGAATCTGAAGAAACTTATTGCACGGCAACTTCAATGACAGTCTTTCTTGCAATGCTAAAAAAATTGTCGTTTCATCCCAGGCAGGATGATTGTCACCAATTTTGGTCGCTGAAGTACTGAGAATATATGCCAATTTCGATATATCCTCTGCAATGACATAAATAAGAACAAATGAAATGCAATAATAAGCATTTAGAACTAAATGAGAAACTAAAAAAAAAAAAAAAAGTTGTAAACATTCACATATTTTTTATTTTTATTTTTTTTACATATGTTTATTAATACAATAAATTCCTGTAAGATAGCCTTTCTTTAATTAGCCGTCACTTTAACAGGCTCCTCTATTTTGCTAAAACCAGTTTTAATTCGTTTAGTTTTATCAGAGTGCCTGCTTACCGTTCAATTCTCCTTACAGTTACTAAAACCGTTTGAAATGGTTCCTTGTTTAAATAATAACTATCCTTTCAAAACGATTTTGTTTTCATTATAGTACCTCAACTTTACCACTTTTCCCTATGAATAGCTCAATTTTTGAATTAACCAGTAAGGGTTCTGTCATGGGAGGGAGGGGGCATAGTTAAAGACTGTAGATGAAATTTTTGGCAGACGTTTTCTTAATATACTCAGCAATACCAATCCAATTATTTTTGTCTTTACAGTGCAATGATAACAAAGAACCAGAGACAGATTGGGTCCTCTGAAAGGGCACATATCTTGGATTTTCGGAGAGCGTGACGGCCCAGTTCACCCATAACAATGTCTTTTCAACCAATAGTTCATCCCTTATTAATCTTTCTGCGAAATATCTGGCATTGCAGCAACGTTTATTAATATTTTTATCATTGAATAATCCTTATCTGTAGACTTCAGAAATGTATCTATTTACTCTTCATAGGCTACCATATTGAAGAAAAAATCCAACTGGCTTCCCATGACAAGTAAAAGTGGGTCCCAAGGGGAAGGTTTGCTTCCAAATGGTTAACACATATATTAGTTTCAAATAAAAACAATTAACTTTAGCATAGTCCGGGCTATAAAATGAAATATCAATATTGCGTTTGTTTTTCTATTTAGTACAGGAAAATTTGACTTGCGTTTTCAGTATAAACAGATGCATTTCTAAAGTCTACAGATAAGGGTTATTTAGTGGCAAAAATATGAAATTTTTCTAAAGTATAATTGCAACCACTTTGAGTGACAGTTTATGGACTCACCCTACCATCACAATGTTTGATCATTGGACCACTCGGGGGTGGATACGGGAGATGTAGGCATAACTCCAACGAGAATGCATTGAATAACTTAATTTTAGCTGAAAGTCAAGATTACACATTTGGCCACAAATGTGCTTATATCGCCAAGTTACCATGTTCTGTACTTGCCCCGAAGTGGTCAATTGTAAATACATTCATTTTATGAAGCCATTTTCCGGGACCATTAAGTACAGTCTTTAAACAAAAATACAACAGAACCTGGTAAAGTGACCACCTGGATAAGGTGACCACTTTTTATAAAAGAGAACTGATAGGGACTTAGTCTTGTCTATATGAAAGTCTGTCGCATACAGTGACTACCTGTCAGTGGTTACCATTGACGTCCAGTCCCAAGGGTGGTCATGTTAGGCAGGTTCTAAGGTAATTGCCAATTAAAGTTAAAGCCATTATTAAGAGAAATTACAGTATTTCGACAACTGAGTTTCTCAATGCAGTAGAACCTAATTGGACCTGTTTATCTAGAAAATATATCTCGAAAAATATGCATTTCCTGCATTTAAACCTGAATTCATCAGAACGTGTATCTGTATCTCAAAACCTCGCTTTTTTTTTTTTTTTTTTTTTTTGTAAGATTACAGATACATAGGTTCTACTATATCAAGAATTTTCAGAAAAGTCACATGTCCAATACGAGACAAAGAATTCAAATCTGAGACATTTGGTGACTTTAATTTTAAGCAATAGTAAGAATTATTACCAGCAACGTTCAAATCTTGGACATCAACAACACAGAAATCGCTATTAGGCGATGGTAGATTAATTTCATTCCACAGCGGCATTTTATTCGTTTACAGGCAAAACTGTAAACGAATTCGCTTCCCTAAATTTAATGAACCAAACTCGTTAAAGCAAATCACTAATAATTTAAATTCACACAAACACGATAAACATACAACCGGTCACAACACGTGGGAACAACAACAATTCACGTGCTGCCCCTCGGATAGTTTTAAATATTATTGATGTTGGTGATCGTGAACAATGTGGCCAACCGTATTCCCAAATGAAGAAGAGATAGCCTTTTTTTTTTTTTTCTCGTATATCAGTGCCCTGTTGAATAAAATTATTGGCTATAAAATCAAATTATTTACGAAAAAATAGAAAATTTGGATAAAAACTTTTTTCATGAGCTCCCGGGGTAGGGACAACTGTTTTAAAACCTTGGTGGTCGGGACACATGAGCGTACACAGGGACGGTCTGAGCCAGTGCGCCCTCATGGGCTATAGGACTCGCGCCCTCCGAAAATCCAAGGTATGCACCTTTTGGACCTTTTGAGAGGACCCAGTCCGCCCTTGGGCGTACACAGCGAGCACTGAAAAACAATAAAGCAATGGTTCTCAATTAGTTTTCATCAAGGACCACTTTAGACTTTTTGTTTTCGTTCGGCGGGCCACAAGATATGAAAACGGAATTATCTTACACGTTATATGGACCTTGGTGCAACTATGGGATGGGGCTTATCCCGGGCCGTCGTTAAATTAAATTAAGTATAACGACGGCTTGATTATCCTCCCTACAAATTTTCTGATTCAATGAAATAGCATTGAGGTAAGAGCTTTAGGCCCATATAAAAAAAAATTAGCCCTAGGAAAAAAATTTCCAGTTTCTTACCTTTCGTGGCCGGGCCAGTTTTTACTGTTCGCGTGCTGGATCTGGCCCGCGGGTCGTCTATTGAGAATCACTAGAATGGAGGAAGCATACCAACATATTCCCAACACGCGAAGACTGTATAGACAGTTTTCCGCCAAATTGTTGATCCTGTAAACGAGTACTTGAGTCCATGTAAGCGAATGTTCACGTGAATGCAGGAAATAAAAGCAAAAACCGGCGTGCACGAGATTGATAAGAAAAATTGCAAATTTTTGTATATCTCTATAAGTTTTTAATATAAAATTTGGGTTAAGAAATTTATTCATTAATGCTAAATATATTAGTCTACTTAGATATTTGGTATCAGTAAATATATTAATAAAATGCATCAAGGCATTTACGAATTATAAGCTCCTTGTATCTTTCTGAGCCCTCCCCACGTTCAAGCGTCTAGCTACAGGTCTGTCAGGATTCTCAATATTTTCTTTAAGTTGGTGCCCCATGTTCCAGTTATGACTATGGTTTATAGTTAAGTGATGAGAAATTATGTCAAAGATACAATAAATGAAGAATTATGCTACAACAATCACTAAATAAAAAAAGGCTTCTTAAAAAATAAGTAAAAGCATATTCATTGAAGAGCAATTTAATTAGAGACAAATGGCGTTACGGAAATTTAGCGCAGTGGGAGGATTGGTAAACGGAAAGGGAATGTCGTAATAGTGATCCGATCATTGGCGTACGCAGGGGGGTGTTGATGGGGGTTGTAACCCCATTGCAATGAAATTTTGTATATTTAACATAGGAATATATGAGTTGTAGCTCTGTAACCTCCCCCCCCATTGAGCCTATAACCCCCCTTATGAACTTTTTATGTACGCCTATGGATCCGAAAATATAAGGAGTGAGGCTTACGGTATCAGTAATAGTCGAATGCAGCATGCGTAAGACGAAAGATCAAACATGCATTTGATAGCCGGCAAATTGTCGAGACCCGAGGAATGAGTCACTCCATCTCAGAAGTCGTGCAGTCACTTGTATTTTCACGAGTACTGTATCAAAGGTGTACCCTAATTACGTCGATTCCGGTAAAACTACCCCTGCCAGGACCAACTGCCTTGGATAACGGCCTGTAGATGAACGTGATCGTCATCTGCTAGCTAGCATTGTAACAGTAGACAGGCGGGCTACAGTGCAATAGATCATTCGACAATTTATTCGATTATATTTTATTCGAGCACAACAACGTGTAAGCAGCCGCACCATCCAGAACAATCTCCTCGCTATGGGGTACAGAAGCCATCGTCCCACGAGGGAACCTCTGCTGACTGCACATCATTGGGTACAAAGATTATCATAGGCAAGGGAGAATTGCTACTAGACCATAGAAATATAGAAAAATGCTGCCTGGACTGAAGTCAAAATTCACGTTGATACGTGTCGATGACAGGGTACGAGTACGGTGCAAACATCCTGAAGCAATGGATCTTCTTGCAGCAGAGCGCCTTCAAGCTAGTGGAGGTGACATTCTCGTCTGGGGATTGTTTACGTGGACTGAAACGGGACCCCTGCTACTTGTGATATCGTTACACACAAGTCAATGTTATCGGGATATCTAAACGACTATGGGCTCCGTTTGTTCGTCTTCAACAACTCTCTTCTCTCTACATTGTCTTGTTGTGTTCAACAAGACAATGCACCGTGACACCCAGTGCCGGATTAAGATTTTAATGGGCTCTAGGCCGACAGGATATAATGGACCAGGCGAGGAGTTAGTTCCTGTTAATAGGAAAAGGGTAAGCAAGAATACTACGCTTCACAAAAAAGGATGTGCATAAATGAACAGAATCTTCTCACTTTTTTTACCTTTTATGTATGATGCCATGGAAGAAATGGGCCTATATTTCGTGACCAGCTGGTTTCGGACGGGAATCTCCTATACTTTTCTAATCCTCATGGCAAGAGTTTTCCTACGATATCATTCTTGACGAAATCGAGAACTAACAGTTTGTAATGTTCCCCAGTTAGTTGTATTGTTTCACGCTACGTCCTTATAATGATATATTATTTTTTATTTTACTCAAAACTTAATGCATATTTTATTTTACTCAAAACTTACGTACTGCCTTGAGGTCTGAATCATTACATATATCATTACTCTTCGGAAGGTTATAACTACGCAAAAACAACAACAACAGACACTTATATGCATAGGCGTAGAATTATATAGGGCCGTGGGACCAATATTTTCGAAAACTTTGCGTTGCTGCTTATAATTATGAAGATGTTATGTTTATTATTATTGCAGGTTTCCACAAGTATGCTGGGCAGTTTTAAAATTATAACGTATCCCTCCGTTTAACTTCTAAACAAACACTTATCACATACTATAAAGTTATTAAAGAAGATCTGAGTTTGTTTTTACCATATCATGTGTAACTCACGAACATAATAATCATCATCACGATATTATACTTCCGCTATTTCATACAAATTATGAAATTCATAGAATCTCCTCACAAGCCTACGCAGAAAGTTCGTAAGGAGGGTTACAAGCTTATAATGGGAGGATTACGGAACTACAACTCTCTCTCTCTCTCTCCCTCCCCCCCCTCTCTCTCTATATATATATATTCCGTGGCTAAGCTCATCGCTATCAGAAGAGTCCACAGGTTGCGGATGGTGGAGAGCTCTACATATCTGTAGGGTAGCTGCGAATAAGCAGGCTTCTGGAAAGATGCTTGTCAAATAAGCAGTCGCTGACAATTGAGAGGCAGAGAGAGGGTATGGAGGACACTAGGGCGGAACCTGGTGCACAAGTAAAAAATCACATGTACCCAACGACGGCTCTGTGACATGGTGAGATAACACCACCATCAAATATGTATTTCCCGGGTAGGTGAACTCGTAAACTCTGAAAAGTGATCACCTAGGAGAAGGCACTTCGAAAACAAACCAAATCTGCCAACCCGCAATTGACCAGCGTGGCAGATTACGGTCTAACCCTCCAACATATTTACACAAATTAATTCACGGCCCTCATTCCTCGGAGGCCTTGGAGCAACTACCTTAAGTAGCAGGAAGACTAGCTCGACGGCAGAGGATGCTAAGAATCACCGGGTTCGAACACGCTGCCAAAACACTTTGGAAATTGGAACTTTCAACACCAGAAAAATGAAAACGGATGCTCGCCTACAAGAACTAATATTAGAACTCAAGCATATTAAGTGGGACATCATCGTGCTGTGTAAAACGAGACGTAAAGGTGAAAATCTTGTAAAACTCGACACCGGCCATCTTCTATATACAAAAGGAACTGCAAACGGGAAATGTAGTTTTGTAGATTTCCTCATTAATCAGAGATTAAAAGGTTCCATCATAAAACTTGAGGGTACTTCAGATAGAATTGCACAATGCACCATACAACTGAACAAACGACATAAGCTCCAAGTTATCCAGGCTTATGCACCAACTAGTAGCCACACTGATGATGAAATTGAAGAATTCTACGAGGATATATCAGACCTACAAAATAAAGAAAATTGCCACTACAAAATTTTAGTGGGTGATTTTAATGCCAGAATTGGAAAAACCCACTTTGGTGAATGTGCCCATATGGCAAAAACGGTCATGCAAATGGCCCATATGGCAACGGTCATAGAGACGAAAGAAGAGACTCACTGGTTAATTTTGCAGAGAGACAAGGCCTCTATATTTTGAATTCGTTTTATAAAAAGAAAGCCAATAGGAAATGGACATGGGAAAGTCCGTCAGGAAACAAAAGTGAGATTGATTATGTTCTATCCAACAACAAGAATATATTCAGTGACTGTACGATCCTCAATCGTTTTGACGTGGGAAGTGACCATAGAATGAATGAGTGACCAATGAATGAATGAAATGACCATTTGAATGGTGAGAGTTAAAGTTAAGTTAGACTACCGTAAAGAACTCAGTAAAATGATAAACCTCTCCAAAAAAGTGAAAGCCAACAATGAGAAATTGCTTAAAAAAAGCAAAGAATTTGAACTCGCTATGCCAAATCGCTTTGCATTATTACAAAATTTGGAAGACACCGATATAACAGAACAAAATGAAAAAATCATCAGCAACTTAATTGTAATAGCCGAGGCTCTAGTACCACTAACAACGAAACCTAAAGAAAGCAAAATCTCTAAAGAAACTTTAAATCTAATGGAAAAACGAAGGTCTTGGAAGAACACAGGAATAATTGCTAACGAAGTGGAATATGTGGAAATTTGCAAGACGATAAGAAAACGTATCCGGGAAGAAACTCGTAAATTCAATACGAAGTTGGTACAAAAAACAATTGAAGAAAATAAAGGCATCAAAAATTCAAAACGCAGGCTAATAAATGGAAAAAAGCAAATACTTGCCTTAAAATGTAATGACGGCTCAGTATGCAGAACACGCCAGGAAATGCTTAAGAGGGTAAAAGAATTCTACACAGACCTCTATAAAAGTAACGATCAGCAAAATCTGCCAACAATTGTAGTTACAGAAGAAATGCCGGATGTTTTAGTATCAGAGGTAACAGATGCCATACGATCAATGAAAAATGGGAAATCCACAGGAAAAGATGGCATTTCTGCTGAAATGTTAAAAGCTGGGTGTAAAACGCTTCACAAAATATTGGCAAATCTCTTCTCAAAATGTCTTAAGGAACAAAAAATTCCTAATGCATGGAAAAATGGCGATGTTATTCTTTTGCATAAGAAAGGAGCTCAAGATGATCTTAAAAACTATCGACCAATTAGCCTTCTTCCTGTTATGTACACAGTTTTTTAGCAAAATCACTGCAAATAGAATTTATAGAACATTAAACTATGCCAAACCTCTAGAACAAGTAGAGTTTAAAAGTGGCTATAGTACGATTGACCACATTCAGGTTCTTCAGCAAATAATATAAAGACACAATGAATACACTTTACCACTATGCATTGCCTTCATCGACTACGAAAAACTTTTGACTCAATTTTCAAACCATATATTTTAAATGCACTAGGTAACCAAGGTGTGAACCCAGCTTATGTTAGCTTACTCCAGTCCATATTTTATAAAGCAAAGCGACTATATCTATAAACAAACACAAAGTTGAAATTAACCTAGGGAAAGGTATACGACAGGGAGATACAATCTCGCCCATACTCTTTTCAGCTTGCCTTGAGGAAGTTTTTCGTAAATTAGGCTGGGATCAAAAGGGCTTAAAATTCAACGGAGCGTATTTAAACCATCTAAGATTCTCCGACGACATCGTATTTTTCGTAAAAGATCCAGAAGAGCTCCAAAGACTCATTGAAGATCTCAGAATGAAAGGAGAAACATCTGGCTTAAAAATCAACTTGAAGAAAAGCATGATCATGTTTAATAAGTTTATACAAACTAAGAAAATCTTTATTTCGAGAGAAGAAATACAGCAAGCTGAAAATTATATGTACCTTGGTCAACAAATTACGATGAAAGGCGACATAAATCAAGAGATCGAACGTCGTATCAAGCTTAGCTGGCAAGCATTCTACCGGCTACAAATAATTTTTAAAAAAAAGCTCCCTATTTCTTTACAGAGGAAAGTTTTCGATCAATGCATCCTACCTGTTCTGACTTATGGTAGTGAGACATGGACATTGACTGCCAAAGGTATCCAAAAGTTACGAGTGGTACAAAGGAACATGGAACGGCAGATGCTTGGTATCACGCGACGAGATCGAAAGACCTTCAGTTGGATAAGAGATCAAACAAAAGTTTGTGATATCATTGCGAAGGTAAAAAGTTTGAAATGGAAGTGGGCAGCCCATATTGCTAGAAGAACTGACAACAGATGGACCAAAAACATCCTAGAATGGATCCCACTGGACACCACACGCCCAAGGAAAAGGCCAAAGACGAGATGGGTGGATGAAATAATTAAATATATTGGGCACAAGTGGCAGCAAAATGCACAAGATCGACTTCGTTGGAAAGATGCAGAGGAGGCCTTTATCCTGCAGTGGATTGACAACGGCTGAAATGATGATGATATATTTATATACATAAAAAAAGAGAGGGACAAAAAGAGAGAGAGAGAGTTGTAGTTCCGTAATCCTCCCATTCTAAGATTGTACAAAATTTCATCGCAATGGGTTTTTTAACCCCCGTTAACCTCCCTGCGTACGCCAGAGCATTTCTGTCATTGGTTTTAAAACCTGGAATTTTATTCACCTAAAATTCAAGGTTATGTCTTATTACTCCTTTAACCCTCTGCTTTCTGATGGCTTTTTGTAAACATGATCCCTACACCCGGGACCAGCCAACGTTTGAAATGGAATCATCTGAACTTTCATTGCCCATTCTCCCTACAACTATACATTAGTATATATTAAGTATTATTTTGAAAATAATATTATTAATTGTATAATGTAAATTTATTAGAAACGATTTTAGTGATCGGAATAACAAAATGTTTGAAATAGAATTTAGAAAAATATGATTATTATTATATATCAGAATGTAGTTTATTACTTATGCATCTATTATGAAAGTATTCCATTCAATTTAAGTATAGATTTAAAAGTTTTCAAGAACGTTTATTTGTATAATACATTCAGAGCCGGATCTATCGCCCGCAAAATCCCACAGCGCTGGGGCTTCAAACAAAAATAAAGCGAAGAATTACGTAGAAATAATGCACAGCCGTTATTCGGAGGTTTCTGTTTTCCGAAGGTTTCGTTATTCGAATATTGCAAAAGTAACAGTTGCAGTTTCTACTTCTTTTTTCAGTTGCATGCAGTATTTGAATTAGTGAGTAATTTGAAACGGATAAATAGGTAAGGGGCTATTCAAGTATTACGTAGGCACATTTCTGGCCATTTTATACTCCCCCTCCACCTTGTAAGAAAAAATAAGCAAATGCCTGACTCACCCACTTCATGCTACACACGATTTTAATTATATATACAGTAGAGTCTCCATATAACGAACTTCCATTTAACAAAGTTTTCTATTTAATGAAATTTTCGGCGGAACCTTGACTTTGAATGGCACTAACATGTAAATTTGTCTCCATATTACGAAAAACAATTTCTATATAACGAAGTTCTTTTTATAAAGAATTTGATTTTTTTTTTAATTTACCTTTTACAATTTTTCAGCGGGATGGTTAGGTAGAAGGGGTAGTTGAGGATTTTAAGCAAAAAGACGGAGGTGAGGTAGCCTTCTGTATAGTAGACATAGGGTCAGTTGTGATAAATAATTCTATTGTTCTAAACTGGGAACTTCGAAGCAGCGGGGATGTATCACTCTGCAGGTGTGGCTAAGCCACGAAATTTGCTTCTCGCACATACGTGTTGCATTGTTGAAGAAAATGTTATAGATGACGTGTTCCGATATTTACAAAAGTGTGAGAATTTCTATGAACAAAACGTTTTTTATAAGAAACCTGTACAAAGCAAAATTAGTGATTATTTCTCTGTTTCAAATATGTTGTATGAGGATCATACAGATATAAAGTAATCCTCAGTCTTTACTTTTGTTATTAATTTGTACGTACTTGTATACAAAAAATATTTAAATTCGTTGAAAAAGAAGAGTCTACTGAATTTAGTCTTTACTGTCCAAATTTAACCTTTTTCATTTTATCGAAATTAAGTTTCAACATTTATGTTAATTTCTATTTAACGAATTTTCCTTATAACGAAGTTTTTCAGAGGAACGATGGCACTTCGTTAAATAGAGACTCGACTGTATTTATAAAAATATATATGTGTACATATATTATTAAACTACATATAGTATACATATTAAACTATAAAGGATAACAATATATTTATATATAATATAATATTTTATTATAAAGAATTTTGTGACATTTTTATTACATATATTAATATTTCATATATTGTAAGCAAATAGTGGATAAATAAGAAGTGGGATTGATAAAATGCATTTATTAAAAATAATATATTCGTTATAATTTAAAAATATAAGAGGGGCCACGGGGAGTATAGAAGGTGCCCCCACGAGCAGAAAAAGGTTGACAGCCAGCCACTGGTTTAAATAATTAAATATTTAACTGTGATTACGTGTATTTTATATTTTTCACACGTAGTGTGTTGTACATGCCAGTATTGTAGTTCTGTCAGGAAGGCCATTACTGCCTCATTATGTGCTGATTTTATTATTTTCTGTGTCTTACGTAAGCATGGTTCAGATTCCTCCCCCTCCCCGTTGTCAGCAAAAATAAGCAAATCTCAAACCCAAATCTCTCAAAAAAAACTCAAATTTTCATCCCTCTTTTCACCCGATCTGCACGATCGGCAAACAAGCACAAACAAACAAGCAAAATACCGACGCCTTGTATTTCTTAAAGACATCACCACTATATCGCAATTTTGCCTCCACTATGATGTTTTCGGGACTAGACTTCTGAGCTGAAAACCCCTTTTCTCTATGTTATTCCACTGTGTGCGATTTTCGTAACTAATGTCGGTTATTGCTTAAGAACTTTTCTTTACGTAATCTGCACACACAATATGAAAGTAATTACCTGTTTATTGTACTGAAAAGAACTCCTGTTACAAGTTTTGCTACTGCACTCTTTCCATTTTCTTACCAAAAATTTTCGTAGTCTTAGTATGGATAATATTTTCGGCACCCACATGTTCTAGCTCAAACTGGAATTTTTTTGAATAGAAGAAAAAGAAACACCTCTCTTACCCGAAGTCGAACCCTATACCCTCCGCAATGAATTAGAATGCCTTAACCTGTTTGGCCACCAAGGCTTAGAAACACTGTTCTCTTTCCACGTATGGCAAACGGTTCCTGCAGTAACAGACCCTCCCCGCACAACCCCTCCCTTTCCTGCCGTATCAGGAGTCTGAAGGACACCTATCGAAGTGACATGGTGAACCTCTTGATAAGAGACATTTCGGGGCATTTTCGATCATTTTTCGAGGTGCGAAAGTCGCCATACTTTCTTTCCGATTGTCTCCCAAGGGGGGCACAGACCAGGCTGCATCGTTTCAGAATTGGCTGTGCATTCACCAACAAGTACCTCCACCGCATTAGGCAACTCCCGTCGCCTGTGTGTCTCCAGTGTCAGGAAGGTGCTGACGAAACACTGGAACACATTCTTTTGCGGTGTCCGGCCTACGGCTACCTCAGGGAGGAGCTCCTTCTCGCCCGCCGCCGTTTAGGCCTCGCCTCGCCACCAGGTCTGTCCGACCTCCTGGATCCCACCGGATCCCCCCGCCTTCGCGCTGCCTCCGTGGCTGTGCTAAACACCTTCCTCTCCGAGCTCGATCGTTTCCTGTAGGTTCCTCGGCCGGCTCTGGGGTGTCTCCGGATCTGCAGCCTGGGCAGTTCTCCGTGATGGTTCTTCTGCAGCTGGTTTCGGTGTGCGTTGAATGACGACTTTCACGTGAGCGTGCATCTTTGAGTGCCGTGTTGGTCGGCAATCCAATCTCCCCCCCCACTTCAGCCGCCTCGGCGGCTGAGTACGCTGTTCAAGCGTCCTGTCTGGGATTACAGCGCCGCCTCCGGCGGCCACCCTTCCCAATGAAACCCTTGCACAATACCCACCTACCTCTTTCCTCGTATGTAAGGTTTACAAGATAATATTACTCTTATCAGTATTAACATATTTATAACAAAGAGAATTATAACTGTATGTAAAAATAATTATTAATGTGTCTTTTAAATCTCTATTTAGTATTTTCAATGTGCTGGAACTAATTATCATGCTTCAACCAGTACCGGCCCAAGCTGGTGCCCCGCATATATGAATATATAAAAAGTGATTATCCTTCCATAAAGGACAAGGATGCCACTTGGGGTCTGAATCAATCACATCAGTGAAATCGGCTTATAGCCAGATCTGGCTTCATGTTCCATTGTAGTTTCACAATATGTACGAAGGTTCTTACACATGATATATATCAGCCATATTATTTATTAGTGGTTTGTACATACAGGGGTGGCTTGAGGCTGATTTTGAATCTGGGCGGCCTGAAACGGACTGCTTTTGGCGCCCCACCTCCTCCGGCGAAAACAGGAGATTTTCACAGATGCACAGTGAGCCATATAACATATAAAAGTGGCCAAAAGTCTCTGAAAGAATTTATGATAAAAATTTCTTTAAACTTTTCCTTTTTAGAGAGATTTTCTACTGTTGGGTAAATTAAAAAAAAAAATTGATTGACTTCAGTTTGGTGCCCTCATCCAAACGGGGCCCCGGGCGGCCGCCCAGGTCGCCCGGCCCTTAAACCGCCATTGTGTACATACACACACATGTGTACGCATTGCTTTAACTTTTGCAAAATCTGAAATCTGTTCTAACAGAACTCTTTAAAGGACCACATGGAAATTTTCTGCGGGTTTCCTTACATGATAACAGCTGTTTCAAGAGATACTGAGACCGCTTCAGGAGATATTGTCTTGCAATGATCGATAAAGAATGTTTATAAAATGCATGTGGTAGCTTTTAAATATACACTGTTTCACTGCGATTGAGCAGGTACGTCTTTATTCACCATTTCTGAAGTTTTTGAAAATAAATGTAACAGAGGGAGATTATAGACTATTTTCAATTACTGAAAAGTTATATAATTATCATATATATTTTCTGCGCATATTTCATGTAGCTTTTAAAAATTTAACTGCAGACTAGTGATTTTTGAAAAACTAAAAGTAATTTCTACTAAGTTACTTTAAATTATTCATAATAACACATAAATTTATGAAAAGGAAGATCGGAATTAAATAGAAAATTTTCACTGTCAAAATATTGCTTTTTTAAATATATGATTCATAATGTAAATTTATTTATTATACGAAGTAAATAATAAATATTTTATTTATTCGGCTAACGAAGTCGAAAAATACATTTTATAAACAAAACCACTCATACATAAAATAGTTATTTGTGCATTTATATATAAAAAATATCATTTTAGCATCATGAAGTTCTTAATCTTGGCCAGTGTTCTATGCTTTGCGGCAGGAGACCTCATAAAACGTATGTATATTTAAAATAATACAGTATTTTTTAATAAAATGATTTATGTATTATTTTAGCATAAACGATCTTCTATTTTCTATGGCAGTGATCAGTGTTATTGTCTTTAGCTGTTCGTATTGTGTTTACGATTTCATGAGTATTATATTAAGCTTTCAAGAAAATTTTCTGTGATAGGAATGTTTCAGTCTAGCATTTAGTTAATATCTGTTTAAAGCCCTGATTTAAATATTATGCATATACACAGGGCCTTTCAGAGAAAATGCGAGGCCTGGGCAAGTTATATTTTAGAGGCCTTTTAAATATAGTCTAATAAAGCGTTGAGTTACCAAAGTGAGGCCCCTAATATTGTAAGGCCCAGGACAGCAGCCCCTGCTGCCCCCCCCCATCTGATAGGCCCTGTATGTACATTATGAAATAATCAGTCGGTGTCCGAAAATCAGCATGTAAACTGAAAATAAAAGTAAAAAAAATTCTTCAATTTTTTATTTCTTAATACCTTTAAAAATCTTTAAATTAGCGTAAGTAGTCCCCTCTTTACGAGTTTCTGGATTTGTGAGTTTTCGGTTTACGATTTTTCGGTTTACGAGTTAGTTTACGGGTTTTATTTTCCGAAGTATCAGATATGAACAAGATAAAAAATATCGTTTAGTTGCAATAAATGGTAAAAATCTAGAAGTATATTTTTTTTTACCCTTTTAGCAGAGCTTAGAGATGAAATGGAGTACCCTAGTTTTTTTGCGTTTAGTGAGGAGTGAGTGTTGTTCGCAAGAAGGGCAATGGGAAAGGTGGCCGCCGAAGGTGGCGGCGCTGTGATCCCAGACAGGACGCTTGAACAGCGCAATCAGCCGCCGAGGCGGCTGAGGGGGGGAGTGGATTGCCGATCAACACGGCATTCATATATGCACGTTCACGAAAAGTCGTCATTCAACGACAAATTTCAACGACAACGTTCAAATTTTTGCGTTTAGGAGATAGCAGACTTTACAAATTAGCAAATAATCCGACTACGAGCAGTGTGTTAATGACAGACGATCATCTGTCATCGGAGTCCGGCATTTTAGTAATTATGATAGACGTGTGTTCCAAAGGATGACACTTAAATAACGCGCATGGCTATACAATACGGTTATGCATACATTTATTTGTAAAGGCAAAAATAAAATTTTGCTTTAACAGGTCTGAACTAATGACGAATTTGTTCGTGGAATTAGAAATGGCTTTCATTTTTATACAGGGTGGAAGCAAAGTCAGTGTTCATTCAAATAACTTTTAAATGAAAATTCGTACAGCTATGAGAGTTGGATAAAGTGGCCATATTCGATCAGACGGAATCAACAGAAGCGCCTTCTGTGGTGAAATTTAAAAGTTATTTCACCTAATACGGAAAATAAAAAAGCTACATAAAAATGTTCTTATCTGAAATCACATTTTTTTTATTTATTTTTATCCTATACATAGGTCTTCAACTAATTTACAGTCATTGGTGTCACTAGGGGGGGAGGTGTCCCTCCTAGAAAGAATTTAGCGCACCATAGAAATTGAATTGGTGCACACCATAGAAAAGTAAAGTTACATATGACTGCATTGTGCGGTGCATTAGAGGCTATTTAGTTTCCCGCAAGACGCTTTTACTAGTTTAGTCGATGTCCATAGCTTTGCTGTCAAGAAATTGTTGATTTATAGAGGGCAAGAATGATAATTTCAGGAGGCGAGGTCAAACTTAAGCATAATATTTTGTTATTAATTATTTTTTAAAATTGCCAAATTTTTTCTTCCGTTGAAGTTATAAACTTCTTACTTATATGTATACAGCAATCTTTCTATTCTCAAGGAATTGCATCGATCATGTTTACCTAATATAAATATTATCAGTTTCTGTTTATCAGCAGCCGTGGGACCTTAGCACCTGTGGCATATACTTTTTGAATTATCACTGTATTTCGTTCCGAAGAAGCTATATCACATAAGTCATACAAATTTTGTAAATAGTTTAATAATTATCTAACTACTTTAATGGAGGGAATGTTCTGCAGATACATACATTTTCCCGGAATATATTGCTTCCATTCCGGCAGGTCTGGGGACAGAGAGGGCAAATGCCGAGGGGGGGCCCCGGATTTTAAGAGACTCGGCGCAAAACTCTAATGATATAACAAACATAAATTGTCATTAAACGTAATTGGTTGGGCGTATATAATTTGCTAAACTATCTGGGGGGGGGCGTAAATCCCATCCCCGGTTTTGCCTTCATGTCTGCCCTAAATTGCCCCTAGTGTTCCAACAGTTTCTCCATATCTCAGGAATTTTTATTGATTTGGTATCGCTTTTCAAAATTATTGTCCTGGGGGATAATACCGTAGCCAGGATTTAATTTCGGGGGGGGGGTCAAAAATTTTTACAGCATGTATCGATACAATCACAGCATGCAAGGCCGTAGCCAAGTCCCATTAAAAATTTAGTTTAAGTGGGGACCGATTTTTAAGATCCCCCTTCGGATGCGGATATGCTGGGAGATGACTAACTTTGAATAGTGTATATATAATTGAACATTATACTAGAGAATGTCACTAGCATACGTATAAAATAAGTTACATATGTGTTTTTAAAATATTGTATTTTAATAAAGTATAATGGTAAAGATAACTCACCGAACATACAGAGCGTATATATAATACTCTCTGTAAGAGTATATTTGTTTAATTTAAAAATGATACCGTAGAGAAATTTTAGACAATTTTTGTATAAAATTGGTCATTATTCCTCTAATAGCCCAATTGTCTTGCAAATATTATGAGTATTCATAAAAATAACTGAAACATTTACATATATAAGAAATAATGGAATTCATAAAAACAGAAAAATTCATAAAAATAAAAAATCAATAGAAATAGAAAAATTCATAAAAAATAAGAAAGTTAATAAAAATAGAAAAATTCGTAAAAAGTAAAAAAATTATTAAAAGCAAAAATCCATAAAAAATAAAATAAAAATAGAAAATTTGTAAAAATAAGAAACTTCACAAAAATAAGAAAATTAATATAAATAGAATAATTCATAAAAAATAAAAAAAGTTAATAAAAATACAAAATTAATAAAAAAATCAATAAAAATAGGAAAATTAATAAATAATAAGAAAATTCATAAAAAATGAGAAAGTTACTAAAAGGAAAAAAATTCATAACACAATACAATTATTTATAAAAATAATTCAATGTACTGATTTCTCTCATTAACGGCTGTTAATGAACGGGGAAAATGTTGTTAAACGGAATCAGGGCCTGACTGCTCCAAGAAGGCGCAGTGGGGAAAACGTTGCGCGGGGCAGCAACTAGCTTAAAATGTACTGGGGTGGATGCATATAGGAATGTTTGCACACTATGTTCATTTTTTTCAGTCAGTATTTTCAGTCAGTCAACTAACGTTTCTGACACTGGAGTAGACAGGGGGTGTTGATTGGGTTGCAACCCCCCCCCCATTGCAATGAAATTTCGTACATTTCACATAGGAATATATGAGTTCTAGATTCGTAACCCCACCCCATTGAGCTTATGAACTCTTATGAACTCCCTCTTATGAACTTTCTGAGCAGGTCTATGGTTTTAGACATTGCTTTTCAAATTTTCCGCTTTTTTATTAACAATAATCTACCAAACAGTCTAATTTCAGAAATCATAAATGGTAAGCGCCTGGTAACTTCAGTTTGATTGAGATTAGCTTTGGCAGCAAATCATCGCATGAGATGAAGTGAAACATTTTAAATCTAGGTAAAGTTTTCTGGGTTTTTTTTTACCTATGTAGCTAATATCTAAGACAATTATACACAACACTACAATTTAAGTTGACTTGATAATCTTGAAGAACTCTCCACCAATAAATCAATAACTTCGTTATATGTGAGATAATTTGACGTAGCATTAGGCAGATAAGACTTGTAGGTAAAGACGACGTTATAAGCGCATACAAGGTTACCCCATTTACGTTTATAACGTTGTCTTTATTTATAAAACTTTGTTATAGTCAAACTTAAAGTCTCTGTTGATATAGAACAACATGAAACATTTAAGGAGTTCTTGTCCAAGGGATAATCTTAGGCGATTTTTAACGATCTTGAGTACATAGAAGACTCCCCCACAAGAAATTTGTGTACAAAATAACGTATTTATATGTACGTATGCAAAAGGGTTGCTGGTATCTAACTGGAAGGAGACCCACACGCTGAACGTATGTGACGATGTGTGGAACCGGCCAGGCCAGTAACCTAGTGTCCTACCCCGCCTTCAAGTGGTGCAGGCTGAGCTTTCTATTTATGTGGCAAATTAATATTTGCTACACGGATAGAAAGGCGGAAGGGGAGGGCTAATTCACCAACCCGTCTAGCCAGCGTGGTGAAATTATGGCTAATTCCTCCATTATGTTGACACACCAGAAACCATGGCCCCTAGTCTCCAGGTGCTGGAGTGCTCCTGATCAAGGCAGCGGTCAGTGTGGCATGAAAGCAGGGGGTGCTAAGAATCACTGGAATGGCCCAGGCTGCCGTTTGTTATTGACCTTGGCTACGTTTAATGGACGATCCCTTGCTTCTGAAGCAAAACTTCAGGAATTGGAAGAAGAACTTGACAAGATCAAATGGGACATTGTAGGACTCAGTGAAGTTAGAAGAAAAGGTGAAGAGTTGGTGGAACTTAAAAGTGGACATTTGTTTTATTATAGAGGAACGGAAACTGGAAGAACAAGTGGTGTTGGCTTCTTAATCAACAAAAGAATTAAAGACTGTCTTCTGGAAGTTGAAAGTACATCAGATCGAGCAGCGAGGCTTGTTGTTCAACTAACCCAGCGATACCAACTTCAAATAGTACAGGTATATGCACCAACATCAAGCCATACCGACGAAGAGGTTGAAGAATTTTATGAAGAAATCAAAGAGTTACACACCAAAGGGAAACAACATATCAAGCTCATCATGGGGGATTTCAATGCAAGAATTGGACAACAGGAACAAGGAGAGACATCGGTTGGTAAATACGGATATGGGGAAAGGAATGAACGTGGCGATCAACTCATCGAATTTGCAGAAGCTGAAAACCTTAGCATCATGAATTCATTTTTTAAGAAGAAACCGCAAAGAAAATGGACATGGAAACACCCAAATGGGGGAACTAGTGAAATTGACTATATCCTGGCAAACAAGAAATCAATTATTGAAGATTGCAGTGTACTGAACAGATTTAATACTGGAAGTGATCATCGAATGGTGAGATGTAAAGTGCACTTAAATACTAAATTAGAACGACAGAAGCTCATTAGGAAACAAGTAAGTAAGAGGGTGGATTTAATGAAACTGAAAGTAAATACCGAGGCATTCAAGTTGGAATTAAAAAATCGCTTTTCTGCACTGGAAGGACTTATTGATGAAAGTGATATCTCAGAAGCAAATGAAAACATTGTTAAGACAATAGTTGAAACTGCTGGGGAAATTGGTGGTGTAACCTGTAAAAAGCACAATAGCAAATTATCTGAGAAGACGAAACAGCTCATGAAAAGGCGAAGAGATATGAAGGTGGACAATCGAAATACCAGTTCCAGGATTGAGTACATAGAACTTTGTAAAACTCTGCGCAAAAGCATGAAAGAAGACATAAGAAAATTCAACTGTGAGCTAGTAAGGAAAGCCATTGAAAATAACAAGAGCCTTAGGGTTGTTAAAGGAAGTTTATCTGTTGGGAAGAAACACATCATTGCATTAAAAGGAGAGGATGGCACCGTAACAAGAAATAGGGAAGAAATACTTTAAGATCAACAGACATTGAGGATGTGTACATTGACATGGTGAAACGTGTGTATAAAAATGCAAGTGCAAAATTTCGGTTACATAAAGATACCAAAACTATCAAACTTGGCAAAGGGGTGAGGCAGGGAGATACCATTTCTCCAAAACTTTTTACTTCTGCTTTACAGATGATTTTTCAGCTGATAAATTGGAATAACAAGGGAATAAAAATAAATGGTGAATATTTAAATCATCTGCGGTTTGCTGATGACATTGTTATTTTTTCAACGGACCCATTGGAACTCCAAGACATGGTACAAGAGCTCTCAACTAGAAGTGAAGAAGTTGGACTCAAGATGAACCTACAAAAAACTAAGATCATGTTCAATAATTTTGTAGAGGAAACAAAAATACAAGTTGACAACACTGAGCTAGAAATTGCTGATTCATATATTTACCTTGGCCAGCTGATTTCAATGGATGGCAACATTATGAAAGAACTCAACAGACGTATTAAACTTGGCTGGAGTGCATTTGGAAGAAACAGTTTTATCCTGAAGGGGAAATTGCCTTTGTGTCTAAAAAGAAAGGTCTTCAACCAGTGTGTATTGCCAGTCCTCTCTTATGGATCAGAGACATGGAGTCTAACAGTTGGAGCAATACGAAAGTTACAGACAACGCAAAGGAGCATGGAGAGGTGCATGCTTGGAATAACTAGGAGAGATCGAAAAAGGAACACTTGGGTGAGAGAGCAAACTAGAGTAGAGGACATCATTGTTAAAGTAAAAGGGCTGAAATGGCGATGGGCTGGGCATATTGCAAGAAGAACTGATCAACGATGGACAACAGAAATTCTGAACTGGATTCCAAGAGACCACCGAAGACCTAGAAAACGTCCTCAAACTAGATGGGTGGATGAAATAAGAAAACAGGTTGGGGTGACGTGGAAGCGAATTGCTCAGGATAGACTTGTGTGGAGAGCTTTTCATCCAGCAGTGGATTGATTATGGTTGAACATGATGATGATATGCATGCTAATTTACATGTTTTGGAATCAACGAATCTTTGTTTCACAAACTGTAAATA
>QLNU02015270.1:81031946-81061196 GCA_006491805.2 Dysdera silvatica
GATCATGTTCAATAATTTTGTAGAGGAAACAAAAATACAAGTTGACAACACTGAGCTAGAAATTGCTGATTCATATATTTACCTTGGCCAGCTGATTTCAATGGATGGCAACATTATGAAAGAACTCAACAGACGTATTAAACTTGGCTGGAGTGCATTTGGAAGAAACAGTTTTATCCTGAAGGGGAAATTGCCTTTATGTCTAAAAAGAAAAGTCTTCAACCAGTGTGTATTGCCAGTCCTCTCTTATGGATCAGAGACATGGAGTCTAACAGTTGGAGCAATACGAAAGTTACAGACAACGCAAAGGAGCATGGAGAGGTGCATGCTTGGAATAACTAGGAGAGATCGAAAAAGAAACACTTGGGTGAGAGAGCAAACTAGAGTAGAGGACATCATTGTTAAAGTAAAAGGACTGAAATGGCGATGGGCTGGGCATATTGCAAGAAGAACTGATCAACGATGGACAACAGAAATTCTGAACTGGATTCCAAGAGACCACCGAAGACCTAGAAAACGTCCTCAAACTAGATGGGTGGATGAAATAAGAAAACAGGTTGGGGTGACGTGGAAGCGAATTGCTCAGGATAGACTTGTGTGGAAAGCATTTGGAGAGACCTTCATCCAGCAGTGGATAGATAATGGTTGAATATGATGATTATATACTGTACGTACATATTATATACGCTTATACGTATGAACTTATATGGCACATGTAGTGAATCATACATCGGACATTTTGATTTTAGTTCATACAACAATTCAAGAGTGGAAACTAAACGCTTTTAGCATTTTCTTGTCGTCACATGTCTGGATAGTTTCAATCATCTTATCACAGTCGTTATATTAGACTGTTTCCATAGACTCTTCTGAGATGGTTTATTCACTGCTGTTGTTGTTGGTTGAGTTCAGGAATGGGATCATCAGGATCTTTTTCACTCTGGGATGAGTCATTTAAGTGAATTATTTGTTATTTTACCATTTGTTATTTTTTGTACCGTACTTGTAGCCTGTAATATTTAGTAAGTAGTACAAGGTCAAGTCAGTAAGTAGATTACAAACCGATACGTGAGGTCGGAAATTAGTAGTAAATTATTTCAAAATATGTCAATAGGTGGCAGCACTATCCAACTATATGATATCCATTTTCAATTTGAGACAACGGTTGTACAGATGTGCAGCTGCATTTGAAAATGGCGACTGTGCTCAAGGAGTGTACGCTAGAAGAGCAGCGAAGTGTTGTGCGTTTCTTATGGGAGAA
Source organism: Dysdera silvatica (assembly GCA_006491805.2). NCBI lineage: Eukaryota > Metazoa > Arthropoda > Arachnida > Araneae > Dysderidae > Dysdera > Dysdera silvatica. The sequence goes on from QLNU02015270.1 coordinate 81,033,208, forward strand.
AGGGCTTCGGGCAAAGAATATTCACAAGGAAATGCTTCCTGTTTACAGTGAGCATTGTTTGTTCCGTCAAGCAGTTTACAATTGGGTTCAGAAAGTTCCTGAAAGGCGTTTAAAAGTTGTTAATAAAGAACAAAGTGGTCATTCTGTTGAGATTGCGACAGAAGAAACAGTATGGAAAGTTGATGAGTTGCAAGGCCTCACACAGCTCGAATGACCCAGGAGAAAATTGAAGGGGTTCGGTGGCAACTTCTTCAACATCCGCCTTATAGCCCAGCCTTAACTTCAAGCGATTATCACCTGTTTGGTCAGCTTAAATTGCAGCTGAGCGGCAAGCATTTCGCGACTGATGCAGATTCTGAATATGAGGTACATAGATGGCTAATGCAGCAGTCCAAAGACTTATGCAGCGGGTATTGGAAAACTCATAAAGAAATGGGATGAATGTATCAATGTAAATGGCGATTATGTAGAGAAATAAGCATGCTTTTCAAGTAAATATCTTGGTTTTCCTTTTTTTTATTGACTTTTGTAACCTACTTACTGACTTGCCCTCGTATTTAATTGTAATAAATTGCTGAGTCACTAGTAAAGCTTCATTTAGTTAAGTTTTATTTTTAATTTAGGGATGGATGGGTGGCAAAGTAGAGAACAGAAGGGAATAGATTTTTGGGGGAACGCCGACGGCAAAAAGTGCCTAGGGGCGCTGAGCTGTGACTCCTTCCCTGTGCCCGCGCTTGTAATATGGACAATATTTTCTTGTCTCTATTGGCATGAATAATGTCTTTCATGCTTAGTCTAGTCCAAGCCTTTAAGTCATCCACCCATCCTCTTCTTTTACTGCCTCTAGGTGGCTTCTCCGTGATGTTTCCCTCCAGTTCCAATTGGGGGTAGTTTGTATTTATCTCCAAAAATTTTCAGGTCTCGCAAAATTCTTAGGAGAGCAAATTTTAATATTGGACTAGTGAAAGGGTGTGCCAACGGGTTTTAGCTGACACAATATTTAACTTGTACCGGGCGCTGGCAACCGACGCTGCGCTGCTGAATGGGATAAAGTAATTAAAAATATATTTTCGAATAGGTGAATAAGTATACCATATACAAATAGCTTCACGAACTATTGACGCAATTCAAATTTATTTAAACAGTTTTAAAGCATTTACAGTGCTGTTTCAATAGCAATGAGTCAACTTCATCAGAACGGATTGCTTCGTACCGAAGTATCTTCATGAAGTAATCTGTTTTGATGAAAACAGTTGTCGCTGATGAAATGGCGCTGTAAACGTTTTAAAATTTTAAACTGTTTGAATTGTGTCAATTCCTGAAACTATTTATTTATGCACATTAAAACTACACAGTTCGTCGCCTTGTTTGAAATATGTCTCTACTACTCCTTTAAGTTGCAATGTAAAGAATGTTTGAATTTTGTTTTTCTTAAAATTAAATGCGATTTTATTATTTAAGGAGCTACCCCAGCCGTAGACGAGTCGATCTCGGCCTTTCTAAGAGGATCAGCTAGTAGCCAATCACTCTCTGAAGCACTGGGTGTTGATGAACGATGGCTTGATGAGTAAGTCAATTTCTGCATATATTTTTGCCGCTAATTTCAATACTATTTATTGACCATTTTTATTATTTGCTTTTGCTTTATGACGCAAAAATAGTTGAGGTCATGATGCGCTAGGATATATAGTTTTCTGAGGAATTACTTTTTAAGTTTAAGTGAGAAAAAACCTCGCTCACTTGAACTCCGAGCTATGAATCAGTAAAATACCTGTGAGCACATTTGGTATCTTCGAGATTCAAAATCAGCTTTCCAACACGACAGATAAATGAGTTGCATGCACAACAGGATTGAAATTTTTGTATTTGATATTTTACTATATTGTCTCAGTAAGTGGGTATTTTTTTTAAATTTATTTTTCATACATATGTCACACAAATTAAAGAAAAAATAATCCGACCACCGCCCCCACTACATCGCTCTCATAATTTTTCAATTAATTTTTTTAAAACCTCCTTAAATTCCCCAAAATGTTCTATTGTTTTGATCTGTTAGTTCAGCTCATTCCAGAGTTTAGAGCCCCCTATATTCAATTTTACTCTTTGTTTTCCCCTGTTCTAATTTTCAGTACACAGAGATCTCTCCTTTCCCTTAATTTTGGTCCCACAGTTATCTCATATCTGATTGCTATGTTTATTATATCACTATATTTAGCCCCGTTTAATCTTTATTTTATTAATTTAAAATTACACTTTTTGAAGAAATTCTGATGTCTAATTGGAAAAATATATATCTCACATATCTTTTCAAGTAGGCGTCCCAGAAAGCTCGTAACGGAGGTTATAGGCTCAGTGGGGAGTTACAAAACTACAATTTACACATTTCTATGTTAAATATACAAAATTTCATTGCAATGGGAGTTACAACCCCTATCAACACCCCCCTGCGTACGCCAATGTAGACGCCTAATGGGCAACCACCCGGGCCAGCAACAGATTTAGTCAGTAACTTTAAAAGAGACATTAATTTGCTGTAGATGGATTTCTGCTTTTCAAGACATACGCTAAAACTTGGAATTAAAAGGCTATCCGAAGTAAAGACTCAGGAGAAGGTTACTGGGCAGTTTTAAATATTTATTTAAAACCGTAACTACAACTACACAGCAGTTAAGAGCACTTGACAACACGTGATACACATTGCTAAGAGTCATGCGAGCGTTCTACATACCTTCATGATCTCAAAACATTTTAAAATGTAAAAAAGAAGTCCGTAGGATATTTCTTCATTACGTGGATGTTTTTCACATTTTTTTCTCCATCCTTCGTAATTCTCTGTCTTGCTTAAATTCTCTCTTTTCATAGTTTGATTCTGGGATTATAGAGGTTTAGAAAAAGATAGATCGTTTTTGCACTATCGAAACAATTGTAATAAACGTTGTTTCGGCTCATAATAAACTGCGTTTGTGTAAATTTCGCTTTACATGTATTGTTGCGCAGTCCATCCTTCACCTATTTTTAAAATGTATCATATATGTGTTTCTTTCTTAAGATCAGAGAATACTAAAAACAGGTATGCGCGGTTTTGTCGGAAACATTGAACGGGTGCCAATTAAACAAATAAATAAATAAATAAATAAATAAATAACGATAAAAAGGAGGGTGCCCAAAATAGATGAAATCCGTGCCAAAGTGTCGCTTAGGTGAGGGGAATCAAAGTTGTCAATGGACACTTCTTTCGAGAATTGCGCGATTCTAAGATGTAGAATAAAATAAGTCCTAAGCTTGCTTCAGCCATTTTACGTGTTTTGACTTGGGCTTTTTCAGTGCGAATCTTTTAGAGAGGCACCGTAGACCGTGTTTCAAAGACATATGTATTACTAGAGCCGCTATAGCTCAGTTAAAACGTTCTAAATAAAAAAAAAAAACATGCGTTTTTGGTATGTTTCCCCCCGATTTATGGCGCATTTTGGGTAGTGGTCTATGTCGAGACGTGTTTGGGTCGAATAACGTCTGGGTCGAGACTTGTGTGGGTCGAGACGCGTCTGGGTTGATGGATGTTAAGGATGTTGGATGCCTGGGGTGATGGATGTTTACTGTGATGTGAGCGAATGGGTCGAACTTAGTCCGAATTCCGGTTTTGGGTTGGATCTCAGCGACTAGGATTATTGGGATCCGACTCAAACCGGGGGTTTGGCTAAGGTACCGTAGGGTGAAAAACCCACCCCGTGTAAGCTTGGGGATGGGATGGTGGGGGAAGGGATGTGGGATGGAGGGGTGAGGATGGAGTGGTGGGATTGTAGGGGTGGAGATGGTGGTATGATACTCAACCTAGTTGGGGGTCATGGTGCTCAACGGTGCACCGGTAAACCCTGAACATTTTGGATGTGGGTGGCTTCCCTGACAAGTTGGGAGTCTGGCCGAGCTGGACTGGACCTGGCTTCCAGGAGAGAGGTAGGAACCGGTTAGCGGGGCCTCTTATTACCACTTAAAACCCGGGAGTTTGAGAAGATTTCTGCGCAGTACAGCAGGGCTGGAGCCGCTCTGGTGCTGCAAAGGAGTAGGTGGTGTACCCTAGAGTATACCCCGGGGATCGGTAGACAAAAGGTGTTTGTAGGAAGGAGGGGATACGGGGCACCAGAAGCTGCGGTGAACCTTCGGGCAAAAGACCCAGTCTTGGTGCGGATGGTGGAACTTCCCGGCTTTGGGCAGAATGCATATAAGCGCTATTCTGCCTAGCGCTGGTGCAAAGATCCTCCGCCAATCTCTACTGCACAGCTGCAAGCCCCTACAGGAAGCAGGGAAGTTTGGAGTACCTGCGGATTGTAGGAATTGCCCCGGATCACCGTTTGTATCAAATCAGTTTGTTCATAGCAAAATGACCCGCAACCAGGGACACCCTTTGTGGTGACGGAGGTAAAGGGCTACGCCCGACCATATCCCTGGGTAAAAAGCAACGCCGTCATGACAGGTCTTAAACCAACGAGTTGGGTCGGCGATACCACCGAACAACAAGCCGTACTGGGAGCTTTAGGCAGAGAAAACACCAGCCAGTCAGTTACAGTCTCCCCCACATTACGGGATTCTCCCCGGGTCCGGTGATATAGGTCAGCAAGCTACCAGTGGAACAAATGTCTGCACTCACTGTGGCAGATCTCTTGCCGGAGAAGAGAATGATTTGTTACTACATTTTGTGCTAGAAACGCGGAATTCAGTACTATGTACAGGAGGAAGAAGAAAAGTCCCGCAAAGAGTACTAATTGCTGCAGATTTTGTGTGTTACACCCGTTTTATGGCTTACCAGCAGCGACCTGTAAAGAACGAACAAGCTTCAACATCAGCTCAGGCATCTTACATGGTGCTGTTAAGCTTGAGACGTGCAGCACAAGCACATCATTGCTGTGTTTTTGGCTGTAGTGGTAAGCATTTTTTCCACGTATCCAAAAAGACAAGAGAAGATGCACTTGTTGATTTCAATTTTTACGTACCTGAAGGGGATCGTGTCCGCCAACAACATAACGAAGACCGGTGGGATTCTTTTCGATCGGAAAGCGTAGTGCATGATTTTACCACAGAGTAAGTAGCAGATATGATAGGCTTTCTAAGGCAGCTGAATATGGAGAAATCACGTGTAATAGGAGAAGTGTGCTTCAACTTTGATTACTTTGAAAAAATACCCGACGCTATGGTAATTCAGTGGCTCGGAATCACACGGTAGCAGTTTTTGGAACTTGAAGAAATGATACCACGAATTCACGAAGTAGAAAAGTCAAGACCACGCACAGCATTAGCATTACTTCTAGCTAAACTCCGGACCGCGGAAACAAACGTTTGGCTTAACAGGCTTTTTCAGCTTCCTAGAGCTACTGCAGAGAGGATTATGTCTAAGGCTAGATCAGTTTTGCACAAAAACTTTGTACCTAGGTTTTGAGAACCTTAGCTGTGATGTGGCACTAGAGAATACCTTTCCAGTAGAAAAAACACTGTTTTGTAAGGAGCAAGATAAAGTGGTAACCATATGGGATGGAACATACGGTTATATCCAGAAAAGCTCTAACTACGGCTTCCAGAGGCAAACATATAGTATGCAAAAACACAGGAATTTACTGAAGGCATTTTTAGCAGTGACATTAAACGGCTACATACTTGAAGTATTTGGGCTTTATTCTGGAAACCAAAATGATGCTAGTATAATGAGAAACGTATTCTAAGGTCACACAAGGGACTATTTTGAAGGTGGTGACGTCTTTCTGTGGACAGAGGGTTTCGAGACGCAATTACACCTCTCCAGAACTTAGGATTCGAGGTTCACATGCCCCATTTTATAAATACTAGGCAAGCGCAGCTAAGTACTGAGCGGGCTAATAGATCTCGTCTCGTCACCAAGTGTCGTTTCGTTGCAGAGGCCTGGAACGGAAGAATAAAACATGTCTTCAGGTATTTTGATATTGTCTGGCAAAATACGTCAATACTGCACTTACGTGAAGATTTCAGAATCACTGCCGCTATACTTAACGCTTTTTTTGAAAAGATCGAATCTGACGAAGGTGACGCAGATACTATTGCAGAACTGATATTAGCCAAGATGGATGGGCCAAATAAGGTATCTGAACTTGTTGCTGCTTAGCGTCCGAATCGTCAAAGTGCCAGCTTTCAAAGAATGTCTACAGACACTTTGCCAGATTTTCCAACACATTAGTATGAAAATCCACATCTCCCTGCACTTAGCACGTATCAGCTCAAACAAGAGCTCTCATACCATGCCGAACATATTAAGGATGATGGCATTACTATGTTGAAGTCGCTTGGCATCCGACTTCACTACTTCTAGCGTCATTCAATATACATGCTGATGACCCTATGCTAGTACGTGCACGAATACATTCACAGCATCGAAGTGGAACAAAGTATTTTGTATACATTCTTGTGGATAAGTCTAAAGACGGCACAGATTCCATAATTGGATACTGCTGCTGCCAGTGCAAGAATGGGTTGCGTACAGTCGGATGCTGTGCCCACTTAATGACCATTTTATGGTATTAAGGACTTAGGAGACATCTTGACAGAATCGACATAACGGCAGAGTACCTCGAACGCCGCTACGGTTTTTGAGAGCTCTGACGATGAGCGTCCTACTTCGCCAGAAGTGCAAGTGGTGCGAAAAACATATACAGAAATTAAAATAATGTTTTCAAGTTGACCTGGCAAACAAATCGGGGGGGGGGAACGTACCAAAAATGCATTTTTTCATTTAGAACTTTGTTCTGAGATATAAAGGCTCTAGTAGTACATATATCTTTGAAACACGGTCTACGGTACCTCTCTACAGGTTTCACACTGAAAAAGCCCAAGTTAGAACATGCAAAATGGCTGAAACAAGCTTAGGACCTATTTTGTTCCATGTCTTAGAACCGCACAATTCCCGAAAGAAGTGCCCATTGACAACTTTGCTTCCCCTCACCTAAGCGACAGTTTGGCACAGGTTTCATCCGTGTACGCTCATGGGCCACTGCCCATAGGGATTTGGGCACCCTCCTTTGTCGCTGGCAATTTCGCTTAAATGAAGTTCGATAGTTGACATGTTACTTACGTTATGTTATTTGCGTTATTTATGCTGTTTTATTTGTTATGTTATCCATACTACGTTATTTATTTTATGTTGCTTCTGTTAATTTTCCCCCTGAATTCGCTTTTGGAAAGAGTAATTAAACAGAAAATGTTTTTAATATTTTTGGCTTTTTTAGTACAATTCCTTGCGTAAGAGCAGTGGTGAACTTAGAGAAAGAGAGAGAGAGAGAGATAAAATATTCATAAACGCTTCACTATCTTTTTTTTTTTTTTGATAGGTCATGGTTTGATGTTCATCCAGTTGTGCAAGCAGGAAGTTCATAAGGGGGGAGGTTATAGGCTCAATGAGAGGGGTTACAGAGCTACAACTCATATATTCCTATGTTAAATATACAAAATTTCATTGCAATGGTGGGTTACAACCCTCATCAACACCCCCCTGAGTACACCAATGTGTTCATCGTTCAAATATTTAATTGGAGGCCTTCTTCCAACAAGTTCATCTAATGTAACGTTCTTGTGCACCCCCTCCCCCCCCAGGTTTATATTAAAGCTTCTAGAAAAGGAGATCGAGCATTCGCCATTTTCCTGCCATCGTATCACGTGATCCCATTCACTGCTGTGTTAAAGTTGAGTGATTTACAAGTGTGTTATTTTTAATAAAATAGAATAAAATGGGTGGGTGTGCCGCTGTAAATTGTCTAAATCACTTGAGGAATAAATAGAATGTTCAGATTTGCAACGGATTCTGTAAGAAGAAAATGGATTATTAATTTTCCAATGGTAAATGTTGTGTTATGAAACCGGAAGTGTACAACAAAATGGCGTCTGATGCGTCGGCCTAGAATTCTAGGGGCTCTAGTTTGTATGCTCCTCAATAGACTGCGTTATGCGGATCATTGATTTAGTTTGCTATTGATTGTTTCAAGTATTTATCCTTCGTTACAACACTTGTGTTTTCTAAATTATTCATGTTTTGTGACTAATATTATGTATTAACGCTCAATTTAATTTTTGCATTAACTAGGGCCGGCAATGATATTCAGACCGAATTGGGCAAACTTCTGAAAGAAGCATTTGATGATTTGTTGGAGAAAATCAAAGGAGAAGTAGAACATGGTAAAGAGATCGGAAAAGAACTTTTTGAAAAGGTAAGAATTTCTCAACGATTAATTACTCCTTATTGGTTCATTACCGCATATATTATACATTTATCATTAAAACACATTGATCATTCAGTTTTTTATTAGCTTTATGAGAATAAATAATGATATCAAATACTCTATTTTATATTATTTTGTAGGCTAAAGAAATTCATGAAGAGTTAAAGAAAATGGGATTGGACGTCAGCAATAAGGCAAAAGAAGTAATACGGACGGTCAAAGGAAAAGCTAAGCAAGCTCTCCAAAAACTGCTGGACAAACTTGATTTAGGTAAATTCATTTTTTAAGAAATTTTATTACCATACACAGACTTTGAGCGAGTGGAAGCGCATATTCTCACGTAGAATATGATATTATGAGTAGCTACTTACATAAGAATACTTATGTGATCGTTTACTCATATTCTATGGACTTTGTCTGTTCAAAATTACTACAGCTTCTTTTTTATTGAAACGTGTTATGTGGGCAAGGACCTTCTGTCTTTAATTAATCTCATTATCAAATTTCTTTTATCAATTAAAAATGTGCTCTTAATTTGATTAAAGAATTAAAAATTTGTTTTTAATGTTTCTATTAAGGAATTAGATTTGGCATAACATGCATGTTTTAATAACAAACTGACACATTATAACGATTTGCATGGCCCTTTCTTATGTATGTTACCTTGTACAACTTCTCTTCGTAAAAAGACGCATCAAAAGAGTCCATTCTCTTAAAAAACAATAAAGATTTAAACCAAATCTCATAAATATTTAAATTGCAACATCATTAAACTAACAATTGGTGTCATGCTAAACTAGGGTTTACCAAATTTTTTGGGCTGCGGGCCACTTAAAATTTCTCTCGGGTTTCGCGGGCCAACGGTTCCATAAAAAAAAAATGCTTACTAAAAGTTTCCCTTTAGAGTTTCTTCCGTTTGTTTGTGCCCTGCGGTGGCGCAGTGTGGTAACGCGTTCTCCTAGTGCGCCGCTAATCCGGGTTCGACTCCCAGCAGTGCAAAAAGAACGCTTACTCAGAGATCTCATAAAGATCGCACTGCTCACTGTAGTCCGGGGTTTGGTTCCCTAGGCCTTAAGAGGTTCGGATTCCTCGGAAAACAGTAGGTCCCGGCGCAGCATGACCACTGTAGTCTTTGAGCCGTAAAACCACAAACAAACAAACGGTTGGTTGGTTTGTTTGTTCACTTGCGATATGGAAATGGATCACCCATGCTGTACTCGCGGTTTTTCCGCATTTTTGGAAAAAAAAAATCCCAAATGTTCATTTCGGTATTTTTTTGATTCCAAATAGTTGTTGGCGGGCCGGATTGTGTCCCGCGGGCTGTATGTTGGACAACCCTGTGTTAGACGAAGTTCCCTTCTATATTCTACAGCCTCAAGCGTTCATATTTTTGGCTGTATTTTCATCTTTCATTCCTCTTATTTCTTCAGTCAATCCCTTTGTTTAAAGCATTTTGATGATTTTTTAACCGAGTTGAGCACGAATTGTTTACGCAAGTGCATACTTTTCTAGATGTTATACAACAAGTTTAAACGATTTAGTAATCCAGCAGTTCAACGGTTACAAGTTCGACTTTGGTCCCAACCTGAACCAGTAAAGTTCGAATTCCAGTCAACGTGTTTAACAGCATAAAGAATAGATGTTAATTGTTTTAAAGAAAAATAATTTCGGCGTTGGTGGGGACTCGAACTCCACGACATTTTGAGGAAGTCAGCCGCGCTCTATCTACTGTTGTTGGCGCAATTCACCCTCTTCCCTCATGAATATATATATATAGCTCCTTCAAGCGGACACAAGTTCGCCATTGCGTGGCAGTGCTGTAACTACCGTTGCCAGCGACAACTGTCGCTTGTGTCCATGGAAAGCCATATATATATATACTCGTAAGGGAGAGAGTGGTTGCGCCTGTAGCTTAGTAGGTAGAGCACCTGACCGGCAATCAGGAGGTCGTGGGTTCGGGTCCCACCAGGCGCCGGAAAATCATTCTTTTCTTTACGAGTAATTTAACATCTTTTGTTGCCACATCATCAGCTAATATGAAAAAACTGTTGCTTTAATAGCATAAGAATAGCCAAGGTTACATTGCACTCTGACCAACGATTTGCAGAGGAATTTGAACCTTTGTTATTGAGGGAACCAAACCCCGGACCATAGTGGGCAGAAACAAGGATTCGTGCTCTACGAGGTCATTAGAAACTAATGAACGTCACGATAGACAAACCACTACGTCACAGGGATGTTTACTTAATGCCGCAACGTCACTTAGGCTTGGTATATAGAGGCCAAATTTATTTAAAATTTAAAGCCTTATGGAGATTTTCCGGTACTCATTGGGGTAAATTGAAAAGTTTCCACGGCATTAAAGGTTTTCGTGTCATAATCTATGCCGTACAATCATGCGTGAGATGGTTTGACCCCAAACAGCACGCGTGAACGAGAGATTTAAAGTTCAAACCAGAGCTCTTTTTTTTTGACTCAATATTATAAGATTTGGTGGATCGTATAGAAGAAAAATACACAGCTCTGACCTGGAATCGAATCAGCAACCTCTTCATCTGAACTGAAGAGGTTGGATACCGGCTAGACTACCTAGTTTCCCCTATAACTAAATTATAGGGGACGCTGGACTACCGAAGTTCGGTAGGCGATGCTTTATCTTCGCATTTATGCTTTTTGAATTCACATATTATCATTATCCCTATGAAGGGTAATGATATCTAAAATATAAAAAATCACCTCACGTACAAAGAAAAAAGAAAGAAAGAGCAATATACGATTAAAAAAGGAACAAAAAACAGTAGTAATATTTCCTTGTGCTTGAATTAACGCTGGGCATCTTAAACCATTTTAAAACTTTTATATAAATGTTTCTATGCAATAATTGTGCATCTTACATCTGCGTATGGTTATATACAGGTCTAATGAATATTTATTTTGAATTATATTCATTTTCACACAGGAAAACGAAACTTCGACGACCAGTTAGACCGTGTTGCACGCTCCCAGTTCACCGAATTCACTGATGCGATACTAGATAAGGTATATAATACACAAATTGAACTTAAATGCTCATCCATTCATCAGCACTGTATTCAAATGTTCATATTCGACATCTCAATATTTGCTTTCATTTGATTAGGCTACGTCCCCTGAAGCCATAAAGAAAATCCGGAACTACATTGAGAACGTCGCAAGCGACAGCGAAGTAATGTTTTGATATAGTATATTATTAATGATTTAATAAAGGTGAAATGTTTACAATTCAAACGGAGAATCATTCAGCAGAAAAACTTCGAATTTCATTTGAGGGCATTTGCAGCGATGGAATTTTTTCTGGAGCATAAATTTTAGTTCCGAAAGTTGCCGCTAGGGCAACGTGGGGTACCCACTGAGCTATATTCAAACTATAGAGAACTTATATAGCTCTACCAGCTAGTAAACCATATATTTATATAAGCCCCTGACGACACATTGTACAGTGAATTCGCCATAAGTCGAATTCCTGGGGACCGACTAAACACCTCGAGTTATCGGAAGTTCAACTTAACATTTGTCGTTGATTGGACTTGTATAAAACGTAAATTACTTATCGTAAGTTAGACTTATCGTTTTATACAGTAACTTCGTTTCCAAAACGCAGAGTATTACATTAAGAATTAGAAGTTATTCATTTTATGTACTGTATTATTTATTGGTAAATGCAACTTTTGCATTACCTAGCCATATTTTGAACACAGGAAACGGTACTTACATTAATTATGTTTTCTCAAAAAATCGGATTGTTTTTGAAGAAATTCTAATTTTATGAAATTATTTACCTTTTATAAAAACACGAACAAAATTTCGTATACGTTATCTCTACTTTTCAAGATACCGTAGCGCGATAGATACTGCGTCGCGAAATTTTGCCTTTTCGCTCTTCCCAGTCTTAACTGGACACATCTTTTCCTTCGAAGTCCCGAACACGATGTTGTGCCTTGTCTTGAATTTCTCAAGCCATCCAGGACTTGCGTTGAAGCCCTCCACTTTCAACAGACTTTCAAAGTCCATAACTCTTACATGTAGCATCGTACCACTAAAGAGGAATCTTACCATTCTGGCTCCTGTACGATTTAAAACACTTCAAAAAGTGGATTCAACATCAGGAAAAGCATGGGCGTTTAGTCTCTTATATTTCGGATCAACATTGCACTAGCGTCTTTTCATTATTTCCTCTTCACTCATCAAAATGGTTGATAGCATGTTGGGTGGAATGCCATATTTCTCTGCTGGATCCTTTTCCCTTAAGTTTGGATTATGCTCAGTATTATTTGTTAAATCCACTTTTTGTTTCAAATTAAGGATATTTTCGTTTACATATCTTAAAACCCTATCCTTAAACAAAAAGACACCTCGCAGTATTCATTAACCGCTCTAACAAGCAACCACAAACACTTCATTATCTGAAAAATGGGGTTTGGAAATGCAAGCAAGAAGCTGGAAAGATTCTCATTGGTTAAAAATTCTCATGGCGTGTGACGACGTGGATGAAAAGACCGTCGACTTAAAGGATGTCCACTTCGACTAAAGGAAAAAATTTACGTTGAATTTTAATAGACGGGACCGGGACTTAGTAAAAACTTCGACATGCATGAATATTCGATTTATCGCGAATTCGCTGTATATATGCAAGCGCATACATATATCGCCTTAGCGCCATCTTTGTGAATTCACGTTTAATTTTGCTCCAAGTAAAATTTCATTGCCGTCATTGAACCAAATTACAACTGGAGTGCGGACTCCATATTCAACAGTACACCGGCACTCGAAGCTGGTTTTATGCTGCGGAAGGATACACTTCTTAGGCAAGTACTCTGTGAACGCGCACCGAAACCTATGACTAACAGGCGAATGTTTAGGGTTGATTTTAATTTTAGTCCAATTTATTTTATGATTTGTATATGATTAAATTTTTGAGACTAAAATAATGGTCATTTCCTGGTCAACTTATGGATATATAAAGCATTATGAACAAAACTGCAATCGAGGCAAAGTGAAGTTTCACTGGAAAGTGGTCTCTTTGCCACGTTCATAATATTTTTAACAAGCAGGAAATATGAAAATGAGTGCCGTATGCAGAAAAATCATAAGGGCCATTATAGAGCTACAATTTTATATATACAAATATATATTAGACTATATATATAGTAGTATATATATATATATATATATAGTATGTTGCAGCTTTTGGCAAATCAAAATTTAATGAAGGTTATAATCCCCCATCAACACTCTTCCATATTCATATTCCAAAAATTCAGAAACATCTTCCAACGGTCTTTAAAAATAATATATAATTTTTTGTTGACATCAAGCAATTGAACATATCCATAAAGTCCCTTTATGAATGATCAAATAACTTGCTTTATAATATGAAGTTTGAGGGAGATTTTACTTTCCCCAAAACTTCTTTCAGGTAATTGGATTTCAAGCTTAACTAAATTAAAATCAAAGTCATGAGAACAATTCAATCAGCATGTTTTCAATCCACTTATAAACCTACATCAATTTATGAAAAAAATTTATAAAGGCTAAAAAAAACAGATGGTATAAAAATGCTTAATAAAAAAACATTCGTTCGTAATATTTAATTTTACTTTTTAGCTCGCCAACGATTTGAGAATGATTATAAAGCAAATGACGGATGAAGATATAAAGGCGGTTATAAGGTTCTATTTGCAGTATACATCAAGGGAACGTTCGACTGTCGCTCGAAGCGAGACATGGGACAAAATTAAGAACTTCTTTAAAGATCTCAAACTCAAAATCGGAGAGCATACTAAGAAATTTGGAGAGTGGATAAAAAACAAATGGGATTCAGGAGTTGAAAAACTTCAAGAAAAGTATGGAGCTGTCAGAGCTATTGCCATGGAGGTAAATAGTTTCTTTCTAATAATTTAAAATGTTATCTTTTAAACTATTATATAATAATTTTTTTTCTGTAATAAATTAATTTTTTAATGTATTACTGAAATGTTTAATTTACACATCAAGGGACAATAATGCCTTGTTAATTTGTTTATGTATTATTACTTATTTATTCTAATACCTTATAATAATGTTTTACTAATTTAATTTTTATTCACAATATTTTACTCATCCTTAATTGTATGTCTTCAATAATTTGTCTGTGCATTAATAATTTAAAATATTGGGTGTTTTGTTGTACATATATCGTTATTCTGTGATATCAGCTGTCATTTTAGATGGCTGAATAGTTTAGTTTGAATGAGAATTTGGTAAAAGTTCCTTTTATTCACTATCTGTGGTTAAAGCAAAACATACACTAGAATCTAAAATAATTAAGCTACTTTTTTTAAACTAAAAAAGAAGTTTTTTTTAGTTTGTTTCAATTACAACTAATGTGTCATTTTCTTTCAGTTTATTTCGAATGGTAAAGATGCTAGTGCAGAAGTTGCCCAGCAGGCCCTTGAATTTTTCCGTCTTTATAAAGAAGATTTAGGAGAGCTCTGGGACCAACTCGTAGAAATTTCTAAACAAGCTATTGGAAAATTCTAATAATTTAAATTAAAAATTTTTTGATAAAAAAATTTTGCGAAACATTATTTAAAATTACCAGTAATAATATCACATATGATTTAATAAATTTAGATCAATTTCTTGCAATTTAAATTTCTATTTTTTGTATAAAATTATTTATACATCAATGTATCCGGTTATCCCATACAAAATGCGGTTTTCAAAATAAATTTGGAAAATTAACGAACAAAGATTCAAGTGTCTTTAAATCCAAAATATATTTACCATCATGATTTACAATTGCTTCCTATCATAATCTATTTTCAATGCAATAAAAGTTCAGTTTTGAAGAAAACATAAAGCTTCCTTTGAACTTCATATGGTATAAATATTGAATAAATAGAACAATTTTAATACCTTGGAAGTACTGAATTCAGTGGAGGAGGGGCCCCAAAGGAAAATGAGACGGGGAAGTTGAAAAGTTAAAATCACCTAAGTGAAATTAAAGATATTTGGAACTTGCAATATTTAGGAAGTAAAATCAAACTAAAATTTCTTTAAAATGACGTGAAATCAGTTGTTTTTATGCATGCCAAACATGGGCAGTAACTAAACTAAACGCAGGTCTCCATAAATATAAATGCCTTTGCACAATTCTGAACGTAACCCGGCCACAAAAACGATTAATAATGTAGAACTTTGGGATATTTGGAGAGAGAGAAACTTGTATCAGAAATAATTAAGCAAATACAATTGACTATGACAGACATTCTTAAAAATACTCAATAATGCCAGTGAATAAACACCGAATTGAAGAGAAAAACACCAAGAAAAGACACAAAGAAGTATGAACAAAACTTTAAGAATTGGATGTAAAGAGATGAGCAAAATATGTGTGGAGAAAGACTGAGAAACTTGGGCTGGGGACGAGGAAAATGGCGAACTTTTGTCTAAAAGCCTTACATTCTCCGAGGAATTATAAAGAGGAGAAAAGTAGTTTTATTTTACCCCAGGCTATAAACCAAACTTAAATTTCAGCGACGTTTGTGTTTTCAGGGTTCCCACTCACATTGCAGAAAAACAAACAAACGGACCTTTTCAGAAAAATACCCAAACCAATTCCAAACTCAACTTTGGTCACGGGGAAAATTGTTTCACATGTTTGGAGATTTAACTATTCAAAATAGAAGTTAGGAAAGTTTTCCCCCCCAACTTTTTCGGGTTTCGTCCAAAAAGCTTGTTTTTCCCTGAATTTTAGGGACAATTCGAGGTCGCAAGAGAACCCTGTGTTTTATAGCTTAAAGACATCTAAAGTCATGTTGCGCCGAGACCTACAGTTTTCCGAGGAATTCAAACCTCTATTGCCTAGGGGTCCAAAACCTGTGCCACGGTAGGCAGAAAATATGACACGTACTCTATGGTACCATTGGCATCAAACCCAAATTAATGGCACAATAAACAAACATGTTATCTTTATGCTATTGTAGGGCCTTTTATGTTGGTTGTATGCTTACGGTGAAAGGGTCATTTTGAGCCAGGGCTTTCATGGCAGTACAGAGTTTATAAATTATTTGCATACACAACTTTTTCTATACGGTACAAATACAGTTGCAATAATTTTATCGGGCAGTTCTTTGTCAGTTTAGAATGACATTTAGAAGGTAATTTTCTATGGTGTCTTTTTAAGCAACATCTAAACCACAGTACATCAATGAATTCTCGTTTATGTAAGTCTGGTTGGTAGGACATTGTCCCTTTAACCACCATATCAGTATTACAATCAAGTATTCACAAACAGCTTTATGGAATTCCTATAGGAAATAACTGAAGCTTTACCATGAAATGAAAAGACTATAATGTGAAAAACAGGGTTTTAATCTCCATTAAACAAAACGGAGAAAATAGGGCATTCTTCTTATAAAAAATAGTCGACACCTTAAAGATTGTTTAATTGTTTTTAGAACATATCTTTAACAAAGAGAGTTTTCTTCACTGCATCACAAAAGCCTTCATTAAAATGATACCAGACATCATGGATTATTTCTTTAGAATTCTGGTTGGTAACCGGGAGAGCTACAAAAAAAGAAATATGTAATTAAAATAAATATTCCAAAAGAAAAGAATATATTTATTTATTTTACTGAAAAAGTGCAAATAAAAGTAACATAAAAGAAAATTAATGCACAAAAAATAAAGCTCACAATATTAATGTCTTATATTTTGCATTATATTGTTCGCATGTTAGAACAAAGGAGATAAAGCATACTAAATTTTATAGTTGTACAAAACTTAAATATAAACACCTTTCATTATCTGTGAAAGATTTATACATGTCCTTACCTTTAACAATATTTGAGGTTTGACTTTGCTTTTCAGCTTTTTTCCCAAAAAATGCACAAAATTTCTGAAAAAAAAAAAAGTTAACATCTATTTAATGAACCGGTAAGTAGACAATTGAATGTTGAAAAAGCTCATGTATACTCTGAGTCTGTAATTTTGAATTGGCACAAATAGTAAAAGTCAATATGGTTTTTTTTTAACAAAGTTAATATTTTTTAATTAAAAGTATCATATTGTTTGTTTCACAATCTGAGACAGCACAATAAGCTACATCAAATGGAATAAACAACTGAACTTCATCTCCAAACAGTAATAAGTATTATATATATATACAGTGAAACCTTGATGCACCGCTCTTGTTTTTATCGTTCTCCATCATATATTGTTGTCATTTTTGGTCCACGAATTCCCCAGACGAAGAACACTAATATTTCCTATTTATATCGTTCCCTGATTTATCATTTTATCGCATCGACCATTTGGCAAATCGTGGTACTGCCAGAATATTTTCCCCACATGGATCATTCTTTTTTCCTTTCCCCCTAGAAACGTCTGAGATTTTGGTAGTTAGTAAAGGATTTTAAGTGGCAATACCGAGAAAGTACCTCCCGTCATGGCAAACAATCCTGTTGTTAAATTGAGGACTTGGTAGAAATGGGGAGTAAAATTGATGCAGAATTATTGCGGTGTATGCAGGTGTGCCCAACTCACGAATTTAAGATTACAAGTTTGCGATTACTGTTAGCATGAGAGGCTGTGACATTTCAATGAATAGAAAGTCCCTATCGTTGTTATGGGTTTGTCATTTTTGAATTTCACTACATTGCCTATATCAGTTCTTACATGCTTTCATTTCTATCTGCTCTTCATTTCATTAGCATATGCGTATATGGTATTCCTGTTCATTTTTAACACACCTGTTCGTTCTTAAAATTACACAGTACCTGTATAATTTTATTATCCTTGTGTCATGTCCCAACGTAAAAAGCAAGTGAAAACTTTGCGTGAGAGATTAAAAATAGAGGAGGTAGGGAAGAAACTTGTTGATATTGTGAAACGTCTTGGCTAAGCTGTAAACACGCTAAATTTTATAATTGCAAAGAAAAACGAAATATGAGAATAGGCTGAAAAATGGGGTAACACCAGTAAGAAGATTAAAACCGGTAGGAAATTGACATTTGTCGAGGTGGAAAGTGTCCTTTTTACGCGTTACTAGCAGGTACGGGCTTCTAATATTCCAATTGATGGAACTATTCTTTGTAAAAAGACAAAGATGATTGCCACGCAGTTGAACATAAAAAATTTCACTGCATCTAATGGCTGGATAATGAAAATTAAGGACCTGCATGGTTTAACATACAAGAAGTTAGCCAGAGAAAGTGCTGCAGTGGACAGCGAAAGCACAGAAGTGTGACTGAAAAAATTACCATCCTTGTTAATTGGCTATGAATCATGTGATATCTACAACACAGATAAAATGGGACATTCCTACAATGTGCTTCCTGATCGAACTTTGGCTCTTAAAGGAAAATTTGGTTATGGCGGGAAATGTTGGAAAGATAGAATCTTTGTTAAAACATCGTAAGTCCTGAAAACTCATATTTTGAAATAAAGTGTAAAGTTTTATTGAAGTTTGCATAAAACAAACATCAACCATAGATTTTTTTAGCAAGAAGTAGTGTTAATAGTTGCAAAATGTACTGTATTGTAACATACGTATATTTCATGTAAGATATTATTACCCTTCACAGGGATAACACAATTGCCAAATAATGGTCAACACAGAAAAGCCTCCGGGGCGAGATTTTTGTGAGTTTTCGTGGGGGAATTTATTATACAATAATTTTTGCCACCCACGTATATTTAGCTCAAACTAGAGCTTTTTATTTATAGTTGGAGAAAAAGAGGCGCCGTCCTCATCCTGGATTCGAACCAGGGTCCCCGCGTTGAGCCCGCGGTGTCTTGACCTACTAGACGAACGAGGACAAGAACAAACGCATTTTTCTCCATATATAAGATATTATTACCCTTCACAGGGATAACACAATTGCCAAATAATGGTCAACACAAGAAGGTGGCTGTGGAAAAGGATTTTTTGTGTTGACCATTATTTGACAATTGTGTTATCCCTGTGAAGGGTAATAATATCTTACATCCTCATATACGGAGAAAAATGCATTTGTTCTTGTCCTCATTCGTCTAGTAGGTCAAGACACCGCGTGCTCAATGCGGGGACCCTGGTTCGAGTCCAGGATGAGGACGGCGCCTCTTTTTCTTAAAAAAAAACACAAACAAAACGAAACCACCATCTAGCTTGAGCTAAATATACGTGGGTGGCAAACATTATTGTATAATACGTATATTTCAGTAAATAATAATTGATAAATTGTTTTTCTCTGTAATTTTCAATGGTTTGCCCTGTATGTATCGTTTTTTTCTTTTTAAAAATGATGAATTGAGGTTTCACTTATCGGCTCTTGATATTTGGTATATACTTATACTATATTGTATATGGGCAAGGATTGTGAATTGTTGG
The DNA here is from genome assembly GCA_006491805.2 of Dysdera silvatica. Classification (NCBI taxonomy): domain Eukaryota; kingdom Metazoa; phylum Arthropoda; class Arachnida; order Araneae; family Dysderidae; genus Dysdera; species Dysdera silvatica. The sequence continues at coordinate 81,052,831 of QLNU02015270.1, forward strand.
ATCTTACATTGAAAAAGAAAATTAAATCATGTTTAGCACTGTATATAGGGTGTGTACTAAAAATAAGAAACTCAATTCTAAGACCTTTCCTTGACTATTTTTGTACACTTCTTGACTTTTTATGACTGATAATATAGTTGAAAATCCTTAAATATTGCCAAAATATGACAGAAAATGACTGAAAATCAATAAAACAGTTATATATATAACTTTATTTACACATTAGTTCAAAAAATTAGAATAATATGCACAAAAATAGCACAATTCACTTAAACGAAAAATACTGTGAATAAGTGGCATCTCCCTTGTCCTTAATAACGTTATGTAGACAATTTGGCATACTGTACACCAATTTTTTACAGTCATCATTGCTGATAGTTGTCCAAACGGATTTCATACTTTCCTTCGTTCATTTTTGTCCTTTGGAGCCAAAGCCTGAAGGTGTTTCTTCATTAAACCTCACGTATTATTGATGGAGTTTAAATCAGGTGAATTGGTCGGCCAAAGGAAGTACCTTGATTTTATTTTTATTAAGCCAAGCATTGATGGCCTTTGACTTATGGCAAAATGCAGAGTCTTGTTGGAAGATAAAGTCATCCTCAAATAGATCTTCTGATGATGGAATCATAAAACGCTCAAGTACCTCCTTGCATACTTCGGAATTTAACCTTCCTGTCAAAATACACAGCATTCCTAAGCCCTCAGTACTCATACACCCCAAAATCATGATAGAGGTACTAAACTTCACTGAGCGTTTCAAGCAATTTGTAGTAAAAGCTTCTTGCTTGCAAAGCCAAACACGGATACCCTGATGACAGTGGTAAATGCAAAACATTGATTCATCGCTAAAAAGTACATTATTCCAGTCTTGAATACCCCATTGCAATCTGTCTTTGCATCACCGCACTCTGGCCCTTTTTTTGCTTTTAAGTAATTAGAGGTTTCTTGGGCACATGTTATTGAAAATCAAGTTCATGGAGTCGTCGCATTGTGTTAGATGTTGAGGCACCCACTCGTTGTACTCGCCACTTTCTACTTATGAATCTCAGGCTCCTTAAGTGGTTTTTAACCATGATTCGTTTCAGCATTCTGTCTTGTCTTAGTGTGGTCGTTCACTTACGACCACTATTTTCACGATTATTTTTAAAATTTTGATTTCTAGAATAATCGTTTAAAATTTTACTCAATTCCTTGAGAGCATTTTATTTTTTCGGCAATCATCTTTTGAGTAAGTCCATCATTGCACACAGTCACAATCGCAGTCTTAGCAGCATCCGATATATCGTTCGTGCGGCCCATTTTTAACCCCCAACTAACTAAAGCTGACTTTCAAATAAGCTTTCATATGCGTACTAGCTCCAGGGTGGCCCCATTTATGCAAATTTCATCATCAATGCTGACTAATCACATCATTTTACAGATATTCTAATATTTTGAATCGGCGCTGGGAATATTTTAATTCTTTGAAAAATTTCAATATTTTTTTTTTTATAAAATCTCTATTAGGTCTTTAGATACATGTGAACAACATATAATACATCAGCTTATTGTGAAGGCTTATTAATTTTGTCGTTCGTCCCCGTTGTTTATTTTAGAGATATCATGCATTTTATAAGATAATGCAAATGCCTTTGGTTATTCTAATACCTGAATTGGAGCCATATATATAGGAAGTAGTGTAATGAGTAATGAAAGCTGGGGTGCTATGAATAACTGGAATGTCCTGTGACGGCCGTTTCTATTGACCTCGGCTGCATGGCACGGGATGATCCCATGCTTCTTGAAGCAAAAACTCAGGAATTGGGAAGAACTTGACAAGATCAAATGGGGACATGGTGGACTCTGTGGAAGTTAAAAAGAAAAGGTGAAGAGTTGGTGGAACTTAAAAGTGGACATTTGTTTTATTATAGAGGAACGGAAACTGGAAGAACAAGTGGTGTTGGCTTCTTAATCAACAAAAGAATTAAAGACTACCTTCTTGAAGTCGAAAGCACGTCAGATCGAGCAGCGAGGCTCGTTGTTCAACTAACCCAGCGATACCAACTTCAGATAGTACAGGCATATGCACCAACATCAAGCCATACCGACGAGGAGGTTGAGGAATTCTATGAAGAAATCAAACAGCTACACACCAAGGGGAAACAACATATCAAGCTCATCATGGGAGATTTTAATGCAAGAATTGGACAACAGGAACAAGGAGAGACATCGGTTGGTAAATACGGATACGGGGAAAGGAATGAACGTGGCGATCAACTCATAGAATTTGCCGAAGCTGAAAATCTTAGCATCATGAATTCATTTTTTAAGAAGAAACTACAAAGAAAATGGACATGGAAACACCCCAATGGAGGAACCAGCGAAATTGACTATATACTGGCAAACAAGAAATCAATTATTGAAGATTGCAGCATACTGAACAGATTTAATACTGGAAGTGATCATCGAATGGTGAGATGTAAAATGCACTTAAATACTAAACTAGAAAGGCAGAAGCTCATTAGGAAACAAGTATGTAAGAGGGTGGATTTAAAGAAATTAAAAGAAAATACCGAGGCATTCAAGTTGGAATTAAAAAATCGCTTTTCTGCACTGGAAGGACTTATTGAAGAAGTTGACATCTCAGAAGCAAATGAAAACATTGTTAAGACAATAATTGAAACTGCTGGGGAAATTGGTGGTGTAATATGTAAAAAGCAGAATAGCAAATTATCTGAGAAGACGAAACAACTCATGAAAAGGCGAAGACTTATGAAGGTGGACAATCAAAATACCAGTCGCAAGATCGAGTATGTAGAACTTTGCAAAACTTTGCGCAAAAACATGAAAGAAGATATAAGAAAATTCAATTGTGAGTTAGTAAGGAAGGCCATTGAAAGCAACAAGAGCCTTAGGGTTGTTAAAGGGAGTTTGTCTATTGGGAAGAAACACATCATTGCATTAAAAGGAGAGGATGGCACTGTAACAAGAAATAGGGAAGAAATACTTAGAAGAGTTGAAGAATTCTACAGAAAGCTGTATGAGGGAAACAGTGGATTAAACGAAGACTCTGAGATAGTCGAAGGAACAGCTCCTAAAATCTTAAAAGAAGAAGTAGCATTTGCAATAAAAAGTATGAAGAAAGGAAGATCCCCTGGCGATGATGGCATTACATTAGATATCTTAAAAGAAGCTGGAGAACATGTAGAAGACATACTCGCAAAATTCTTTACCAAATGCCTCAACAGTGGTAACATACCAAACCAATGGGATTCTGCAACAGTAATTCTTTTGCATAAAAAAGGTGATAAAGAGGATTTAAAAAATTACCGACCAATTAGCTTGTTACCTGCTATTTATAAAATCTTCACAAAAGTGCTAACACATCGCCTGCAGAAAAAATTAGATGCAGCTCAACCAAGAGAACAAGCTGGATTTCGAAGTGGATTCAGTACAGTGGACCATATTCAAGTATTAAGAGAATTAATTGAAAGAACACATGAATATGAACTTCCATTGTGTGTGGCATTTATTGACTATGAGAAGGCCTTTGACTCTATTAAAACATCAGCAGTCATCAACTCTTTAAGATCAGAAGCTTAATTTACTCCCTTTTACTACTTACATTAAATAATATTTACATGTTTGTAGGAGCTTTCTGCTATAGGTGCACAGGTTCCACACTGATATCTTTCTTTAAAGCATAATGAATGTCTGCATGCTAGAGATAGCATAATGAACAGTGTCTGCCCTTATAGAGTGATAATATTCTCCGATAAATATCCCATGCAACAATTTGTTATACAAAGAAATCTGGACCTGGTCCAGTTTAGGGTGCTCCTTTGCCAATAGAAAGTGCCAAGTTTTCAATTACCAATTCTGGTTTACTTCCAGTTTCCTTAGATGCTTTTATAGATAGCAACACTTTTTAACAGTTTCCTTTTGTGATTTGCATTCTGTCCTTTTAATGGTGTAGTGTGTTCGACCCTACCCCTTTGTATTACTCCCAATGAGATAACGTCAGTTTTTTTTTTTTTTTTGCCACATTTTTCAGGTGTTACTGAATTAAATATTCAAGGTTATTATATAGCCCAGAGGGAGCGTTCATTGATACAAGGAAAGTACTGATGTCTCTAAAATTCATTTGTCATTAAAAAAAAAAAAGTCAGGACATAGTTAAAAATTGCAGCGGCTTTCTTTAAAACCAAACTTGAAGGCCACTATTTTGAATTGGTGGCGTCATTGAGCTTGGTGCCTTTTTGACACCAATAAAGCACCCTAAACTGGACTGACGATTGAAATTTATTAATTTCTGGACTATGAATATACTTAAGATATAAATATATACTTTTTGTGCTATGCTCAGACTCGTGGCCTTTATCTCTTCTTTCGTTGCTTCTTTTGTTGTTTTTGTTTGTACCACAACATCTCTTGCACATTTTTGTCGCAGTTTTTCAAGATTGACCTATTTTAAAAATAGACGTCTTTATCAAACATCATAAAAGCAGCTACTTTATTTAAGAGAACATTATATTTTTTAAAGGTGATTTAGTAATCAATACCTCGTGAGAGATCAGTTGCTTCACAATATAGACTAATGACGTACGTGTATTCACCCCAGAAAAGCTAACAAGATTTTCTATGGTCCTACGAAAGAAAAAACAAACACAAAACCATACACACACTTGAAAATTAAACATATATACACACATGTACAACTAAATTCATTAGTTACTGAAACTCAAGAAAGGCCATATACATCTAAACACTAGTAATAAAAATATGTACTTCAGAATATTTATAATACTGTAAAAAAAAAAAATGTAACACAGTTATTTTGAATACGGAAACAGATCAGGGTTGCCAAACGTTTTTGGGTAGCTGGTTTGTTCACTTGTGATATGGAAAGAGGTCCCCATGTTTTTTCCCCATTTCTGAAAAAAAAATAAAATCCCTAACATTTTTGTTACGGAATTTTATTTCAAATAGTTGTTGGCAGGCCTATTTTGGACAACTCTGACATAGACCAATACTAGGTCATGGAATACTATTCACTGTGCCGCAAACACAGATAGAACCTGCAGCGTAATGAAGTATTAGAAAATTCCTAGCTCCTAATACTTCTAATCCACATAATAAATTTAATTTAGGTTTCTATGTAATTATTCTGTAAAACAAGGTTAATTTGTTCCTTCATCCTTAAAAGCAAAGACATTTCATTGCCTATCCTCGATTTTGTTTTCCCTAAATCAACTTATTCATTGATAGGGAAGAATAAATTTCGTATAAATAGAAGACAAGATGGTCTCATTTTCCATTTCTGAGACAGATAGCGTACTATATTCAAAAGATGTATTTTCTATATATATGCTTAATACATGTTGGTATTCAAAAAAACAAAAAAAAAAGAGAAAAAGAAACCACCTCTCTCTTCTTTTATCTTCAATTTTCGCACAGAAATTATTTTTTGCATGGCTTAATTTAGTATTCTATTTTACTGTAATAGATAGTGATATGGCCAGGGGTGTCAAGATGCAACGTGGACCCCTATGACCCCTTCCCCGAGCAGTGGCATAGATATTTTTTTTTTCTGGGGCCGGGAGTTGAACCCACAAATGAATACAAAAGTATGAAATAAGAACGTAAGCTACTATTTTTGTTTTCAATAATCAAGACAGGCCAATGAAGAATAATTACAAATTGTAAATCTCAGGAAATTTCTCCTGTGGGGGGGGCATCATAATTTTTTTTCATTTTTAAATAAAAAGGCAAGAATATTCTATCAAAAATATTTTTTGTGGGGGGGGGGAAGAGTCCCCACAGCATAGGTGCTTGCTGGTGCAGGGACTTAAAATTAGACTTCATCCGGGTCCCCATGCTTCAGCCTCCGCTCTCATCGGCCATGGATGGATATGGCTAAAGCATCTGATTTCTTTGGGTTGCCTTTGTTGATGTCATTTTCTTGCTTAAATATATGTTATATTATTGATGACTGATTTAAATTCTTGCTTTTTCTTCATTTTGGACTGTCCCAGAATCTTATTTTTCTATAGATGGGTTTTCATGCATGGCAAACATGCAGGTCGGTATTCCATACCCAAGAATACTAATCCGTAAGGAACATCAGAATCCACGAGCAGCCTCTCACCACATGCACCAACCCACAACAATGAGGAGAACTAACCGGTTGGTTTCCTTACTAAGCATTTTTTCCTCCAATGGCCGGCATAAGACATCTGAAGCCAATCGGAGGTGGCTACAGAAGAAGTCATGTGCCCATTTGATTCCGTGCTTCCCAATACCGTTCCTACGCTGGAACTGAAGTGAGTGTAGGACAGTGGAGTAGGTGGGCTCCATAGTCCATTTCTTCATGCAGATTCGCAAAGTACACCAAAAGGGAACACCAGCGTTCCACTGCAGGACATGGAGAGGGGAGAAGGGCTGTACTGCCACCAAAATACAGATAACTTTGCCGCTAACATGTTTCCAGAGTGCACCAAATGGAGGTGGATCTACTTTGCACCAGGCATGAAAATATGGGCAGAAGCTTTACCAGCTCCTACAGGTAAGGTTCATCCAGATGTGAAATCGTTGATTTGCATAGGCCTTTTTTTTAAGTCAATCTTCAGAATGGCAAAACCTAGCGCAAGAGCTTTTAACCAGAAATAGAAAAGTTGAACTCAGTTTGTCAATAGTTGTGGAGGTGGTTAATTTAGTTTGATATTGGTTTGTTTTCTTTAGCTTGGCAAAGAAAGACCTTGTAACTTCATTTTAAGCTTGAAACGGTTTTCACTTCTTTAAAGTAGTTCAGAATTGTTAATGTTTCTTCTCATGATTATTTCCTCCAATAAAAAATAAAATATGCATGTTAAACTTTCCTTACTAAGCATATATTTAGTTGCGTACTAAACTGCGTTCCAATCCAGGTAGATGATTCATTATAACTGATATGGGGGTACTACACTAGTAGTTTAATGTGACTATTTAATCATAATTAAATTTATTGTTGAGCTCCCAATAAATCTGTTAATCTTAGTTAAGCACAGCTGTTGAGCTTATTAAGCAGGGAATCCAACCTAGCTTAATAAGCTTAACAGTTGTGATTGTTTATTGCAACCAAAGTCACCCGTTTAAAAAAAAAAAAAAATCAAGATTTAATTTATAAATATAAATTAATGAAAAAATTACATCAGGGTGTCTACTCAAATTCTATTTCAAACTTCCCTGACTTTTCCATTCCAGACCAAATCTTAATCGATTTCCAGTCGCTAATTACAGTAAACAACACACAATGCACTCAAATATGCGCAATCAAAATAAGTTTCAAGGCCAGGAAATCGATTAACGCAAACCCCAAAGCCATTTATAACTCAATTATAGTGAATTTACAAATTCAAAAGCTGTATTAAAAAGTGTATTTCTTTACACAGAAAACTTGCACTAATTAAATATTTACAGCAACATTTCCATTCGGCCCTTTTCAAGTTCATTATAAAAGAGTTTAACTATATAATCGCAAAGCTGATGCTTCATCTTCTATTTCATTTAAAATGTGTATGACTGTATATAAGGCAAAGGAGATTGGTATAATAAAAATTCCTTACAGATTAAATAATTTAGCTAAAAACACTTTTTGTTTTTCAAGTTTTAGTTACATATTTGGCAAACATTTTCTTCTGAAAAATATATAGGCTTAATAATTTTATATAAATTATATTAGTTTTGGTGAAAAATGGTAACTTTTGGAAGAAGTTTAGTCAAAAGTACAAGTTTTTCAAATTTTTCAGTAGGTAATGTGGTATGAAAAGCACAGTTCAGGAAAATTATTTTAATAAGTTATTTATTATAACAATGAATTTCAAATTTCCCTGACTTTGGCCTTTGTATTTCAAATTTCCCTGATTTTTCCAGGTATTCCAGATGAGTAGACACCCTGTTACATACTCAAATTGTTTAAATTTGCAGTTTCATTAATTTTTTTTCTAAACACGTCTTGTTGAAACACAAGATATGCTGACAAAAATAAATCAAAGGCGTTATTAAATAGTTATAAAGCACATTTTTAAAAACAGCAAAATGAAATCTTTACTCGAATTAAATAAAATTTCATTGCCAGTGTCTAAGTAACCCACAGAATTTTTATGAAACTATGAAACAATATTATGTAAATATTCACACACTACTTTAAAAAAAAAGTTAATATCTATAAATCAGTAACGCAAAAGGGATTGTAATTTTTATAAAAGAAAATTTGTATCCATCAAATAACATCCACATTTTTTTTTTTGGGTTCAAAAGCGGAAAAAAAAAAATCTGCTTATTGTAATTCAATAGAATTATTTTAGGAAGGGGCGAGGCTCTACCTCTTTTTGAAATCCTATAATACA
>QLNU02015270.1:81061296-81077474 GCA_006491805.2 Dysdera silvatica
ATGCTATAAGCAAAACAAGTGAAACAACTGACAAAAAAATAAAACAACTTACGGTTCAAGAATATAATCATATTGGCCATCAGAAGAACGCTCCTGCTTGTAACTTAAATGCAAAGCTACCATAAGATCGACAACACGCTTCAGCTCAGCTTTCTCCTGTGCATTATACAGTTGAGTATTTATCTACAAAATTGGGAATAAATTTAAAGAACGACAACAAAAGAATCTGTGAAATATTTTTGTATGTTCAATCTATGACAAAAAATATAAAATGTTAAAAAATAATATGCAATGTTAGGTTCCTTGCAACAATGACAGAGGAGGAGTGAATGTATTAATTTATTCAATACCCTAGGAAGTTGAAAAAAGTTTTACAATTACATCTTCAAGTAGCTAATAAAATAGTTTGCGAGCGAAGCGAGCTGAAAACGGAAACTGTACACTCCATATTGAGGATCAAAACTTGGAATAATAACGATAACCTATGATACAGTTAACTTTTACACCGATAACTTAAAAAAAAATTACACGACAGTACCTGGAAATATAGGACATGTTCTAGAAATATAGGATGAGTGGGACTTTTGTGAAAGTTTTATCTTTGGTGTTCTTGAGAGCTTAACTAGCTTTTTAATATAACTTATGTTAGCGTTACTTAAACATTACAGGGTGTCTACTCACATTCTGTTTCAAACTTCTCTGACTTTTCAAGGTTTTCCAGACCAAACTTTAATCGATTTTCAGTCACTAATTACAGTAAATAACACACAACGCATTAAAATTTGCGTAACTGAAACAAGTTCCAAAACAACAAAATCCACTAACACAAACCTCTAAACAGTTTATAACTCAATTACAGTGAATTTACAAATACAAAAGCTGTATAAAAAATGCATTTCTTTACACTAAAAACTTGCATTAATTAAATATTTACAACACTTTCATTTGGCCCTTTTTGAGTTCATTATAAAAGATCATGTTTACCACCGTGAGTAATGCTTATGTCTTTACGGAAACACGTGCAGAAAGCATATTTTGGCCCCAGTCTTGATTTTTGAATAAAATTAAACATCTTCATATATTTGGCTTTAAACGTTTGGTAGTACCTTTTATTAACGGTCGACATCGTTAACGTTGTTTTCAAAAACACCTAAAAACAAAACTTTCTTTCCGGAGCAAAGAAATACCAGATATGTCTAACACATGGCTTCCCTACACAAAGTCACATGCTTGACCAAAACCTTAACGGTGTAGCGCATTCTTTCTTGCCTTCCCCAACAACTACAAATACAGATGCATGATTTCGTTGTGCAGGGGCATCACTCTACGTCATAGCTGGAGCTAAAATTCCACGTCACGTCATGCATGCGCCGTCAACGGCAGACAAATTTTTCTGGTGTTCTTACCGATATTTGAGTTTATTTATGCATATTTATCATTAAATATGCACATATGCGCAAAAATTTAAATAAACACGCATCAAGAAAAATAGGTATTTAATTTTAAAAAAACATTGGGTATTTTAGACGAAATCGCCGAAAATCGTTTTCCGACCGGAAGACCGATAAAAAATCGGAAGCCTTCAAGGTAAATCGGAAGGATTGGCACCTATGTATTTACTATAACAATGAATTTCAAATTTTCCTGACTTTGGTCTTTGTATTTCAAATTTCCATGACTTTTCCACCCAGAAACAATTTCCAAGGCTTTTCCAGATCTATAGACACCCTAATATTAGTTTAAAATCTACAAATAGTTTCACAATAGTTAAATTCACGTTGCACTGATGTACTTACAGCTCTAATATTTGGTTTAAGTATTTCAACTAACATCGGGAATACGTCTAAGATGAGGCGATCTGTATCGAAAAAATTCTTTGCAGATGCAATAACTTCATTCACCATAGAGCTTATTACATTCAAAAACTGTGACCTCTTCGTCCTACACTAAAACATAATAATAAAAAAAAATGCATCACTAACATATTAAAAAGTTATTACAGCAATCTTCCCCATTAACAACCTTCAAGGAATGAAGAAGTCAACAAACAGAGAAAGATGTTAATCGGAATATGTATAATTTTACAAAACATTTTCCGGGACTGCAAAATAGTGACGTTACAAGAACTTATTGCAGAATTAATACACACATATTAATTTTTATTAACTACTCATATGTCATTAAAACTTGCATCAAGAAAATAGCAGAAAAAAGTACAATATACATATAAAAAACACACAAACATTAACTTCTTTAATGTTAAAAAATATATCTTTTAAATGTTCATATCAAATTGCATACATTTAATATATGTGAATGATAAGGAAATTTACTTTTAAGATCAATTTTGTATCAGATATTAACACCACTATAATAAAAGACAATAAAATTAAAAATTAAAGACAAAATTGAGTTATATATCTTCAAAAATGTTATTCAGCAGGAGTAGCGAGAGCATTGTTAACCAGTATTGAACCATTAGCAGATACTATAATTACCCAAATATAATTGTCTGCTTGTATAGTGTCTCTCAAAAATATATGGATATTAACTAATTTAAAATAAAAACGAAAAAAAAAAAAAAGTTGTACAAAGATGAAATTTTATATACATTAAATAACACATAATAAGAATAAGTACACAAAACTTTAACAACAAATCTTGTGAAAAAAATAACTTAAAGAAAGAAATTACAAAAATTGCCTGTCTCAAAAGGACATGAACATTCTATTAAAATTCAGGGCTTCATATTTGTACAGTTGCACAATTGCTGCGATTTGTTTGGAATACTCGATCAGACATACCATTAATTAAATTTTGAAGATATATGGGATCAAGGAAGAACTAACTACGTTTAACTACTTGCTGTTTTAGTTTGTCAACAGTTGCAAACTGACAACCATACTTATAAACATCACATAATTGTGGGTCAGTTCACGACACATACTTGGTTAGCTGTAAATCATGTATGAGTAGACTTGGATCTTTGTATTGGAGCATTGTTTTGTCGAAATACCGAATTATTACCTTTAACTATTTTCGAAATTGGCAGTAAGATACTTTCAAGAGCGTGATGACAGTTCTCTTAAGTTTGACAACACGATAGAAAAGCAATATCTGTCGTACCGTTGAAACCAAATGTACCCCCACACCATAAAGGAGCCACCTTTTTCTTGCCGGCTGTAAAAGTGCAGGGCTGACGTCTTAAATCATGTCCAGTCATCAGGAGCATCCAGGTTGAAATTGTTTCATCTTCTAAATATAACATCGATCTATTTGTCCTTTCAATGCATGTGCGCTTTAGCCCACAACAGCCAAGAACGCTTATGATGTAACAAAGGTTAACGATGAATGCTGCAAAACACGTCATTCACTCCACTTCAAGCGACAATGAACAGTGTTTTTCGACACAGAGCCTGCTAACCTACAAGAAATTTGGAGTAAAGATAGTTCTTGGCTTGATGCTAAACGTAAAATTAGCCTACCCTATTGAGCCATGGTCACTTTAGGTCGTCCAGAGCACGGTTTTACAACTGCTTTATCAACTTTTGATAATATTTGGTAAATACAAGATCTACTCAGTCTCACTTTCTTTACAATATTTACAAATTGTCCACACTTTTGATTTTAGTTCCTATATTTTAGCTACATTGGGCACTGTAAACTGCATGTTCCATGGCATTCTGATGCCTGAATACAGGGTTACTTCTCCGCTACCTCCTATAGCGCCTTAGTGACTGCATTAGATAGTCAGAACTAAAATATGCAAATTTTTTACTTCCGTGCCTTTAAACCAATTTTACGTTACTGTTCACATACTTTTGAGACACCTAGATTTCATAAATTTATTTTTATTAATTTTTGCATCAAAAGCAATTTAAAGGTTATTTACGCATGTGGATCTATATCACGTTTATTCATGCCAACTTTCAATTGAACGCTTTTTTTTTTTACATTTAGCACAAAAAATCTCTTGTCCAAATACTTTTGAGACAGACTTCAGTTTTACTATTTGCATTCTTCAAGTGCGAGGATAGGAAAAGTTGTTCTGTGCCAGGACCTACAATTTTTTGAAGAACACAGAATTCTCCTGGACGAGGGGAACCAAACTTTTCACTATGAAGGGCAGAAAAATGGTATATCTATGATACCATTGGAAATCAAATCTGAGTTAATAGACAGATACTTTAGCATTACATTTAGGAATGAGATCTGCTACAACTTGCACCACTACTACTAGAAATGATCTCAAATTCCCTAACAATTCAAGATCTCCTAGACGGGTGGAAACCCTGAAATGTCATATGGCATGGGCAGACAGCTTAGCATGACTTCCGAACCATAACACACATATACAACCAAATTTACTGGGAAAGAGGTCGTAGGTAAATTCTAAGAAAGTATTCTGTTCGAGCATGAATTTACACTTGAATATGTACATAGAAAAATATTTTTTTTTTTTTTTTAACTAGACTTAGCTTAAAAAGAAAATTCTAATAATCTAGTTAAATTAATAATGCACTGTAAAATTCATTGCACATTTGGAAACACCTTTTACCTCGTAAAATGCTGATGGGTATGACAAACGTGGGTATGCCGAAGCAGCATACAGCAGATTGAAAGCCACGCCTACAAATGGAAGATACGGCATGAGAAGAAATAGTTGATTTTGCCAAATTTGCTGCTGAATGGTATCACTAAAACACATCCACTCCAACCCTTGACAAAGCTTTGTAAAAAAAAGAAAAAAGGCATTAATAGCAATTAGCAGAATCTATACTTAAAGATTTTTTAAGTTTCATTTGTGTATTTTATGGAACAAGGCCAGCAAAAGTAATAGTGCACCAGAACCTATAGTTCTCAGAAGAAACTAAACCTCAAGATTAAGGAAACCAACCCCCAAATTGTAACGAGTAGCTAGTAATCATTTTTTTTTTGTGGGGGTAAAAACCGTTGGGAGCCAAACCCAGATTAATAGCGCAATAAACGAACATGCTACCACTGCACCACCACAGGAACAAAATATTGGGGGTCGGGACTTACAGGGTCAAACATCCAGTAAAGTTTTTTTTGTTTGCATTTTTGGAGCACAAGGAGAAGAAAGGCCATGTGATGGGACCTGCAGTTTTCTAAGGAATCGGAACCTGTTATAATCTAATGAGCAAATCCCTGAACTACAGCGAGCAGTTAGCTGGTAAGTATTCTGTCCTTCTGGAGCTGTTGGGAATTGAACTTGGGTTAACGGCATGTTCGATGAATACGTTACCAACTCAAGTCTGGGCTTTCCAATGATTCATCTAACACAATTTTAAGAAAAAATTCAAAATACAGCATTCAGAAAAACAAACGTGTTTGATTTTTACTAGGTTTTATAAAAAAAAAACCTTGTTGAAGAGCACAAGATTCGTATCAATTTATTTTAGAGTATCTAAGGTTTTAGATTCGATTTAGGACCTTTTTTTTGACTCAAAAGAATCAAGAATAGGTCCTAGGAGGCGATTTCGGAAGAAAAAGCATGTAACCAGGCCTCTGGACAATCATCTTCAACCAGTAGCCTTTGGGTAGCCTCCCATATGTTACTAAGAAACTGAGCCAGGCAATGTATAGCATTTCTGTATTAAGCTTATTAAGGGGGGAGGGGGGGTCACTTCTATTTTTTAAGAGGAAGTTTCACAGAAAATGAATTGAACAGATTTAATTTAGAAATAAAAATGTATGGTTTTCTCCCCAACCTTACTTAAAAAAGGGTAATTCCTTTCAGTTTGAAGTGGAAGATACAGACAGGAGATTTATGCTGTTTCTATACACATGTATACATCACCACCAACCATTTTCAATCCACTGCAGGATAGAGGTTTCTCTGTTATCATACATACACATAGTATTGTGAAAGGAATACAGAAGAATCAGGCCTTAAGTTCACTACGTCGGCTGGACGTGTTGGCAAGTTGGACCCATAGTTTCACGAGGGTTCCAAATCTTGGTCGCCACAGCCGAAGTTCTGTGCTAAGGTGGGACTGGTGTCACCATCCTACTTAGTGATCAATACCGAGGCTGCTTCAAAGCAGCACACTGTCGTGAGCTGGTATTCTTAGCAGAGGATAGCCGTGGGACATTGATTAGAATTGCGGTGAACCATATTCCCCCCAGACAAAAACAGTACTAGTCCATCTCAAAAAGGAAATCTAGTAAAAGAAGATTTCTTACTCCCAACTGCAAAACTTTAGACGATAATGGCCTCCAGATTTCTCAAACATCCTATATGCAAGGGCCTTTCAACCTACAAGTTTCTCTGGTCTGTAGTTTTTTTACTACTTTATTGACACATGGAAAGTATATATCTAAATGCACTTTTTCCTAGATACTCATATTTCGTGGCACAACAATGAAAATCATTGAAAACTGGCTCAACCAATAGAAACCAAATGGCAGCATTTTCTTAGAACGAGCAAAACGCTTACATGGATTTTTATTGCCCGAGTTTTATCTTGGCGTTTTATATTGTTGCGCTGCGAAACATGCACGTCTAGGAAAATGGGCTTTTAGTTTAGTAATGACATTATCATTGATTGTGTAAGGTCAGCTTTATAGCCACATTCACTTGTTTTGTTGTGATCATAATTTTAATTTAAGTGTTTACTAAAACAATGATCGTTTTTAAAAATATACAATTATATTAAAGCTAAACTTACTTAAGGAAGGGGTCATATGCAAAATGAAATGAATTTTAGCAACATTTGTGACTACTGGTTTTGAAAATAGAAATTAACATACCGTATTCATAGTCGTTAATCGAAATTTAATATTAGGATAGTTTTCAAATAATCCAAGAAACAATTTTTCATATTCTCCATAACCTTGGACAGTTCGTAAAGTTTGAGAAAATCTGAAAATAAATGAATCCAAAACATTCAATTTTATCTATATGTTTTTAAGAAAAAAAAATTCAATGGCTTATAATTATCAATTACAGTAAACAAATAAATACCTTTTCTTTAAACTTTCGTCGTCAATATGCATGTAGGCTTTACACGTTTCATCATCAATTTTAACTCTTCCCCTATTAAAAAAAACAAACTTTTCTTAATCTTTTACTGTAAATAATAGAACGGTTGAAGTCCCCTCTTCCCACTCATCTAGAAAAGGTGGGCAAGAAACCTGCTAGTCTACACTTTTTTTGGTTCTTAGTATTCTTTTTCATCTGCTCTTACTATATCCTGTTTCTCTTACCATATAGGAACGTTTTATTATTCGAATAGCCACTAAGATGGAGAAATGAAAAGTACTGAGAGGATTTAGCCATCTCTTATTAACATTTCAATTATAGACTGGTGACAACAATTAACAGGTACAGAAGCAACTTTAATTTCTGCTCGTTCAAGAGTCAATTGTTTTTGAAAGTCTTATAAACTAAGGTTGGATGAAAAAATCTAAGGAGATAGAATAAAATGATTACGGCATACCGAGTAGTGATTATTTTCCATATTTATAAGCAGATTTAATTTTTATGATCCATTCATGTTTACTGCAAAAGAAGCTATTCTCTTTTCACTGGTTTTAAAAATTATATTCGGATTATTCTGATCATTCTGTGTGACACTGATCCGTGCCATGTGTGGCATATGTGCCACAGTTTGCTGACCCCTGGTTTAGAGTATCGAGGTTACACTGCAAAGCAAAAATAACGTTATATTACGTATATAAAAGAATAGAACAAAAAAACTTACTCCATTTCTCTGGGAACGTGAAATACATCATGCCATACTGAAAATAAGCTTTTATGAATATCCTTCTGGCCTATTTCTATCTTCGAAATATCGGAGGCCCGTATCTCCTTTTTTAAGGTACATAAAAACTGGAATAAAAGAGAAATTCCATATAATATCAGATAGTGATTATATTTTGAAACTAAAATGAACGAGATCAGAGACATGTCCACGGGAGATTAAATAACAAACCTGAATGGTGGAAAGACAAGACCGAATGTCATTGTTAGCCTTCTCGCACAAAATATCCAGAGATAATAAATCGGTTTTCAATTGTTCAATTTGAGCAACCTAAAATAATACATCTGTGAGGAAAATAAAACCACAAAGAAATATGAATGCATCTCATAGCATTGTCATACCAATAGCCGAGTTATGAGAATAGCTTGTTTGTGCTTTACAGTAAGAGGATAGATAAGGTTATGCCGAGACTTAGTTTGTCGAGAAATCCGAACTTCCGTCGCATAGGGAACCAACAGAGGCGGATTTACAACTTTGCCACCTGCAGGTTCTGGTGTATTTTGCCGCCTAATCTTACCGAACATAACTACAGGCATAACGGAAATTTTGGCGCTTTTATCAAGTTCTTGATTTGACGCCCCTGGTACTTTTGCAAATTCTTAATTAGACACTCCCGGCGATTATTTCAAATTCGTTTTTTCACATGTATTCATGAATTCGATGCCTTTTGAGATGGTGCCAGATTGGCAGCTCTCCCTTCGTAACCAGATGTTGGTTACTTTCCCAGCTGCAAGATTGGCAGCTTTCCCTTTGCCAATGTCTAATAATTACAGCTCTGAACACAATGATTTGAAATTAATTCAACTGTCCACCAAAAAATTCAGTCCTGTCTTTTCAAATTTCCCGGCGGCAAATTTTTCGTTGAATTTGCTGCTGGAGGCTACAGCCTACATAGCTGATTGGTAAATCTGTCATTGAGAACCGATCTCCTCAGACTACGATGAGGGGGGGGGGAAGAAGATAGGCAGCCAATAGTACCATTAGCATCAAGCCCAGGTCATTGATACACTAAATAAATGTGTTATGTTTTTGCCACAGTTTGGGGATTATGAAAGAAATGTGCTCACCCTAGGTGAAAGTGACTAATATCCCATATAAACTAAGTGCATTTGAAATAGTCAAGTGCAATATGACTAAATCCTATCTTCCTTGTAGATATTTGTTAACATTCATAGAGGGTTATACCAGTAAACAGTTTGAAGTTACTTTTTATATAAACTCTAGATTTTATACATATGTCACAGGAAATGATTTTCAATAATAAATGAAATTAACTATTCACAGACTAATACAAATGGCTTTAAACAGAAGTTGAACTAAATCCTTTGCATTTTAGGAACTATAGAAAATAGTTTACATTGTGGCATCGTAACCATTTAATTATTGCCATGAAAACACATCTATAGCTAATTAAATTACAAGCAATCACATACTCAATTTCATGGATCTAAATGTGTGAAATAGGTTATTCTTAGCACCCCCCCACTTCCTCTATATGCTACTTCTGGTATATTACAGCATGTGTGCAGCTCTCACAACCAGATAGAAAATAACCGCTTCTTGTCCACAGGAAGAATCAGAAAAAGCAATTTCAGTGAGTGATGAGTGAACCATAATCTGACGAGACAAGCGTCAGCAACCATCTCTCTTTCGCACTGTCCCTTATTTTTAGTAGTCGTCATTATTGTGAATTTTTTCCACATGAATTTAGTGAATGTAGGTCGAGTTGTCCTGATCGCCATCCCATGAGTACATTGACATGACCAGTGTTCATACTGCTATTATCGATGTGTGAAAATAGTTACAGGGGTGATTGTAAGTCTAAACCAGATTCCCTGAACATACCAGAAAATTCCCTGAAAAGTTACGTAATATTTTTGATAAAGACACTGATTTCCACAAGAATATAAAAAATTATAGGAAACAAAACGAAACTTTTTGTAATTTTTAAAAAGAAATCCCGGAAGAGGCAAGTTGAAATTCATGGAAATCACGGAACATAATCACCTCTGTATTTAATAAATTTGTATATAAGCGGATTAAGTTTCGTCTTGGGTTTAGTGTCGTCTCGAGAAAATACGCCACGGCTGCCATTAGATCCTTAAGTGCAAGTTCTCAGTTCTACAAGCAGTAACCAGAACTACAACATATAAAATCTCCCCCTTAGTGAATATGAAGGAAGTATTGTTTTGCTTGTGAAAAAAAAACCAAAAAAAACAAAAAACCCAGCCTCTCAAAACTAGATTCACAAATGTGCATAATTTTGTTTCCTTTTTCATTCCACAGGAATCTTTATTTTTTTTTCCTTTCCATTTTTAACCTTTTGCAGTTCATTATAATCCTCTTCCTTTTTAATTTTGATTTTACTAGTCTTATCCCCCACCCCCATCTCTGTTTATTTGCACACGATATGTAATAATGCTTATCATAAAAAGTTAAGCCAATTTTGTATATTCTTATCCTGTTTTTATCATCAAATATTTACGCAATAAATTTATAAAAATTTATACAATATACCTCATGCAAACGAGAAACCAAGCGATTTTTGGAAGTAGGTGGGAAATTCAAAATTAGAGCAACTTGTCGCAATGATTTCAAGGCTGAAACATACCTATAATAAAAATCTCATGATTTAACAATTCATGCCTCACTTTAATGGTTCAACCATCATTAGAAGCCAAATAAAAGAAAAAGAACTGTATAAAGTTATGAAAATCATAAAATACTACTGCAATTAGTTGAGTAAGAATAAATTAATAGTAACATATAGTATCTGGCCAAATTTAATTTCAAACTTGCCTTACTTTTTTTACACCAAATCTTAATGGATTTCCTATCATTAGTTCCAATACACAATTCATTAAAATTTGCATAATTGAGATAAGTTTCAAGACCATAAAATCCACCAACACAAACCCCAAAGTCGTTTATAACTCAATTACAGTGAACTTACAAATACAAGAATGGTATTAAAAAGTGCATTTCTTTATAATAAAAAGTTGCATTAATTAAATATTTACAACAGCATTTTTATATAATGATACTCTTTAAATTGAATAAAAGATGAAGCATGTATAACTATACAGAAGGGAAAGGAGACTAGTATGATCATAAGTTCTTTACACAGATTAGATAATTTAACTAAAAACTTTTCCTAGTTTTAGTTATATATTCGACAAACACTTTCTCCTGAGAAATATATAGGCTTAATAATTTTATATAAATTACATCAATTTTCGTGCAAAAAAGGTCATTTTAGGAGGAAAGTTAGCTAAAAGTATAAGTTTTTTAAAATGTTCAGTATGCAACGTGGTATGGAAAACACAGTTCAGGAAAATTATTTTAATAAGCTATTTATTATAACAATGAATTTCAAATTTCCCTGACTTTGGCCTCTGCACTTCAAATTCCCCAGACTTCCAGTCAGAAAAAACCTACCCGACTTTTCCAGGTCAGCAGACACCCTGCATAAATAGCTATTAATTAGAACAGTGCTGATGTCAAACAGTACTTTTGGTGTCAACAGATGGCGTTACAATTTTATATTACTTCTTTTTCATGCAAACAGATAGTGGTACAATTTTACATAACTTTCTTTCACAATACGATTTATTATGTGTATTATTACAATTAACATTAGTAATAGCTAATTGTGCATAATCACTTAATAATTGTCTTATTACTTTATCACAGGTGTATATGTAAACGCACATATAGGGTTCGTTACTATCTGCAGTTGGTTTTGGAAATACCCACAGATATTGGCCGTTTCACCATATAATGTTCATTTAGTGATGAACGGATTATTTCTATTACTGTTTCGAAACTGGTAAGTTTTTTTCAAGGTTAGTGTTCCTGAAATTAGTCTTTAATTTTGTGAAGAAATCAAAATTTCTATCCGAAAACACGTTCAATAGCATGTTACTAAACAACTATATTGATAGTAAAGAACACCGCAAAGTATATGTATATACATACATATATTTTTATATGTCCAATATCTACCATTTGTATTGGTTTCTCTCTTTTGGCCGGAGTACATTAGAAAGTGAATATGAACGTTTATTACCAAAAGCATGGAATGAGTATCTACAAAATAATTATAATAAGTAGCATACAGTTGACCATTTCAGTTAAACAGAGTTTGAATATTCGGGGTTCTGCTATATATTTAATCAATGGTGCAGGGAAAGAGGCCTCGGATAGAGAAATTGTTCTGTTTAACACCAAATCACATGATCTATTAAAATACTATCAGAACCCCCCCCCTCTATAATTTTTGAATTGCCTAGTCCTAGTATCTAATTGAAATTTCTTGAGTGGGACCTTTTTTGATTATAACATAACTTTCACCATAAAAAGGTTCCCCACCCCTGTAATAACCAGTAACCTGAGCAAGCAAGGTACACGATATCATGCATGTTTTGTTTACCACAGTGCATGACATCTTTTCGCTTGGCAGTAAGTTCTAGGCCCCTATTCAACCATTCACAGAATTACTGATGCCATGGTATAAAGTAATTTTTAATTTAAGAAAAAGACAAATGCCAGCATTGCTAACTAAACTTTATTGTGAAGTAAGTTTGTGGTTTTACGGCTCAAGGACTACAGTGGTCATGCTGTGCTGGGACCTACTGTTTTCCGAGGAATCCGAACCTCTGGACCTACAATTTTCGAAGGAATCTGACATTTTAAGGCCTAGGGGAACCAAACCCTGGACTACAGTGAGCAGTGCAATCTTTATGAGATCTCTGAGTAAGTGTTCTTTGCCCTATTAGAAGTCGAACAAAGATTAACGGTGCACTAGGCAAACGCGTTATCACACTGAACCATCGCAGGGCTTTATTGTGAAGTCTAAATCCAGCGTTCATAACATATTCTCCATAATTCAATCTCGGTTTCCAAATAACAATAAAGAAATAATACATACTGATCATTGCAAATACAAACAATTGGTCGTAGAAGAAGAGGGATGTCTCCTTTTTTTCGCCTTCCTTTGGAATAACCTGCAGATTTTACAAAGGAAACCAAAAGTTCTACAGATGGCTAAAAAAAAAAAGTAATTCATAAATGAGAAGTAACAAGTTAAAATTATATTTTGCAATTACTAAATCAACACACTTTTGCACTGCTATTTTGCAAATGCATTCAAAACACATAAAAATAAAAACATCTCACAGCTGGCGTTCCGTCAATTTCATCGATAACTAGACAATTTGGGCGGCTATCTGGGTCGAGTACAGCTTTCATCTGAGTGGCAGACTCTAAACTACGTCGAAATATATCTGGACTACGATCATCACTATATAAAGTTAGAATTAATAATTGAACCAATAAATTTAACATAGAAATATAAATTTCGAACAAAAAATGAAATATACAGAAAGATAATACCAAAGTTCGTAAATTTTACACATACAGCATTTTGGTAAAACTTAATGCCATTGTATCCGAGCTCATTCAATATACAGGTAAATAAATCAAATTTTTAATCTGCTTACAATTTTTAGTCAGAATATGAAGTATTTATAAAAAGGATTAAAAAAAAGTTAGGCGATTCAGCATTCAAGGAAAAAAATGCACCTTGATGACTGAGGGGCGGGTGGAGGCTTGAATCCCCTTTTCTACATTACTGTCCCCATCCGTACAAATATGGGGATGCAATCAAAAGACATATTTTATCCATCGTTTGGGCTTAAACTATCTTTTTTTATCATAGCAAACACACATAACAGTTTATTCCTTCAAAAAGCAGGGGCAAGTGCAATAAGATGTTCATTGAACTTCTGTGTAAATTAGCATTTCAAAGCAAATTTGAAAATACAAAAAGAAATTATGAAATCATAATTTTAATAACATTGTTGACAAAATTCCAAATTGGATAGTAAAAAAGATTCAATTATTCCGATTTAACCAATTTGTGAATATATGTATACCAGCAGTGTAGAATGACTTCAAAAGTGGGCCTTTTTCAATTTGTTGAACACCACCCTCCTCCTCGATTGAAAAAAATAAAATTTGTGCATATATCATTATCACCATCATGATTATATATCATCATCATCATCATATTCAACCATTATCTATCCACTGCTGGATGAAGGTCTCTCCAAATGCTTTCCACACAAGTCTATCCTGGGCCATTCGTTTCCACGTCACCCCAACCTCTTTTCTTATTTCATCCACCCATCTAGTTTGAGGACGTTTTCTAGGTCTTCGGTGGTCTCTTGGAATCCAGTTCAGAATTTCTGTTGTCCATCGTTGATCAGTTCTTCTTGCAATATGCCCAGCCCATCGCCATTTCAGCCCTTTTACTTTAACAATGATGTCCTCTACTCTAGTTTGCTCTCTCACCCAAGTGTTTCTTTTTCGATCTCTCCTAGTTATTCCAAGCATGCACCTCTCCATGCTCCTTTGCGTTGTCTGTAACTTTCGTATTGCTCCAACTGTTAGACTCCATGTCTCTGATCCATAAGAGAGGACTGGCAATACACACTGGTTGAAGACCTTTCTTTTTAGACACAAAGGCAATTTCCCCTTCAGGATAAAACTGTTTCTTCCAAATGCACTCCAGCCAAGTTTAATACGTCTGTTGAGTTCTTTCATAATGTTGCCATCCATTGAAATCAGCTGGCCAAGGTAAATATATGAATCAGCAATTTCTAGCTCAATGTTGTCAACTTGTATTTTTGTTTCCTCTACGAAATTATTGAACATGATCTTAGTTTTTTGTAGGTTCATCTTGAGTCCAACTTCTTTACTTCTAGTTGAGAGCTCCTGTACCATGTCTTGGAGTTCTGATGGGTTCGTTGAAAAAATAACAATGTCATCAGCAAACCGCAAATGATTTAAATATTCACCATTTATTTTTATTCCCTTGTTATTCCAATTTATCTGCTGAAAAATCATCTGTAAAGCTGAAGTAAAAAGTTTTGGAGAAATGGTATCTCCCTGCCTCACACCTTTACCAATTTTGATAGTTTTGGTATCTTTATGTAACCGAAATTTTGCACTTGCATTTTTATACACACGTTTCACCATGTCAATGTACACATCCTCAATGTCTGTTGATCTTAAAGAGTTGATGACTGCTGATGTTTTAATAGAGTCAAAGGCCTTCTCATAGTCAATAAATGCAACACACAATGGAAGTTCATATTCATGTGTTCTTTCAATTAATTCTCTTAATACTTGAATATGGTCCACTGTACTGAATCCACTTCGAAATCCAGCTTGTTCTCTTGGTTGAGCTGCATCTAATTTTTTCTGCAGGCGATGTGTTAGCACTTTTGTGAAGATTTTATAAATAGCAGGTAACAAGCTAATTGGTCGGTAATTTTTCAAATCCTCTTTATCACCTTTTTTATGCAAAAGAATTACTGTTGCAGAATCCCATTGGTTTGGTATGTTACCGCTGTTAAGACATTTGGTAAAGAATTTTGCAAGTATGTCTTCTACATATTCTCCAGCTTCTTTTAGGATATCTAATGTAATACCATCATCACCAGGGGCTCTTCCTTTCTTCATATTTTTTATTGCAAATGAAACTTCTTCTTTTAAGATTTTAGGAGCTGTTCCTTCGACTATTTCAATGTCTTCGTTTAATTCACTGTTACTTTCGTATAGATTTTTGTAGAATTCTTCAACTCTTCTAAGTATTTCTTCCCTATTTCTTGTTACGGTGCCATCCTCTCCTTTTAATGCAATGATGTGTTTCTTCCCAACAGATAAACTTCCTTTAACAACCCTAAGGCTCTTGTTATTTTCAATGGCTTTCCTTACTAGCTCACAGTTGAATTTTCTTATGTCTTCTTTCATGCTTTTGCGCAGAGTTTTACAAAGTTCTATGTACTCAATCCTGGAACTGGTATTTCGATTGTCCACCTTCATATCTCTTCGCCTTTTCATGAGCTGTTTCGTCTTCTCAGATAATTTGCTATTGTGCTTTTTACAGGTTACACCACCAATTTCCCCAGCAGTTTCAACTATTGTCTTAACAATGTTTTCATTTGCTTCTGAGATATCAATTTCTTCAATAAGTCCTTCCAGTGCAGAAAAGCGATTTTTTAATTCCAACTTGAATGCCTCGGTATTTACTTTCAGTTTCATTAGATCCACCCTCTTACTTACTTGTTTCCTAATGAGCTTCTGTCGTTCTAATTTAGTATTTAAGTGCACTTTACATCTCACCATTCGATGATCACTTCCAGTATTAAATCTGTTCAGTACGCTGCAATCTTCAATAATTGATTTCTTGTTTGCCAGGATATAGTCAATTTCGCTGGTTCCTCCATTGGGGTGTTTCCATGTCCATTTTCTTTGTAGTTTCTTCTTAAAAAATGAATTCATGATGCTAAGATTTTTAGCTTCGGCAAATTCGATGGATTGATC
>QLNU02015270.1:81077573-81109130 GCA_006491805.2 Dysdera silvatica
GTTCCTTCAAAAACTATGTTATGAAAAAATAGAATAACTGAAATTGCGATTTTATAAAACATAAAAATTGAATAAATTTAAAAAACATCTGCTGTTTTTATTTTGCACTCATTTTCAGAATCGGAACAAACATGGACAAAATAATGACATAAATGAATTACTTTTTTTTTCAAATAGGCTGGACTAATTTTTTAATCTATTCTCTCTCTCCCACAGTCGGCACAAAACTCATCGAAAATCGTACATTCTGCATGAAGCCATCGCTTACTTACATATAGCACAACGTAACCATTCGCATTTTTTTGTTGTGCGATAATAATAATTTTCTTCATATTCATTGCATGTATTCACATCCAAAGTTTGTGATGACCCAGCTTCACTTTCCTTTCTTTTACTCATCTCATTAGGATTACCTCTGGCTTTCTCTATTGCAATGGAATCAAACCCAGAAACATCATCTACTTCAGAACTAGTACTATGACTATTTGATTCATAATCTAACCACCTTCTTTAGTTATTTCTATTTCTTTCTTTTCCAACTTTCTTCTCCAATCTTTCTTTTAACGGTCTTCTGTTTTCTGCAATGGTTAAGACAAGTGCCTATTTCTTCATTGCCTTTCCTTTTTTCTTTATTTAGTTTTGAAATTGGAGATATTGCATGCAAATATTTCGATGGAATTGTAATATTCTTTTCAGGCAAACCTTTACTCGTGGATGGCTGTGAATCCACAAGGTCTTATGCTTTCGACTCAAGTTCATGTTTATTCCATGGTTCCAGTATCAATAATGACGAAAAAAAAAAGAATTTTGGAGAGCCTTTTTTCATGAATTTGGCGGATTTTTTGAAAACTTTGATGATATTTTTATGTATTTGTAAGAAAAGAAAATTATAATTAAATTGGAGACATTTGACTAGGATTTGCGATTATATTTAACGGCATTTGGTGCAAAATAGCGAAAAATTCTAAAAATTAACATCCGAAAGAATACGCGCGGCATATGTCCCTTCCTGATCTTGAATTCAAACATGGCGAAATAACAATGAAACCTCTCTACACTAAGACTATGCTTCGCTCAAACAGGGAATCCACTGACATCGTTAAAGTCGTAGCTGTAATATACAAAATACGATAGCACACGAAAATATTTCATAATAAACTCTATAACTCACCTTATATATTTGTTAATTTAAAAACAAAAAGGCACAGGAACACGATTTTTTTACCAAACACGCTTCAAATACTAAATGGCGCACATTTGGTATTTTTTGCAGTGTCATCCCACAGCCCGCTTCAAAACTAGAGGGAATGCGCAATCTATATCGCATGTGGCATGTAACCCGGATTTACCCTACTTTTATCAAATTAAGATTCTTGTTATTAACAACGGACCACAAGAAGACAAAACTATTTACCATCTCCCATCAAATGGCTTAAAAACCTTGTTTTACAGAGTTGATTTTTCAAATTTTCCGGGGGAGGGCCCCAAACCCCCTTTTCTCTGTGTTCTATTTCATACCTTCAGGCTCCCTAGTAAGGCCTCTTTCCAAAATATTAGGGTCCTGCAAAGTCTAGGGCCGCTAATGCCCTCCCACCTTTGTCACACGTCACATAATGCATCACTTAAAGGTAGCTCTGTTGTCCCAGGAAAATATAAGTGATTATTTGGCACGTTAGCATGACATCATAGTCTTGCGAACATCATACTTTCAGCTCGCACAGATGCAAACATGTAATGAGCCATATTGCTCATAATACAGCTGTTGTAATCTAGCTCAGTGACAGTATGAGTAATTGCTTCCCTCAAGCCAATTCCAGTGGGTGGTGATAACTTTTACATAGTCCCATAGAACTGAAGTTATAGTCTGTTATTTTCATTTTCTGAAGCCAACGCTTGGTGAGTCAATTAAAAAAAAAATGTTTAAAAAAAAAATCTAAAAATATATTTTAAAATTTGCAGTGCTTGTGATGTCACAATTTTATTTTACTCCCCTTCCCCTTTTTAGGGCATGATATCATTTATGGACAGCTCCTTAGGCGAACATGTTACCACACTGCGCCACTGCAGGGCAAGTTTCATTTATACAAAATTGAGAATTAACTAAAAATGGTCCCTCCAAAACTGTATAGAGAAAATTGAGAGCAAAATGGAACACAGAGCTCATTTAAAATCTTCATGATTAGTAAGTCGGGAAAACTTAAAAATTACCTTGCATTTAATTCCACAACGTTATAGCCTGCATGTTCAGCAATAACACCAGCCAGAGTAGTTTTTCCTAATCCAGGAGGCCCACAGAGTAAAGCGACCTATATGAAATATGCAAGTTAGGGTGGTTAAAAAAAAACCCCACTTTCTGCTAGAAGGCTAGTCACTCTCTCATTTTTTTTACATCGGATAATAGAACTTAACTGACAAAATTCCAGTAGAATATTCAAAGGGGAAAGTAGTACTCAATGAGGTAATTCATACTGAAAAAACAAAAATTCCATGCTAAGTGAATACGCAGAAATAAGTGATGAAGATATGCAGTAATTGGATACAATTGAAATATTATATATTAAAAAAAGCTTTACATGTTTAAGGTAATTCACTAATACAGGCCAAAAATAAATTAATTCGAACACATAGTTGTAAGATATTATTACCCTTCACAGGGATAACACAATTGCCAAATATTGGTCAACACACAAAGCCACCGGGGCGAGATTTTTTGTGAGTTTTTCGTGGGGGATTTTTATTACAAATAAATTTGACACCCACATATTTTCCAGGATGAGGATGGAACCTCTTTTTCTCCTAAACAAAAATAGCTCTAGATTGAGCTACTAATACGTGGGTGTCAGTCAACCACACGTTGACAAAAAGGCATCAAATTCTTGGCTGGCCAAAGGCACTCTCCAGCCAGAGACAGAAGGATTCATGCTAGCCATCCAAGACCAAGTGATCGCAACAAGGAACAATCAGAAATTCATCCAGAGAAAAGACATAGAAAGCGACAAATGCAGACACTGTCATGCGGCATCGGAGACAATCCAACACGTGATGGCAGGATGCAAGATCCTTGCGCAGTCAGACTACAAACATAGACACGATCAAGTAGCGAAAATAGTCCACCAGAAATTGGCAGCGAATGCTGGCTTTCTGACAGAAAAATGCCCGTACTACAAATATGAGCCAGAGACCGTGCATGAGAACGAAACACACAAGCTTTACTGGGATAGAGCAATCATAACAGACAAGACAGTCACAAGACAGTTTTGTAATTTAAAAGTGCCCAAGAAGCAAATAGAGAAATTCCAAATTGTGTCACTTCTGAAGTGGGGCTGTGATATATAGAATGTGCTATGCTTAACTTTGTCTATAACATTATCATTTCCAGATACGTTAAGTATCATTTCAGACAGATTTCACTATATAAGAAATAATGATGTATGAAAATATACGTAATATTTTCATATATCAATGATATATTGCATAAATATACAGGAGACTACCTCTTAACCAGCAATGACTGGACCAGAACCCTGGCCGCTTAATTTGAAAATTAAGTTGTCCATAGAAAAAGAGTGGTCAAACTGAAGTATAATAAGAAAAACTTCAAAAATAATTGATTTTAAAATGATATAATTATTACTTAAATAAAAGGAGACATATAGTAGCAAACGTTGTAGCACTATTATAAAAATATACTGAAAACCTTTGTCGCTTGAACCGGCCTTCTTTAAATGAATTAAGCTAGTTAAAGTGGGACCAGTTAAAAGTGAGACTACTGTATTTATTCAATAGTTTAATAACACAGTGCATGACTTTTACGATAGAGTTGAAAGCGTAATGTGGTTATTGAGTTACCATATTTGTTTAGAAACAATATTCTTGTCAAAAAAAAAAAAAAAAGTTTAATGAAATGTAGTTCCATATCGTAACTATTCTTAATTTTTTATGGCATAAATAGATACAATTACAATTATTGCTATAAATCGCAAACAAAATCTGCTAAATTCCTAGGATTTTATGATTATTTTTAAACTCTGTTACCCATCGTTTAAAAGTTCTTCTTGTGATATGCCTAGTCTATTGCCATTTTAATTTCTTTACTTTAAAAGTGATGCCTTCTACTCTTTTGTTTTCTCACCTCAATATTTTCTTCCCATTCCTCTTAATTACACTTAATTGGTCAATTTATGCCAAAAAAAAAAAAAATGGTGTTTTTAAAGTACAAAGATCATGCAACACTAGGGACTTATCGAGATCTTTCCAATGAATTCGAACCTCTCAAGATCCCAGAAACTATCCTCTAGGCTAGTGTTTTTCAAACTTTATGAGGCTGCAGCCTGGTAAATTTTCTTTTTATAAGACAAGGGCATAGTCACAACAAATTTACTCATAAATACCTCCCTTTTTTAAAGGTCATATGTTAAACTATCATACGTATGAATAATTATTTATGGCATAATCATAAAGAACATTAGTACACTCCTATTAATATACACTTCTGTGACACACTTCCTTGTTGATTGGTCACCGGTATTTGAAATACAGATTTTTTTTTCTTTTTGGTTTTATGGCTCAAAGACTACAATGGTCATGCTGCGCCGGGACCTACTGTTTTCCGAGGAATCCGAACCTCTTAAGGCCTAGGGAACCAAACCCCGGACTACAGTGAGCAGTGCGATCTTTTATGAGATCTCTGAGTAAGCGTTCTTTGTACACTGTTGGGAGTCGAACCCAGATTAACGGCGTGCTCGGTGAATGCGTTATCACGCTGTGCCACCACAGGGTACACTGATGTTCTTTCGTTCAATTTTAAAAACAGAGGATACACCACACATTATTGCAAACGGCTTGCAAGCACTTTTTACGACCGGTCATAATGAGTGGTATACTCTTTCTCCAATGCTGACAGATTTCAATGTCTGCAATTTCCTGATCATTCACGAGTACTCGCATATATAAAAATGCATGGCTTGATTACTGGCAGTTGCTGCATATATGTCATTTACGTGTTCTGGGTCTGAGCTTTCAAACACACTTGTGCCTATTATTCTCCTCAGAACATCTCCACAATGAAATATTTATGAGAAAAGCTTAAAAAACGAAAATAACAAATTTCGGGAGAATATTTAGCAACCTAGTATAATTGATACCAGGGACAGGAGGTTGAGGAATTCTACTCTATACTTCAGTGAGCAGTCAGTCGGTAAACCTTCTTGTTTTAGGAACCGTTGAGAATTGAACAGGGTTAATGTTGGATGCATTACCACTGCAGGGACAAGCTAATATTTAATAATAATCTCTTCTTCCCGCAGTTGTTTAATACTTAGCTTGTTAACTCCAAGCCTGTGTTTTAGGCAACATTCTTACCATTGAATTACTTTTCAATAACTGTGCTGTGATGCCACCAGTGCTAGATGCTCTACAGTTCCCCAAGTAACACTTCTGTTACGTGGTAAAAGTTCCCAGATTACCACTTTCGCTAGGTGGTATTGCATGTATTTGAATATCATTTGGGATATTTATCCTCCTCCTTTATTGACATCGATTGCTGTACTTAGTAGTTCACGAAATACTTTCATATATTATATACTTTTTTTTGCTTTTCATCACTGTTTCTTCATTTCTAATAGGGTTCTTGGAATCGATTAAAAATTTTTTTTATGTCCAATTTGATTTATTGAAACTTCACAATCAGGCAATTTTTTTTAATGAGTTTTACGGCACAGGGATGGGTTATGCTGTGCTTGAACCTACAGTTTTCCAAGGGAATTAGAACCCCTTAAAGCCCAGGAAACCAATCCCACATACAGTCGATAAGGTTTATTATTTTTTTTTTGGTGAAAAGAGGAGGGATATCGTTAAAAGTTGAACCTGGGGTAACAGTACATCAGGCGAATACTTTACGGCAACAACGAGGTTCTAAAGAAAAATCATATTTAAAATTTCGTATTTAAATATTCAAAGTGGGAAAAAAAAACCCCAGAAAATAACACATTTGCAAAAAATTACTAGTTACGGAACGTTCAAGTATTACGTAAGCAATATTTTGGCCATTTCAACCCCCACCCTTAGTAAGCAAAAATTAACATTGGCTAACATAGGAAAATAAGCAAAACGGACCCCCCCCTCCCACCGACCAAGGTGCTTACATAATACTTGAATTCTCCCTTATAGAGCAAGGTTAATTTTATAATGTTATTACCTTTTGCATAGGTCGACTATGGTCATCAAGATCCTACAAAATATAGAATGAAATGTCACTCATTTTAATAACAAATTTTACACTACATTATCCAATTAAAATCAATCATTTTTCACTTAAAAACACAAAAAGGTTTATAAATAGAAATTTCGATCATACTATTTCATTATGATTAGGTAAATCACTCTGGACAAGTCTAACGTTAAGAAAATAACATTTAATCCATAATTCATGTCATTATATATGATGATATTATATTCCCACACTTTAGGCAGCACATAAAAGTGCATAAAAGTGAAGCCTTATTTATGGCGGAAATCCTGGTATTATACAGCATACTGGAAAATTTTATTTGCCTTTGCAGTTCTTAAAATGTCAAACAGGTTTCTTTAAACATGTACACAACGTGTGGCAAATGCTAATTAAAAAACAAAATAAAACAAACAAAAACAAAAAAACATGCACCCCTTCACTTTATTCGATATGTCAGAATGACTAGCTGGTCAAATTCTAAAATTTAATGTTCCAAAATTATCCGGCATGCTACTTAACGTGTAGAAATATGGTATAGTCATTCTCCAAGTTACGTAAATAATGCGTTTCATAAACTTTACGTAACTTGAATTTTATGCAAGTTGAATTTGTAAATTGCGTTAATGTAACTTCATAAGAAAATGCAATATTTATTATTATATTTACACAGTATTATTTTATAAATGAAACATCAAGCAGCAGTATTTACTCTAATATAAATTATAAAAGTAATACATTCATGACATATGAAGCCTCTTCTTGGTAATGCTTGTGCCTTTTAATGTTACTGCACCTTTCATGCTATCAACAATGTGAATTTTATCCTTCACTATTGTATTCATTGTCGAAATAAGTCTATTTACAGTATGAGTTATGGACTACCACCGCCAATGATGTAATATTACATACTAGACTGGGAAATCACAAATATTGTTTATATATAGGAAGCATGGGTCAATCAGGGAAAGGAGGAGTTGTTTACCGAGTCCTTATTTCTAATTGGTAGGCTTCAGTTTGAATGTTACGACTTTTAGGTACTTGCCCAAAACTCACTGTATCACTTCCTGTTACTATTCGTCACATTTGCTGTGACTCATGGTGCTTGCAGTCTAGTAGTTTTAATTTCTGAGATTTTACGTAAGTCGCATATTACATAAATCGGGAGATTACTGTATAAAGAATGTCAGTAAAAAAAATCTTAAATTCAAATAAGTTAATCTAATCATTCATAAATTTTTAATTGACCAAATTAGGACACAGAGGAGTTATTTTAACATACAAAAGTAAAGGCAATGGGATGGTAGCCTTTGAGATGGCTTATTCAACTCCAGTTTGAGTATAAGGCACATTTTTTTCTTTACCTAACACACAGATTCTAGTATGAACTATTTTAAAAAAAGTAGTGTCTAAAAGTAGTAGTTTACTACTTTTAGACACTAAAGTTACTAAAAGTAGTAAACCAAAAGATGCTGACTCTTTTTCTTCTATACATAAAAAGCTCTAGTTTGAGAGTAGTATCTTGAATGTGGGCATCAAAAACATTATTCATCTCAATTCTTCATGAAATTATTACAAAAATCTGTCTTGGTGCTTTTGTGTGTTGACCATGTTAACCCTGAGATGGTTAATACTATTTTATAAGCCTCATATACAAAGAAAGGGACAGCATCATTAAGGTGCTTTGGTGGTCAAATGGCCAAGGCATTCCAGTTTGGCTCTAGACCAGGGCAGCGACTCTTTTTTTTTATACATCAAAAGTTCTAGTTTGAAATAAGAACGTGGGTGTTAAAACAATTACTCAGAACGGAGACTTAGTTATACCTATACTAAAGTCTTGCGTATAGTGACCACCTGTCTATGGCAACCATCGCAGTCCAGCCCTAAAGGTGGTCATTTTAAGCAGATTCAACTGTATGTACAAATTTTGGTGCCATTCTGGTAATTAATTACTTAGAGTTAGGAAGAAAATTTTAAACAGAGAATTTTAATTTTAATCACCCTGTACACATAGCTTACTTTTTTTTCAAACAAAGAAAGTAAAAATCCTCTAAATCTTCAATGAATTCATAGCACAATACAATATTACTGACCTCATTAAGCTCCATATGAGGTTTACGAAATTTATTGAAAGCCTTATTATCCAACAGTTTCTTTCTTGGTGCGTTTACTTCCTTGCCGAAAACCACTTTATCCCACAGTTTCAACCAACGCAGCAATACTCGATTGACTCCCTGAAATTAAAGATACCATGTTTCATTTTGATGATCGTATTTTTATGATTTTACGTCCTTACATTATTGTGCATTTTACATTCAAAAACTGAGCTGTGAGTCATTTGGAATGGGCTTGAGAGTTTAAAGTCACCCCCAAACCACAATACATACAGCCAAGCTTACTGGCAGATGAACACATCGCAACTAGCCTGAAGGCTTAGATATAATAATAGGGGATGCTCTTACTGCTACTTTTACGTAACTAAAATACAGCGTTACCTCTTGTAAGGGACACCTCCATTCAAGGGGTGATTCTTATGATCCCCAGCACATACATGTATCAGAACACGTACCTCCGAGGAAGGGTCACCTCAATTTAAGGAACAAACTGTCCAGTCCCATGGGTGTCCCTTATTAGGAAATGACACTGTATTTAATTTTACTAAGGCTAGCGATTCTTAAGTTCAATTATGGAATTTTAGTAATACACTAATCTTTTTCGATAACATCATTCTAATTTACAGCAGCATTTTGCAGTTCCGATAAATGTTTCATAGTATTATACATGGTTCCCACTCTTTTGTCCTGATGAAATTCAAGGACTTTTTAAGGAATTTTCAAGGACCAAATGACGTTTTTCAAAGACCTCACATTGTCAATCGCAATGTACATAAAAATTAAAAATGCAAGACATTATAAGCATAATATTAAAATTGAGAGTTTAATTATGTTATTCCTTTTCAACTTGGCACACTGCCAGCAAAAGCTATCCTTTTTCTCATCCTTTGTATTAACCACGCTCAATGGGGAAGTGAAGGATGTGTCCGAAGCACTAATGGCTTTGTTCTGGAAACGAAGAGAAATTCATTTTTTTTTCCTTTGCCAAAAATTGAGAAAAGATTTTTGAGAAAAATTCAAGGACTTTTTAAGGGCCAACCACATTTTTGGCAATTTTCAAATATTTTCCAAGGGCCCCGATGGCCAAAAATTCAAGGACTGCGGGAAGCATGATTGCAGATACTCCGATTAACAGCTTATTCTGTTTAATGTTTTTCCCCCATCCTTAAATGTCAATAATGGAAGAGGTATAATGGAAGTTTAGTATCACAATGTAAAATGGAAGTTTAATATCACAATGTATAATGGAAGTTTAACAGTGTTCATCCTAGACGCTTTTCGAAGGGCGCTACGCCCTGCCCACCCTCAAAAGCAAAAATCCAGCCCTACATTTCTTTAAAATGAAAAATTGCCGTCTTTCTAGCCCTTAAAACGGCAAGGCCTATGTGGTTGATCCTTTTGTACATGACTGGATTCCCGGAAAAGAACATCTTGCTGACAATTTAGAGATGGGTTGTTCATGAACGAACGTGTAGTTTTGAACTATTCACAAAAATGACCCGTTCGTTCAGATAACTTTTTTTGTGAACTACCGTTCTTCGTCATAGTTCGTAATCATCATTCGCAGTTAGGTCTATAGATCTTAGGTCGCAGTTCGCGATTTTAGTTCGCGGTTACCGCTCTTCGTTCGTGATAGCACATGCAGCTCATAGTTCACAGATTGTGGTTTTACAACGACGGTCTTTTGGCCGACAGAGGCCGATTTTAACGAAAAAAAAAATACAGTCGAAAGTACACAATAACCCCATCACGTAAAAATTAACAGCCGAATTCCCATACCGAAAAAATTTAATAAAAAATATAGAAAAATCACCAATTGCAACTCTTGGTGAGAATATTTTGGCGAGATTGAAATTTCAAAGGAAAACATTTCAGCAGTAAGTGGACCAACGAGCTAGAATAGCTAGAGTGTGCATAGCAACACTATGGTGAGCAACATGGAGGTGAGCATGGCTCATATGTGAGTAGCAAAAAGGGCAAAACCAAGGTTTTGACCACATAGTTTTTAATATACACTACTAGTGTATATTGAGTGATTTTTACATGCTGTAATTTTTTAAGCAAAATATAGTTAGCCACGTATAAGTATAGATGCCGCTTTTATGCATAAATTTTTTTAAAGTTCTTTGGACGTTTTCTTTTGTAATTAGAGTTATAGGAGACCATGGGTCTTTTTTAATATTTATCAAAGTGTTTTATGAAATCACTTTTTTTTTCTGTGGATATTTATTTTAAACCATTGCTCGTATGTCTGAGATTATATTATCATTAAGCAATTTAATTAAAATATTAGTAAATAATTATGATTTACATAATGACATTTGCCAAGCCTAAAGCGCATATACTTATTCTTTGTTTTTGAGTGCCCTTAAATATAAGTACAGTGCCTTTTTTTGTATTCTGATGTACCCTTGAAAGTTAAAAATGCCCTTTATTTTAGACTAGCACCCTGCCCCTTTTCAATCCTAGGATGATCTCTGAGTTTAATATCACAATGTATAATGGAAGTTTAATATCAGAATGTATAACGCAAGTTTAATATCACAATGTATAATGCAAGAAGTTTAATATCACAATGTATAATGGAAGTTTAATATCACAATGTATAATGGAAGTTTAATATCACAATGTAAAATGTAAGTTTATTATCACACTTTAATCATTACTTATACAATGTTACTGTGACCACAATAATTTACCTCTATTCTGTCCTATCTATATCTAGAACAAATATCTGAGAATTACAGCTTAAAAGAATTCCAACATTTTTTTTTCTTTTTGCAAATTTTTTAAATTGGGATGGAGTGCATTCGGAATAAACAATTTTATTCTGAAGGGCAAATTGCCTTTATATCTGAAAAGAAAGCTTTTCAACTAGTGTATTGTCAGTCCTCTCTTATGTATTAGAGACATGGAGTATAATGAATGCAGCAATACAGAGACTACAAACAACTCAAAGCAGTATGGAAAGGTGTATGCTCGACATAACTAGGAAGGATTCGTAAAGAAATATTTGAGCGAGAGCAAACAAGGGTAGATGATGCCGACATTGAATTCAAAAAGAGGAAATGGATTGGGCAAATCGTAAGATAAACTGACCAACGATGGATAAGTCAACCGGTTTCCAAAAGGTCATAAAAACTTAAGAAATGTTTTTAAACTAGGTGGGTAGTGGAAATAAGAAAATGGGTAGTAGCGACATTGGAACGAATTGCTCGGGATAGACTGTGTGTGGGAAATACTTTGAAAGATTTTCATCTAGCTGTAGATAAGTAATGGTTGATGAAGATGATATGTAAATACCGAATCGCTGAGCAAGTCAGTAAATTTCTTTGGTTTATATTTTTCAACCCATAAATTGTACTTTCCAGGCCGTTTCTGAGCAGATATTTCGCATGACTTTAAATCTGAAGTATTTTCAGCATTTTCTCTTGCAACAGCTTCGAGACGTTCCTAGAATTAAATGCAAAGGTTTATAACAAATATGACAACTATATCTTTTTTTCAAAATGTTTCAAGAAAATTCTCAATATTCAATGTGTATACAAAAAATGTGGAGCGCTTATTAAAGTGTTCGTTTATTATGAAAGGCAGTCTTTTATTGTGCAGCTGATCTAAAGCAATGACTTATAAACTTTTTTTTTTAAAAAAAAAAAGATTGTACCCCTTGGTGTTGACTAAAATTCTAATGCATCCTCCACATTAAAATTTCCCTAGTAGACAGGTTTTAAAAAACTGTGATTACATCGAGAGAATTTAAAATCTACTATTAAAAAAAAATCATATATTAAAAATATTTTAAGTGACAAAGCGATTTAAAGATAAGATCTATACTTTTATGCGTGGCGTTACTTTAACGGTTTCCTTTATTGGAGAGATCTTCAAACTGTGGTTCACCAGTCCTTGAGATGACACAGGTTTAAGTCAAAAGGGGGCATGATGTCAACATTTTAACATTTTTATAACATGTTGCGTGAAAATATAATATGCGATTTGAACAATTTTGTGCATTTGAGAGCCATCAACAATTTATGAAAAGTAAAAGGAGCCTTGAGTTAAAAATGTTTCAAATTCCTTGTTTTATTGTATTGGAAATAGTTGCCATCAACAAAACATAAATTCACTGCAAAAGGACTGTGGAAAAAGTTGAATAGACAACACCGATTGGTAGTTATTATTGCTTCCTCCACAATATGAGGTGGGGAAAATAAACAGTTTGGCAAACCTATGTAGCAAGTCTGCCAAGAAATAAAAAATTCTCTAATTCATGCATCTCGTCATTTTTTCTTGCAAGATACTCATATGCAAGTACTCCCCCCTCCCAGAGAAAAAACAACTCATGTACCTGTGAGATTGTGTACCACAGTTTGAACGTTGTTGATCAAGAGTTAGTGAAAAGCGATACATTCAGAGAAATAGTTTTGTTTGCAATTTTAAGGCACAAGGGTAGCAAAGGTCATGCTACATCAAGACCTACAATTTTCTGAGAACGCGAAACCTTTGCTGTCTAGAGGACCAAACCCTAGACTATGGTGGATAGAAAAACACCACACATTCTATAATACCATTGGGATTCAAACCCAGGTTAATGATAAGACTGGCGTTACCATAATGCCATCATAAGGCAACGAACATACATTTTCCCCAAGCAATCTGAACATTTTAGGGCCGAGGGAGTCACAGTGAAATTACAGCAATCAGTGGATCAGTAAGCAGTCTTTTTTTTTTTACAATCGTTAGGAGATGAACTCAGGTTCACAGCACGATAGATAAACATGTTACCAATGCACTAACGCAGAGCCTTAGATATACAATAGAACCTGCCTAAAGTGACCACCTTTGGGACTGGACTGCAATGCACAGACAGGTGGCCAATATACACGGCAGACATTGATATAGGCATGACTAAGTCCCTATGAGTTCTCTATTATAAAAGGTGATCACTTTACCAGGTTCCACTGTATATAGTCTTGTTTGATGCATGTAAACACGCACGAAATATCAACACCACTAACAAAAAATCAGATCAAAATAACACCACAAAAAATTACATTGAAAGCTATATTTATAAAGATAAATTAATGAAAAAATTGCAGAGCTTTATGAACTACCTTTCTCAAAATTTCCATTTTGAGGTCAGCAACTGAAGTGGATAATAGTTGAGATACGTTTTTATCTGCATCAAGTATCTGAAAAAAAAGAAAAAAGCTAAATTTTCCATAGATACTTTAAAAAACTAATGTGTCCTATAGAAATTAAATATTTTGATTGCTACCAACAATGATATCAACAACAGGACACATAGATTAAAACAATTATAAGAAGTTACTAGTTAATGTTAAACCGTCATTAGCAGCTAATACATGCTATTACATTGGTGTCTAAAATTAAGCGTAATTCTTAAAATGTAAAAAAGGTAAAGGGTTGATATATGGACAAAATGAGTATACGAAAGGCTTAGTGTACAGAGCAGCAGAAACTTGCATGTATAGTTCGTTCACGAAAAGTAGTCCGATGGTACCGTTAGAAATAACGGGAGCTGACGTCACAAACAGCCTAGCCGATTACAGCAGAGGGGAGGACGTCATTTCAGAACTGGTTTTTAAGATTTTAACAGATAAACGTTAGCTAAAAACCAGTTCTGAAATGATGTCCTCCCCTCTGCTGTAATGAACTAGGCCGTTTGTGATGTCATCTCCCGTTATTTCTAACGGTACCATCGGACTACTTTTCGTGAACGAATTATAGATTATCCACTAACCTAAACCAATCACTGTGTATATGTAAATTTTATCAGTGGACATTGGCACTAGGTTACTTCTTCTAATTGCAAATAGTATTTCACAAAATTTTTTTAACTTTAAAAGTACTATTTTCTAATCTTTATACAAAAATCATGAATTCAATCTATATCCAGGAAATTTGTAGTCCAAAAAGGTCCCTTATCAAATGTCTGCCATTCATTTTTTATTTTAAAATGCAAGACTGGCTTTTTGGAAAATTTGATCCTTGCTTATATATATAAAGACTGACCTACTGTTGAAAAATGAAACTAACATTTAATGAGGAAAGCATTGTTTTTTATAAAAAAAAAAAATTGTTTCACATCCACGCTTCAAATTCTGAAACCGCAACTTCTTTAATGGAAACAAAATTAAATAGAATATTTTTCTAACACATTTATAAACATGTTGAGTAAATACAATCCGAAATAATGTTGGAGAATGGAGAAATCTTTTACCCTCCCTTATACTAATATTTCAACAAACCGTTGAATATTCAAAATCATTCATAATTCAAATATTCCCTGTTAAAAATATATTAGATATCAAAGACAAAGCTATTTAACTTTGAAAAATCATTTACCTCATTTTCATCCTCATGCATATTTAAATATATAACGGTTCCATCCAATTTAGTGACAGGTAAAGGAACGACGGAACCACTATGTACCGATTTACGAATTTTCGAAGTTACTAAATTAGTACTTAGATACTGCCTTGGTTCATCATTTTCATAAAATTTGAGCTTTTTTGGAGCTACAAAATTACAATTAAAAAAAGTATCACATAAGAAAATTTTCACATACGTAACACAAAACGGATATTTACTAAATACAAATTAACTAACAAAGTCGATAAATTAAAAATATACAAACTGAAAGGAAATTTTATTACGCATACCGGGTGATAGACAAGTCAAATTTTCTGATGTCAGAACAGCAGTGTTATCGAAACAGACTCTACATCATCCTTCCATACATAAGTATTTGTCTCAGTAGCTCATTCCTCTGACATGATTACATCACGTCGTCTTTAAGCACAAGTTAATGGATGCACTGTCTTATCGAATTCTGATTTTATCCCATTCAGTGTCACCGTCTGATTGGCTGTTATAGATAGATACTTTTGCCTCAGGCTTTGATTAGTTGTTTACAGCAAATTTTCTTACAGCCTCGCTCACCAGAGTTCACTTACTGTTTATCCACTTGTGTTAACAAATATGGAAATCTCAAAAAGTTCAGAAGTCATGAAGGAGGAACAGTTAGTCTTTGGTGCACTATTTAATGCATAATTAAATGCACCTGTCTCTGCCTCTATTAAATTAACTTTAATATATAATGCATATGACTAGTGATTCATAATCAACAGTACCAATTCAGGGTTCCCACTCATACAGGAGAAAAATTCCATGACCTATCCAATAAAATTGCATGAGCAATCGCAAACAAAACTTTGAATTGAATTTCAGCTTCAGGGAAAATAGCTTCAGATTTGTATGAAATTTAGCTATTCAGAACAGAAGCTAAGAGAACCCCCCCCCGCTAACTTTTCCAGGTTTGAACAAAAAATTTTGTTTTTTTTCCTGACTTTTGGAGATTATTTCAAATTGCCTGACAATTCCAGGTAATCCAGATTCATGACAATTTCGCCAAATCGAAGCCCCTGATGTCAATGTTAAATTAGTCATACCTCTTTTATACTGAAATACCGGAGCATATCTTCATTGACGAAAGTATGGTATCATACTATGAACATCACAGTGCAAAATAATTACTTTGAAGTAAAACCATTACATTTTGAGTGCAAGCTGTGGTGTCTATGTGATCAATTTGGCTATCTAATTCAGTACGTACATACTTACAGCAAATTGGTACAATAACCAAATTGTTACTGTAGTTAGTTCAATAGATCCTATCAAACCTCTTGGTAATGCAAACAGGTGGAATTCCAAGAAAAAGAAGTAAATGCCTGTCTCTCAGCCGAACTCGATCACAAAATATAATTACTATATGGATGGGATGGACCAAAATATTAAAAATTATAGAATCAATATTCATTCGAAAAAATGGTGGTGGCCGTTATTCACATTCTGCATTGATACAGCGGTGCACAATGCCCGATAGATGCATGGAAAAAAAGAAACCAGCTTAATAAGCAACTCGACTACTTGGGATTTTGGAGTCATTGCTAATATTTACCTAATAAAGTATGGGGGTCAATCGAAAAGCTTGAAGGCGGTAGGATCGAGATTTCTCCTACAAGTGTGATGCGATCGCATGGATCATTAGACCATGCCAGCCGACAAGCGGAAGATATGTGCGTTATGAAAAGAAAAAAAAAATTAACAATGGAACATGAAAAGTGCTGGATAAATTTGTACGATAGGTGCAGTAAAGAATTACACACTGTGTAATTGTCAAATCATGCATTCAAAATCATTTACTTTATACCATTCTGTGAAATCGGATGTAAACTCGTAAGCTCATAACTCAATACACATTCATGCTCAAGTCTCCAATATTGGATTTGCTTATAAGTTACAAGAAAAAAAAAACTCATCAAGTGTATTTTTATATGTATTTTATTACATTTAGTTGAATATTTACGAATTTCAAAATTTGGGCAAAAATGGGTTAAAATTGTAAAAAAATATTACAGACATATGATAATTATGCATTATTTCATAAAAATTGTAAGCTTAAAAAACGCTTTACTTGGTAAATTATCTGAGCAGCTCACATCATCGAAGGAACGTTTTGAACTAATAGAAATTTGAGTTGGTTTGACTATGCTTTCTGTCATGTGCGTCTCAAAAACATCAGGTGTGGATGTTCCATTTCTATCACCAGGTATTACGCTTGAAGCTGTTTGAATTATGCTATCATCTGAAATGCAATAGTTATACACATTTTATAATTATTACTTTAAATTTTATAGTAAAGCATCAATTATATCTAGTTTGAGCTCAATTTTGTGGGTGTCGGAGATTACTACCTATAAAAACTCATCATGAAAAAATTACAAAAACCATGTCTCAGTGGCTTTGTATGTTGACCATTATTTGGCAACTGTGATAACATTGAGAAGGGTAATAAACAACAATATCAATCAACGTTTATTGGCGTAGTGATACCAACGCCGATGGTATGGCGTGATTAGATGGTGAAACGTTCGAAAGAAAATAAATATTTCTGCCTTCGGTGGGACCTGAACCCACGACCTTCCACTTGCCGGGCGGAGGCTCTACCCACTGAGCTACGAAGGACAATATATAATCTCTTTACGAACGTATATATATTGTTGCCAGTTATTTCGCAGAATGGTGTAGTACATGGACTACTATTTAAACCAAATTGCAAAGAGACTGGTATTAAAGGGTAATAATATC
Source organism: Dysdera silvatica (assembly GCA_006491805.2). NCBI lineage: Eukaryota > Metazoa > Arthropoda > Arachnida > Araneae > Dysderidae > Dysdera > Dysdera silvatica. Next base: position 81,095,085 of record QLNU02015270.1, read on the forward strand.
TCACAACCTTATATATATGGAGAAAGGGAGGGTCATTCCTGTGGCTCAGTGGTTAAAGCACTCCGGATTTAATGGAGGAACTCTAGTTTGATTCTTTTTGTCAGGACATGGTGAATCTTCTCAAAAGGGACATCGTGAGGTGCCTCTTGATCGATTTTTAAGGTTGGTTGGTTGTATTTTTATGGTGCAAGGACAGCAAGGGTCATTCTGCACCAAGCAAGGTGTGACCATACATTAGATTTTAAAATAAGAATAAATTAAAACTAAAATAGTTAAAATGAATTGAAAGTAATGGATCTGATGCCACAAAAGAAACAAAATAATAAACTTACATTATATGGAAGAAGCCAACATTAGACAAAAAGTTAAAAATTAGTTCATGATTAAAAGAATCAGATAAAATGTCATGTATGGCAAAATTACTTTGATTAAAAATATGTAAACAATGCTAGTTAAAATCGGGACAAATACATAAAGCATGTAAGACATTTAACGGTTTACTACAAGTGGCACACATCGGTACATCTTCTCCCTTTAAAATATGTTGATGAGAGAAGAGTATATGTCCGATGCGAAGTCCAGCCAGTGTGACCTCTTTGAGACGGTAACTCCTATAGCTAGACTGCCATACCTCAATGAGAGGTTTAATATGGTGAAGCTTATTAAAAACTTGCTTGTCCCATTCCAACTGCCATTTTCTGTACAGATGGGATAAGACATGAGTGGTAAGATCTTAGAATGGAATTTCCATACACTAAGGTTTCGCAGTTGCAGTCTTTGCAGCAATGTCAGCCTGTTTATTGCCGACAATACCCACGTGTCCTGGAATCCAACAGAATTTCGCAATATACTGTGCGTTTTTTATATCCACGAGTTGTTTGTGAACTCTGTGGATTCCAGTGTGGTGCAAAGTGTTGAATGAAATTAGGCGATTTTTAAGGTACCGAAGACTCCATTTTCCCTGTCCCCGATTGCTTTCTCAGGAGGGTGCTTACAAGGCTTCACCGCTTTAGACTTGGTTGCACATTAACCGCCTCTGTTATTTCAGGCTGCAACAACCTACCATGTGTCTCTAGTGTCAGGAAGGTGCTGATGGAACTCTGGAGCACATCCTCCTCAGGTGCCTGGCCTACAACTGTCTCTCAAAGAATGTGCTAAAAAGTGTGAAGCATGTTACAGAACAAACAGCTTCACTGCAGAATAATCATGGGGTGAAAAAATTTTTTGTTGTCTTAAAATAAAGAAATAAAAAAAGGCAGTCTAATAAATATTTTCTGCATTTCTATTAAAAAAGGAATTTATGTTTTATAGAATTTAAAATTTTATATAATACGAATATATATATACATACATGCATCTCCTGCAGAACATTTTTGATGAGATGAAGACTCATTGAAGAACATTGCAAAACATTCTGCTATGGAGCAACTGTCTTCAGGCTGAGCTCATTCACGCCTGTAGTCAATTAGGTATCACCTCCATTGGGTCTGTCTGACCACCTGAATCCCTCTGGATCTCTCCGCTATCATAGCACTTTATACTTTCTGTGTGGGGCTAGGCTAGTTACCGCAGGTGTGCTGATTAGATCCACGTGTGGTTCTGTTCCAGCAGTCGGGCCAGTTCCCCACGGCCATCCTGTTGTCTGACGGCTTCGGTTTACATTGAGTAACGACACCCATGCGAGCATGCATCTCTGTGTGCTGTACATGGCAGACTATCCCCCTAATCTGCCTCTGGTAGCTGGTTGTGCTGATTGGGCATCCTGTCTGAGATTACAGCATCACTTTCGGTGGCCACACTTCCCATTCCATCCCCACCCCCAACTTAATCGCATAACTGCATTCCAATTCAACACAGAAATATGGCTACTCTGAGAAAAAATTTGTAACATGTAGGGCTCAAATGCCAGTAGTCTGTATGTCTTTATCTAGAGCTAAATGTAGCACATTTTCAGTGGAAATGCATAGACAGAAACTGGACAAATTAGCAGTGGACAATGCATCCTTCACAGATGAGTCTTGCAATAGTACACAGTACAACTTTTGTACCAGATCAACTGACGTCTAGAATCTGAGGATCAATTAGGTGATTCATCTTGGAAGAATATATTATTTTTTTCTTACACTTTTAGGGCATGCTGTTGAGTGTATATTTTATTTTTATGACAGAATATTTGTTTAATGCCTTCAGAAAAAGGAATGTGATTTTATGTTTGGTGATAGCTTGGGTGATTACCAGTAGCAGGCTTACTATATGGGCCCGAGGTTCAGAGTCTTCGTTAAACTTACCGGACCAACACACTGAGCTTAAGGCCACTCCCTCGAAGACGATTTTTTCTCAAACTATATATATGGAGGACACTTAAAGACCTCTATCTTGCAGTGCACAAATAATAGTTATTGATGGTAATGATTATTATAATCTAGCAGATTTTAAGTTACTATGCAAATTAACCTTGTCGATAACATTGATTTTATAAAGAAGTAAATAAAGGGCATATCAGGTTATTACACAAAAATACTTCGATACTAAATTATTGAAAAGCACTATACATATTAGGCAGTTTCAAACAGTAACAGACTGACAGTATTTTACAAATAAACATCCCAGACAGTTTGATCTCCTGCATGGAAGAGACATCCTTAGAGGTTTTAACACTGCCCAACAGATGGAGTGAGGTGATTAGAAGGGACATACATACAAAATGGCAGGAACATTAGTTGTTTGCACCATAGAGGAGTAGCCAGTAATCATCAGAATTTTGTGATCGAAAGTTGTAAAACATTGTGGAAGTCATAAAAGAATGATGCAATAGTATGGAGATGCCTGCAATGTCAAGAGAAGAGTGTACAAATAGGTAGGTGTGCTTAAAAGTGGGAAAACATTAGTTCATGATAACCAATGTTCTAGTTGTTCCAGCACAGCAGTCACTGTATGAAAGTGAGTTGCAGCGATGCTTTTCTTCGTGAAAACAGGCTCATTATTTTAGGTCAAGAAGAATCTCAAGTATTACAAATTGTGTGCATAGTGTGTGCCTATAGGATGTTGAATGATGAGCATAAGATGAATGTTTCAACTTCCACAGCCTTTGGATATCATTCAGAGATTGAGATTTTGAATTTTAAAAGCACCTCCTATACAATCCTGACCTTATGCTATCTGATTACTGTGTGGTTGAACCCCTAAAGTACACAGATTTGAAATTGATGACAAGATAAAAAAAAGTGGCGCATTCCTGGCTGAAGGCATGATCAATAACTTTTTTTCTGATGGAACAAAGAATTTGGTGCAACTGTGTGAGAACTGTACTGAAAAAGGAGAGTGATCACAAAGAAAAATGATATATCATTTGTATATCTATGTAAATTTACCACAAAATATTAAACCTGCAGTTATTTTTTGAAATGCCCTTGTGAAACAAAACACTAAATTTGCATTCTACAGGGTGTCTACCAAAATCCAATCTGGGGACGTTTTGGGTACCCACGATCAAATTTTGGGGACCTTACAAATTTGTATTATTCACTTTATTTTTATGCATTATTATTGGTTATATATGTAACACTTATATATGCTTAACCACTTAAAATATTAAATTTTTCAAAAACAATTTTATATAAGATTTTTTTTACTGTAACTTACAGAATTTCCCTTACTAAGGGGGGAAAAAGGATATTTGGTTGAAAACAACATTTATGACATAGACTTAATATTGTGTAATAAACCATATTGTAAGCATTTGTTTTACTGACTGCCAATCATGTCACAGATAAAATATTATACTGCATAAAGATAAGTAACTTTTATTTAGTTACCATTTCATCATCTATGTTTATAAATTATGAAAAATATGCTTTGGTGATTTCAAATTATTTAAGACCTAAGTACTTTGAAAAAGAATAAATATACCAGAAAAAAAATTCTTATTATCCGAACTTATCTTGTATGCATTTTTTAAAGATTGCTTTTTTTTTCTCCCCGATTGGAAATAAAAGCAAAATTTAGTGACGAAAAATTGAATTTTGTCAATTTTTGGGGACCTCTTTTCTAATTCCGGAACTTCTTTCTTCATTTGGGGATTTCGGGGACAGGTAGACACCCCGTTCTATGAACCTTAACTTAAATTCCATTGTGAAAAATTCTTTAACTGCACAACAACTCTTTGTTAATCTCGAATTCAAACAAGATTAATATAATCCCATCTCAGAATACAGTTTTTAAATTTAAAGCGATATACATTATAGCAAACTAGTGTCATTGGCGAAAGAGATAACCACTTCAATCACTAGTGATATAAAAAAAAAAATCATACTTTCCGAGGACTCCATTTCGTTTAACATTTCTAGTTCATCCATATACTGAAGCTCATATTCTTCTTCGGCAGTTAAGTACTCCATAGTTGTTGCAATAAGAAAATCTGCAATCAGATTTAAAAATGCATTAATGAAATCGTTTGTTTGGATTTTTTATGGCGCAAGAGCATCTGGGCTATACTGCGCCAAGCATTTCTGAAATACCCTAAGTGTTTGACATATACATGTAGCAGACTCCTTAATTGGCCATGACAAGATCCTGGTCAGTTAATTCGAAAACTGAGTTATTCATAGAAAAATTTAAAAAAAAAAAAATCTCATAAATAAAATAGTAAAAAAGTGGTAAAAGCCAGATTTTACAATGACATTTTTAAACTAATTGATTTTAAAATGACAAATTTGCCATTTTAAAATCATACAAAATTTTACAAATCGATAATTTTATCGATTAAATAAGAAAAGATCTACAACAGCAAAATGCTGTAGTGTAGTTTAAAAACTATGATGAAAATTGCAAAACAAGTCGAACATGGAAAAAATAACACATCAATCAAACTTTAAACGTAATATGTTACTGAATATTAGATAAGCAAGTATAATTAGTATAATTTACATAAGTTAATAAATGAAAAGCTTATTTTTAAAAAAATCAGCGTTTTTCATTTGTTTCTTAACGACCCTTCCTTTTTTGGGCCTGAGACAAATGCTCAAAAGAGGAAGTTGGAGCAAAACCAGTTACGAGGGAGTCCATGGTATCATAAAAAACATTCCTAACCTTTATTCTAAAAGTGTTCTCTGAATTTATATACCTAAATAAATATATTTTTAGAAATATCCAAGGACAAAAACAAAACATCTTAATATGTAGGAAAATGAAGGACACTAGTGATTTTTTTTCTTCAATATAGTGCATACGTTGGTTTTGATATGTTATACTACAGAGACAAGATAGTTTGCATTACATTTGTCCTTAAAATTATATCCAAAATCACTTCTATCCTCTCGAGTTTTAACTTCAACGTTGTCTTTACTCCAATCAACAAGGTTCGTTCCATTCAGCTGAAGAGTACTATCCCAGAATCTGATAATTGAGGCATTTGCAGGAGAGAATGCAAAGATTCTGATAAATGTTACATTGGACGAACGGGAAGAGCACTTCGTTTTAGGATCAAGAAGCATCAGAATTATGCCTGAAACCAAGGTTTACTAAAATCATCTACAGCCAAGCATTGTTGGAATGAAAACTACCGCTTTGCCTCTTCTAACGGCAAACTTCTAGAAAGAGTTCAGTCCTTCTGACTTGTAATTTTTTGGGAATAGTCCAGGTGTCAATGATTTTAATCATGTGATTTAAACCAGTGATTAAAATCATGAGATTTTTTTTTAAAAAAAATATTATTTTAATCATGCAGTTTTTTTAAAAAAAAAACCATGATTAGAATTAAAATTTGCTATGACCTTTTTTAAAATCAATGCTTAAAATTGAATTTTTTTAACTTATTTTTTAAAATAAGTTTAAACTAGTTTTTTAAACCTAATTTAATGAAAAACAATGGTTTAAATTAATTTTTCAATGCTTAGGGAAAAATAATTTAAAATTAAAATGACTATCACTTTGTAAAATACAGCAGAAGCAAAAACAACTTTTCTGATGATTTTACTACAGTTCACGGTCCACTATGCCCAAAGGTTACAAAGTAGTATGTGTTTATATGGTATTTCCTTAATCTAATATAATAACAACTTAACCAAATATTTTTGAAACCATTGCTTTGCTTGAGCCGGATACAATGAATTAAGTGGCACAGGATTGAATCTACCAACAAAATTTTGTTGGAACCCTATGTGCGATTGTTTATAAAGTTATATATATATTTTACATCTTGGGAGCAGTGCATATCTTTCAAATGGGAGAATACACTGGCCTTGGTGAAAATACATTTTTCATGGATTGTTACAAGAAATTGTTTTCCTCAACTATATCCATTAATATTTGCTTTTTGCATTTATTCCAAATTTTAGCCCCTTTTTACTGTAACTGCCTTTTTCTTATTCCTGTGCTGTGACTAGACGTTTTCATAGATTTATTTTCTTGATTCTTCAACCAGAGATGTCACCAATAACTTACTTTCCATTTTATAATTTTCACTATCAACAGGCTTTTACACTCTGCATTTTGGCAACATTTGGCTGACAACGTTAGCCACCAAATTAGTTTTGATCATTCTGATGAAAATAGCTTACATGCTATTGAAACAGCTGTCAATGGTATTAAAATTTAACTATTCTGAGTTATGTTATTTGTTTCACTAAGTGTATCACTATTTGATTTACTGTACAAATATATCTAAGTGACAAAGTGGGGTTAATAATGTTAGTTGATAAGAATGAGAGCTTATGCATTATATTAAGAAGTTGTACGTAAATAATAGGATAAAAGTTTTAACTTTGAATACTCTACGTACAGTAATTTTTGAGTTATTAACTTTATTAATATATATTATGGAGATGAAGAAAACATAATGGATGATTATTTTTTGGACATGCGATTAATCTAATCATTAGCATAAACAAAGTTCATAAAGGTAGGGGGGGGATTACAAACTAGGGATCTAACTGGGTCCTCTCAAAGGTTGTATACCTTAAGTCAGGGGTGGAGAACCTTTTCATGTTGGAAGCAGTGATGCAGCGATACCAATGCAACTACATTGGGGTCCTTGGGAATAGATAGAATAACTGGGGGGAGGGGTCCTGGTACGGTACCCTTCTTCCAGCGATTGCATTGGGGCCCAAATCCTATAGCTATGACATTGGTTGGAAGGCCGCATTAATTTAGCTGTTAATGTTGAAAGGCTGTATTAAGTTAGCTACTAATGTTAGACGGCCAAATTAACTGTAATGTCAAAGGCTGCTTGTGTTTTGATTGCGTCAGTCAATCAAGGAAGATTATTTCATTACATGTTCTATACTTTGGTTCATTTTAAGGTTATAATGCAAATTAAAAAGACGAGCAGAATCATATTGACAAAAACAAAAGGATTTTTCTACAAAATTTTAATTCGGTCAAAAGTCCTCGAATTCCCATCCCTGACCCCAACCACAATATGCTAAAAAAAAAGTGTGATGCATGTCGCAGAACAATCATAGGGTGAATCCATTTTTTTGTCTTAAAATAAAGAAATAAAAAAAAAAATAATCCCACAAACAATTTCATTTCTATCAAAAAAAGAATTTGTGTTTTATAAAATTTAAATAATATACATACATATTTACACATCTCGTGCAGAACATTCTGCTTTGGGACCCTGCCTTAGATTTTCAGAGGGTGTGAGTCTTAACTATCGCCCATGAGAACGTACTGACACAGTTCACTCCTGGTTACAACGTTATATATTCACAAGTACACATGCAAAATTGCATCCCAATGGGGGTTATGACCCTTTATATGCCAGTGTTACTATTATTCAATTTTGTGGCATCTCCACTGGCGACTTTATATAGAGGTCTGACTACTTTAACTAAAGTTGGCAATCTTAATTCCAGAAAATTGTGAAAGTGCAGAATCTGTCCCGCTGTGCTTTTTTGCTATAGAAAAGTCGCTGTAGGTGGGCTTGTGACGTCACAACTGACATCATACACTGCTTCATCCTTCTTTGGGCTGTATTTTGTCCATTGTAGCGACTGGAATGACGTGTGAATGTTTGACTTTTTTTTTTTGTGGAATTGCGACAAGAAACTGGGAAAAGAAGTGTGGTGAAGTGAGTTATGGAAGACGGCTTAATAGTTGGGAGTATGAGTGCCCGGTCTGCAAGGAGGAAATGAGATTGTATGCTGGGCCTAATGTAGATGACGATGCAGTAAAAGAGGTGAAATTATTTCCATCATTTCTAAGTGCCATAAAAACAATATTCCCACCAAAGGAATAAAGATTAGTAAATGTTTCTTTTAAGTTCGCTGAATCAAGGAAAGGGAGGAGGAAAAGGATGAGGCAGGGCCTTGTAACATGATGTGAACAACATGACGGCAAGTCAGCACAGTGTTGACATTTGTGTTGGAAACACTTCCCACTAAAAAGCACTATGGAACAGATCTGTACTAGCACCCACAAAATATATATTTTATCAAGAGAAGGGCTCGTTTAACCCCTCCCCCACCCATTAAAGGTAACGCAAAAGTGCATAGAAAACTTTGTCGCCAAAACTAACTCTATACCCTTAAAACAAGAACTGATATTTGGAGGCGTCGGATGCGCATGCACTGGAAGCATGCATTAAGAAGCCGGCCAGTTCAGCATAATTTTTGGGGGTGTGCTGCGCTGCTTTTGAAAATGAGAAAAAAGCTTTTTGGGGGGGGAGGGGGAGGGAATCAGCATTTTTCGTGAATCAGTGAAAGCCTAGTGAGGGGGGAGGTGCCCCTGCTACCAAAAAACATCAGTAAAGCAAAGAATAGTACTCTCCCAAAATGTGAAAGCTTGCAAAAGTAAAAAAAAGTCGCCTCTGTACATGCGACGGTCGTTAACATCGATGGGAGGACAGCAAGACATATTTTCACAAAAAAAATAAAAGGACGCTAATGGTCGCATCATGACTTTAGAAAACTTCATGCCGCAACATTGGTGAGTTTTTTTGCCACCTTGTAAATGCTAAACTGTCATGGCACCAGAAATGCAGAGTTCGTGAAATGGCGACTGGAATTGAACGCAGGAAATAGCAATTCATGCTAAAGCAACCCGATAAGGAAGTTAGAACCTTAAAATTGTGTTTGGTAAATGGAAGTAAAATAAAAAGGCTGACCGGTGAATGAGAGAGAGGTTTTGGGAGTGGGGGTGACGAATGAGCAATAGGTTTTAGGAGGATGGGTAGAGGGGTGACGAATGAGGAATGTTTTAGGAGTAGAGGGGTGATGAATGAAGAATAGGTTTTAGGAGTAGTAGTAGAAGGGTGGCGAATGCGGAATAGGTTTTAAGAGAAGTAGTAGAGGGGTGACGAATAAGGAATAGGTTTTAAGAGAAGTAGTAGCGGGGTGACGAATAAGGAATAGGTTTCAGGAGGAGGAGTAGAAGAGGGGTGACGAATGAAGAATAGGTTTTAGGAGGAGTAATATAGTGGGGAGGAGAAAACGTTTTATAAACGTGGGAAAAAATATTTTTGAGAAAAAAAAAATGGGGGGGAGGGAGATAAAAGTAGGTCCGTTTGCAAACGGCGACCGGAAATGCATGCAAAACGGCAAGTCACGATGACGCAATCCAAGAAGGAAGTGGTTGGCGCGATTGGCGACAAAAGAAAGGTTTTCATCTGCACTGACGCCAAGGTAACGTTTAAAGTGGTCTGTGGATGACAAAAGTTTGCGAAATATCCTTCTACCATGCCATGGGGATTTCATTGGGCAAACAATACAACAGTACTAATGATACCAAGCCAACGATTTTACGAAACATGCAAATTCACACAAAAATTATAAAATTTAGCTAAAATAATTACTTGAAACAATTATTGTGTCACTTTTTAAACCAAAATATATACAGTAAACCTCCGAATAGCGAATACTTCGGAACTTTAAAATCTGTCCGCTGATTAGGGATATCCGCTGAATAGAGGTGTTCACTAATTGAGAGTGCCCGTTATGCAGGTTTTACTACATAAAACAAAAATTTTATAACATACAAAGAACAATAAAGCCCGCCTTTGTCTATTTAATTGAAACCCAACATTGCCACAGATTCTCGGAAAGGGCGCATGGACAATTAAAAAAATTCAAACACCGTGCAGCCCGGTCGGATTCGCTTCAGACAGCATATCTAGTTACTATTAAAATTGTAAAATAATTCCAGTTTCAACTCCCATGAGAAGCAGATGATTTGTCACTTAACATTTCTTTTACTTTCATTTTTTACTTTGCCGTTCCGATTTGTCTTTTCCGTAATTTGATCCCAATTTGTTTGGTTTTCCTTTTGGTCCCACTTTTCAATATTCCCTCCCTTGATGTATTCACTTCTTGTGAGGAATAATGGACATCCAACAAAAGATGTACTATAATAATCCAAATATAAATAAGCTATAGATAAACTACGGTGTAGTTTTGAGCTACGAAGTGTAGGGCGGGAGGGGTAAATATTTTATATAGATGATTAAGCCACCCATTCCTACGCTCGGCATGTTGCATTCATTTGTAATTTTTGGGGATAAATTTTTTTCACGGGACAACCTCTCAAGTTACCCCAAAGCTTTTGCTTCTGTAAATCCTTATAAAAGTTTAGGGTGGATTTTCTGAACGTGGAAAAACAAGACCTTATCCTTTCAATACCATTCTTTACCATTACCTTTCCCAATTGCTTATTTATTTACATTTTGGTGGGTGTGTTCACGTGTGTGATGTGCGTGTTTTAAAATTTTCAATGCTGCTGATTTGTGAAACATATTTCAACTATGTCTTCCAGTGACGGCAAAAAAAGGTTGGTGAGGAGCCGAAGTGGCCTTCGCTTCGTTCATTTAGAGGAAAGTGATTCAAGCCCGTTCGAAATGAGGGAACCGTTCTGGATTCCAGATTCCGAGGTGACAGTTTGCAAATCTCAAAATATGTTTTGAATTTCTGAAAGTGAACGGATAGCAACTACTCGGAAATTAAAATTGAAGTTTTAGGAAAATTGTTTTTGGTGTAATCATCAATGGTAATAACATATGGGGTTGAACTAGTTTAGGAACCAAAAATTGCCAAATCTGAATCTTTGCCAAACCAATCGCCAATTTTGGTGTCTTTTAACAGCACTCATCTCTGTATTCTGTTGTTTTTAGTATTCTTCGGGCCTGTACACCGGATTTCGAAATGGGGACGATAAAAACGAAATCTTTCGTCATGAGGAATATTATTTGATGGCTAATAGTATATTTCAAAGGAAATGTTTAACCCTCCCCTTTTGCACGGTCTTGGTGATGTGATATATATAATTATTCCTTTTTCAGTTTTTTTTTTTTTTTTGATTTCACTTGGTGCTTAAAGCTGTTAAATCCCCTTAACGGCTTTCATTGCTGGTAGTTTTAGAAACACCCTTGACTTGAACAGAACTTTAGAAATAGCCTAGTCTACGAACGGAATTTATATAACATGAGCCGGGGGTGGGATATCAGCTCTAAGGGGCTCAGAATCTTTTAATCTCACCCCCTCCCATAAAAAAATATTTAGGGGTGGCTGGATCTTCTCAAAATTAATGGGCAATAAAGCAATGCAGAGTAAGGTTGAGAGTGAAAGGTAACATATAAAATATATTATTTGCTATTGTGTGACTCGACTGCACATACAGGTTCTTTTATTCACCCCTCACCCCTTCCAATGTTTTCATAAAATTGCTGCTTCTGTGTAGAACTGCCATGTTGGCATTCATGTATATAAAAATTGAGTTAACGAAGTGGGATATCGTTATTTGACATTTTTTAAGTTGAAAATTATGTTTATGGGCTTGCGGTTGTTATGAAAAGCTAGTATGTAGTCTTTTTTTTTGTAACGGAACCTGGGATTATTGCAGTTATATAGTTTAAGAGCTTTTATATTGCAGAGGTGATTTTATTCCGGGAATTTTCAGCATGCTTCTTCTGGGATTTCTTTTTAAAAAAATTGAGAAAATTCTGTTTTATTTCTTATAATTTTCTATATTCCTTCGGAAATCAGTGTTTTTACCAAAAATATTACGCAACTTTTTAGGGAATTTTCTGGTATGTTCAGGGAATCTGGTTTGAACTTACAATTATCACCTCGAGCATAAGCTATGCAGAGTTTACCAAATCGTTTGTGGAGATAGTGGTGCATAATTTTAAAAGAGGAAAAAATGTGTTTTTCAAAAACTATAAATTCATTGAAGATTAAATTTGATTGTAAATCCCTGAATATATAGACAATGAAACGTGTATAGAAAAGCAAAAGAAAAAAAAAGCACATTGAGTAGTATTTGAGTAAAAGCAAAAAAGGTTTCACTAAGTACTTCCTTGAACATGTAATATTATAGAAGCATCTTGAAGGCCTTAAATTCACCAGACAATGACCAGGTAGGCAGATAATAAGTTGTTTAGCGAAGAGTCCAACCCTTGAACATCTAGCACAAGGCCTTCCACAAGTCTCTTCTCATTGTAGTCTGTCTGTTAGTTCTCTTGAGTGGTTTTGATTCCTTAGAAAACTGTGTGTCTTCACTCAACATTGCCCTTGCTGTCCTTGCACCATAAAACTCATAAACAATTATCCATCAGTTCCATCCATGCTAAAATGGACCATGTTTCAAGCCATTTAACTTTGGTAATCAGTGTTTCCAGCATGGCCTAGATGGGATGGTGAAACTGCATAGTTCGTCACATGCCTTCTCTCTCCTGATTTTTTTGCAACATTGCCAAGAGCAACTGGCAATGGGTGAAGTTACCTTCCGCCATGTTGGAATTGTTGTTAATGGTGTTTTTGGGACATTCATTTTTTTGGGTTAATATTTATTTTTACAAAAATCATACCTGAAAAAAAATTACTCTTACCTGAGTGAGAATAGTTAGTGAGTTGAAGCCCCTTGCACTCTCCCACCCGCTTCATGATAAACCTCTTGCTGTCCATTTGTATGGACTTCGAATTATGCATGAAAAATTGAGATGTTGAATCACTGATTATTACTGATGATGACGTTATCGTTCTATCTAAGCTTGGCTGTGTGGGGTGGAAAAATCATTTTCATAGCATCGAGGAATACTGGATACAAATTCCTAGTAAAAAAAAAAACCAACACAAAAGTCAATAATTCTGACATAATTTAATTCAATGCAACGAACAAAACATAGCCTACAGAAACATGAAACGGGTAAATGGTGTTATAAGCATACAAGAGACACCTCAGTATGACATCAGAGAGAGAGAGAGAGAGAGTATGTCACAAACCGTACTACTGCAGTTTTAACTAATTTCAGGAGAATAGAAAACATGTGTGACTGACTGCGCAGTTAAACCAATGGAAGACACTTTAACTGTGCTGTATGTTGAATATATTTAGTTAAAAGTTCTTGTCTATGGAGGTCTATTTCTCATACTTTGGTTTTTCTTTTCACAGAGTCCTGCGTGTATGAAGTGCCAAGCCAAATTTGATTTTCTTACCAGAAGAGTATGTTTGTAGTTTTCTTTTGATGTTTTAGAATTTTGAATTAATATGCATTCATAGTTTTTCATAATAAGCTCACAGTTCAATTATCAAGCAGTCACACATGATTATGCCAATGATTAACATGGAGTGATGAGCTGAAACTAAAATTGTTCTTAAAACTTACCAAGTCCCGTAGAATGTGGTAACATTGGTACACGTGGCACGTCTGGCAGATTTCTATAAAAACATTTCATCGATTTTTTTTTCACACTCAACCATTCAATTTTGTTGAATAAAAAAATTACCAAGTGTAAGCGCAATAAATATTGTACTAGGATTTTCACTTTAACCCACCTAGGTTTAGGTAGTAACAGCAAAAAAAAAAGAAAAAAATCAACACTATGCATAAAAAAGAGCATTTTTTAAGCACCCAAAAAATCCATGTCCCGTAAACATACAATTCAAACAAGTGAACTTGTTTTTCCACTATATGATAGTTTAACTATGCATAGCACCTTTGTTATGTGTTTTAAAAATATATGTTCATAACTTTTGTGTAAAATAATATTTGACGGAAAGCTCTCTGTTTCAAGTCTACATTGGGGTAACTTTGGCAGCTAGTAAAATGCCATG
>QLNU02015270.1:81109230-81126358 GCA_006491805.2 Dysdera silvatica
TGAAAAGCACGATGTCGTCGGCGAATCTTAGATGGCTAAATAAGCTAGGTTGATTTTTAAACCGTTTTGATACCAGTCTAATTTACGAAAAACTTCCTCAAGGCAAGCTGAAAGTAGTATGGTCCTGATTGTATCTCCCTATCGTATACCTTTCCCTAGGTTAATTTCAACTTTGTGTCTGTTTATAGATATAGTCGCTTTTGCTTTATCATATATGAATTGGAGTAAGCTGACATAAGCTCGGTCCACACCTTGGTTACATAGTGCATTTAAAATATCTGGTTTGAAACTTGAGTCAAAAGCTTTTTCGTAGTGGATGAAGGCAATGCATAATGGTAAAGTGTATTCATTGTGTCTTTCTATTATTCTCTGAAGAACCTGAATGTGGTCAATCGTACTAAAGACAATTTTAAACCCTGCTTGTTCTACAGGTTGCGCATCGTTTAATGTTCTATGAATTCTTTTTGTAATGATTTTGCTAAAAACTTTGTACATAACAGGGAGAAGGCTAATTGGTCGATAGTTCTTAAGATCATCTTGAGCTTATTTCTTATGCAAAAGAATTACATCGCCATTTTTCCATGCATTAGGAATATTCTGTTCCTTAAGACATTTTGAGAAGAGATTTGCTAACACACACACACGCATATATATATATATATCCCTTAAAGATTATTTTCTTTTATAAAATAAAGATCTATTCAAACGGACGATATGTGAATTAGAATTTACAAATGATAACTTATAAAATGAAAAGTTCTTTTTCAATTTATTATTTTTTATTATTGAACTATTACTTTTTTAATTTACTTGTTTACATTCATATTATTTATATTATAATTATTCATAATAGATGAATGCTAATAGTAATACTTGCAATATCAAATACTCTTTAATTTGCCCATATGTAGAATTTGTTTATTTAAATAATTATCAAGATACCAGTACTAATTAATATCTAAAAAAAACCCAAAGCCCAGAAAAAAAAAACCTCCTCCTAAAACCCATAAACCCAATTGTGTTGGGTTTTTCATGAAAAAACATGGGTATTTGCCAACCCTGACTTTTGTATTTAAGATAATTTGACGTAGCATTACGCAGATTAGATTTATAAGCAAAGAACAACGTTATAAGCGTAAGTAATGTAATTACATTACTTAAGCGTATAGCATTGTGTTTTGCTTATAAACCTGGTCTTTCTGCTGTAAAACTCAAACTGAAGAAGGTGTGGAACATTTCTAAATCCAGTCCTACATCAATGAGTTTGCATTTAAATTCAGAATAAGGAAAGGATCTATGTAAAGGTCTTTTGAGGTCATTATTTGTACTGATCTCAAGTGGTTCTATGACTTGGCTTAAATCAGTGATTAGCAAACTCTTTGAGATGTTGCGTAGAGGTATTATTGCTGACTCATTCCACATGCTAGTGGAACTGTTCATCAGATTCTGTTGCATGCTACTCATGAAATTGTGAACGTTTGCATTACTATTTACGTATTAATACAAATTAAGTGGATTTATCGGTATGTTCCTGATACAATAAAAGAATTCCTTTCCTTTTTCTTGAAAATATCTTTGTGGGCTTGACTTACGATTTACATCAATTTAACAATGCAAGGCGCAATCTTTTTACTGTATGAATCTGTGTGTGTTACTCTGTGTTTTGAAAATAACGAATAGCATTTTTTTATGTATCAAACGGTTTGGGGTTTGGCATCATCAAGTGCTCACAGCATTAACTTTGCGGCAAGCACAAATGTATGATAATGAAGGAATTAAGACTGGACAAAATTAAGTTTTGTATAGAAATAGAATTATGGGTCATTTTGAAACGTTAGCCATTCAGATCACAGAGATTTACTGTTTTGTACACTTTTTCCACCACTGACAACATTCCTGTTTAAAAGGTGCGAAAACAGAAATAGATTTTATTTGAAAACAAAACACTTTCTTTAAATTTTAGCTATCATATTCAGATTTTTTTTTAATTTTTTTTTAAATCACTTTGTATTCCATGGGTGTTGTACGTTGCCTTTTCCTGGTTTAAGTTATCAAACAATTAGTGGTCTGTGCTTATAAATAATTTATACCATTGCATTATAGTTGCTCGCTCTCTCTCTCTCTCTCTGTATTTATATACACAGAGGGGGAATTTGAAGCAGCCTGAATAGTGATCATTCAATGGGAGGGTCACATAATGAGTCCTGTAGTAAGTTCAATACTTTGGCTTTGGTGGCCAATGTTTATAACTCCCATTAAACTGTATGTTCATCTTGCCAATGTGGTGAATTTAAGATAGATTCCTCTGTATTTCTCTCACCATACTACACATATGTGCATGGGCACTCATATGGGGGCAGGGGACTCAAGACTCCTCAAAAATTTGATTTCCCTGATTCTGCTGTGCATTTACTTAAAAAAAAAAATTTACAGTCACATTTTAAAATAAGGTACTTTTTAGCTCATTACTAATTGTCAAGCAGTATCAATTATTTTTGTAGCATTTTGGAATCTTGTACATTCACTAAAATTCTTGACAGCTTTGAGAAGGAGGTAATGATTTTTCTCAGGCCCCCCCCCCCCCTTGAAGTACTCGTTAATTTTTCTCAGCCCTCCCCTTAGAAATGCTCGTATGGGTACCCATACATATGTGTGGTAACAGAGAGACTTCTGTCCTGCAGTGGATTGAAAATGCTTGTTGATGATGTTGATATATATATATATATAATTCAATATAGGCCCAAGGCCATTCTTAGTGGAGATATAAGAGATGCCCCACACCTGGGCAGTCACACCCAGAAACGACTGCAAATCATTGATTATACTGTTGTATTGTCTTTAATCTTTAGGTCAAGGATAATATCAAGGATCTTTGTTTTATATTATGAAAACAAAAATTAAAAAATATTTTCCCCGCCTGCCATAACAACTGTTTAAAACTATGTACATATAGATGTAAAAGTAAACATTGCACATACAAAATTCCTAATGAAAAAATATTAAATTAATAAGGGTGTTGAAATACTGCTTTTGCATTTGAGTGGCCAACAACTCTGGAACAGCTCTAAATAAGCTCCCCCCCCTTTAAGCAGTGGTGGTTTTAGCACTTGAGAGGACCCAGACACAATCTAATTTTGAGCCCCCCTTCTAAATATTTCCTTTGCGGCCTTTCCTGTCCCTGTTTATCTTACAGCCATTGATGTAACTATGGGGCTAGGATATAGAAATATCTGACTCAATGTAATACTTAAGTAATACACAATTAGCCCTCCCCCTACACTTCGAGGCTAGTTGTGCCAATGCTAACAACTATCAGGAGGTAGTCAAAATTTTAGATTATATGAAGGGTGGAAATGTTAAAGAGATAAGTGAATTTTATAACATTTTAAAGTAGCCTTATAAAACCGATAGATAGCTTTTTAAGATCTTAATTTTTCACATAATTTAGTTCAGCAAAAAAATATTATTTTTACCTAGTTTTCACCCCTTCATATAATTAAAAGCTGTTTCTGAGTTTTAAATACTTGGAATTTCTTTAACCAAATTAATACAAAATTATAACGTTATTTTCTAAATATATACAGGGTGATTCCATAAGTCCTTATGAGCTGAAATAACTGTTGAACCGAGTCAGATAGACCCGTGAATGTGGTGTCTAGGTATAATGAAATGGCTATGCGCTACACGATGAGATACCTCTCAGTGCCCCCTAGATATAAATTCCGGAGTTAGAGTTCGTATCTCAGAAACGGTTGGAGATATGACCAAAAGTTAAATTACAAAGTTGTAGAGGATCATCGATTTATCAAGAAGAGCTATATCGTGTACATAGATATGATAAATACTCGCCCGTAATCAGAGGCGGGCGAGAATTGTATTGAGTGTATGCAAATGAAATTTCATGAAATCAGAAAACGACCGTGTGCAAATATGACGTCAAAACTTTGGCGTAGTACAAGGAAAATAAAAGGAACCTGAATGTAAGTAATCATCTGATACTATAAACAATAAAATACGTGCATACAGTAAAAAGCAAAATAAATTGAGAAGAAATTTTTTTTTGACAGTCGATATTTATGATTCGTTTGTGGTTTTGTTCGTCGATTGTAATTCGGTTTAAATTTAGTAATGCCGCAATTGAAATGTGTTAGTGGCAACAGTTCATTTCTATTACTGTTAATCAAAAAGCGTAGTGTGTTTTAACGTTTTTGCTTATTTCTCCTTCTGTATGAACTTTAAAGCTAATTCCACGTGTCAATGCTGTATTTTTATGGGGAAACAGCGACTTTCTCTCATGGTCAATATTATTATACGGTCACCTTACCCTTTGTCCACCTCTGATTACAGGCGACCGTTTATCATATCTGTGTGCACAGTATGGCTTTTCTTAATAAATTGATGATGCTCTACACCTTTGTAATTGAACTTTTGGTCGTCTCTCCTACAGCTTCCGAGCTACAAACTATAATTCCGGAATTTATCGCTAGAGGGCGCTGAGAGGTATCTCATCGTGTAGCGCATAGCCATTTCATTATACCTAGACACCACATTCATGGGTCTACCTGACTCGGTTCAACAGTTATTTCATCTCATAAGGACTTATGGAATCACCCTGTATATGGCATGTGGGCTCCCACGATATAAATGTTCGCTTCGCAGGCTTTCTTAACTGTTGCCACTTAGAAAAGCAAGAAAATAAACTTAAAAAGTTCAATTTCTAAAATTGACACCATGCCAAATCATTTTTTCAAATATTGTATAATTACAATTTTACTTTTAATATTTGGCAACACTGTGTGAGAAATTCTAAAATCTGAATTCTAAAATCAAATCAGTCTTCCGTTTACCATTGAAGTGTGCATACATCATTCTCAGAGCTCGTCCAAAATGACGTACCAAATTTTTTAAACTATGCATTCGAATGAATTTATTTATTTATTTCTTGGTGTCTATTATTGAATCGACCTAAACATTTAAAGTATTAATAAATATGATTTTCAACTGGATGAATTACTGGATTTTTTCAACACTTATATAACTGCAAGCAAACTGAAACATTGAATGATAAAATGCAAAATATTCACATTCAAAAATCCAAGAATGTCTAGTTTTTTCACATTTAATTCATAACTCGCAAAGAGAATACGATTTGCAAAACTCACCCTTTTAGATGCTTGTTGTGCTTCCGTTTCGATTTCGTGTATCCATTTAAGTGTTAGCTGGGCTTTGATTGGCTAGTACTAATCATTGGTGCCTACAGGGGGGCAGAGGAAGGCTTGAACCCCCACCCTCTAACTGTTTAAAAATTTGATTTGCCGTAACCTGCTATGCATTTACTTTCAAAAGTTTTATAGTAACATTTTAAAATAAGACCCTTTTTAGATCATTACTAATTGTCAAGCAATATCAATTATTTTTGTAGTATTTTGGTATCTTGTACATTCAGTATGAGCTGGGCGGCCGCCCAGGGCCGCCAAAAAAAGTGTAGTGCAAATACCAAGAAATCAGTTTTTAGCGGCCCCATGTACTTTTAACAGAGTATTTGGTCAATTGACTTTTGTGTGATGGCATACTTCCCATAATGTAGCTTTAAATTGTGGTCAAATAAATACATGTGTTAGCATCTATAGCCTACGTAGGTTATCACATTTACTGTGATGGTATATGACCACTACAGAGACTCCTAGTTTCCGACACTTGGCTGCACAAAAAGCTAGAAAAATTACTTTGTAAGCTATAATAAAAGCGGCTTTGTTCATTGAATTAGCTTTTCATTAATTCGTTATAATTTAATAATTATAGTAATAATTTAATTAATAATAATTAATTAATTTTATCTCCTATTTTTAATTTAACTTCATTATATTCTCTTTATCTTTACCCACAGCTTTTAGACCAGATTGGAGAACTTTATTTTGTAGTACTAAGCCCTGGTCAACCTTTTTTTGTTGTGCTATGGCAAAGCGTTTCGAAGGGCCGCTAACACCGTATTCACAGCCCTGAACTCATCCATAAAAGTACTCACATAGGTGTCCATGGTACTAATAGTACATGGAGAACACAAACACATGAAATGCTTTGCAGGAAAATTGGTGGGATGAAAATTTTGTTTTCCTTACTTCTTATGGCTGCTAATACCGTAACTTGCCAATGAATGGGAGAAAGTGGGAGACTGTACTATATGAAGTCTATGGAATCTTAAAAGGAGTGATGTTAGGGGATCATCTTTCATGACATGCAAGAATTCAAACTTACATTGGTCAGTTCAGCTTTTACCGGAGTCTTGAGGGCATCTGGGGTGTGTAGATTTCTGGAAGTGTCACTTTCACTCGTAAATGCAGTGTGGTGTCTAAACATCCTGAGTTAAGTTCTTGTCCACATGCCTATTGCTTTGGTAAATTGATTGGCATTCCCATGAAAAAGTTTTGTCTTGTTCGTTTCTAGGGACCAGAATCGCATATGTTGTTTATTCAGGGTATTGTTGATGAGGAATTTGGCAGGAAAATATACAAGTGAGCGCTTGCCTTAGGCTGCATGGCAGCCATACAAAATTTTATAAAACACAAGAAATGTATGCAATTGGAAGACTTTTTCCCTGTTTTGAGAGGGGGGGGGAAGGGAAGGGGTAACACATGACCACATGTGGAAATTAACTGGGACTCCCTTTCATTCAGTTCCCAACATTTGTCTGTATTTAAACGAAACAGAAACGTTTGTGCGAAGACATCATGATACCTCACATAGTGTGCAAGCCATAAAAGTATAATTTATAAATGTTTCGGCGAAAATTATGAATTCAGAGCAAGCACACATTGTATTTTGAAAAATATTTATTTGTAGTAAGAAACTGTAAACGTATTTAGTAACCCGTGAAAATTTAAAACGATATAGTTTTTTTTTTTTGGTGGCTTTCGAGATTTTGAGGGACCCTGAAATCATGAGGCCCCAGGCGCACGCCTCGTGCACCTGTGTGGAAATCCGCCACTGGCTGTAAGTCAATTTGCTACAATCATGTACTCTGACCTCACAAGGCTATGTTTTATGTCTAGTTATGTGTTTTAAGCTTGGTTATGTGTAGTGGTGAGTTATCTTAGTATTAACAATCATTTTACTAAGCTTTAACAATTATTTTACCGAACTGCGCAAATTTTAACTATATTACCGAGTTCTTCAAATTTTAACAACCATTTCACTTGGAACCTCTCTTCAGCATAGTGTAAAGTTGTGACCCTTGTATTTAAAAATATTTTAATGTCAGGTTTGCTTGGATCAGATGCATTTTACTTCCAATTATTCATAAATTTATTGTGACTCGGAAGTCATGTTAAGCTTCTGCTCCCACGTTACATTTTTAGAATGTGAATTTGTTGTTTAAATATAGGAGAAAACATTTGACTGTCTTCAACTATTGTCCATTGTAAATTTTAAATGCCATTCAATTAATATATAGTACAGTAAATCCTCCCTAAAGCTATTATTGTTGGCTCCATGAAAACGTGGTTGCTCAGAGAGATGGTCTCTGTATGGAGGTAGATTTAACATTGGGTCTATAAGGGGGAGGAAATCTGTTTCCAGAAAAAGTGGTCATTAAAGGAGGTGGTCACTGAATAGAGGTAGTCGTTAAAAGAGGTTTTACTGTAGTTATTTATACGATTCAGTGTAATTCAGAGCAATTTTCACTAAGCACTTCGTTATTCTTATGGAGAAGTAACGCTTGTATATGTAATATTTAAAATGATATTTTAAATGATAAAATTTCTTGCTACAAATGTTTATGGAAAAAAAAGGGTGTCTTTATTACATTGAAACCCATGTTTTTTTCCCACATTTTTACTTAATTATTTACACTTTATTTAATTATAATTAGTGATTTTTAATGATAGTATTTTTGCAGGTGCTACTTTCATCTTGGACGATACCCTGTTATCAGAAAATCACATTTCTTTTCTATGCCGATTATCTCCCAATCACCAGTATGTTTATTTACCACATTGAAATTAATAGCAAAGTGTATATATTTGTTATCTCATACTCTAAGCAGTTTTATTATACGGTTAAATGTTTTCTTATACAATAATTTTTGCCACCCACGTATTAATTACAGCTCAAACTAGAGCTTATTAATTTTGGAGAAAAAGAGACGCTTTCCCCATCCTGGATTCGAACCAGGATCGGTAAATGTTTTCATTAAATTCACATTATTTACATTGCAAGCCCATCCACAGGGCTTCAAAAGGAGGGGGGGGGGAGTTGATAGAAAATTTCGTTTTGGTCATAAAGAATTTGATTTTTTATAGCCAATAATATTGTCCAAATAATTGGTGTGGAGAGGGATAACCCCCAACAGTCTTGGTGCAATAATGTTGAAAATTTTAACATAGCTCTCAAATTTTGAATATTAGAAAAAGTGCGGGGTATTTCAATATATACTGTGAAATTGAAATTTCTGCATCAAAAATAGCGATTGATAACATGAATGAAGCTTATCAACAGAACCGCTTAAACAGTAAATATGACAGCATTTTCAACACTTGCAAAGAAAATGTAATTTGTAATGATATGGTTTACATATGGAGATCAGTATGGAATGGCACACTCCATCTCTCTCCTTTTTTTGCAATATATATATATATAACAGGTAGTGGAATGTAGGTGCTGAATAGTTGTGAAAACTTTTTGCGGTACACTCTGTACTTTAAGAGAAATTTTGTTGTTAACGCTGTTTTATGGCCAAACCCAAAGATTTTCCTTCTACCACATTCTAGTACACATTCTCGTTTGTTGACAAAACTGATATGAACGACTGTGATGGGTCAATACCTCGTTCATGTATCTTTAAGATATTTCCTGTTAAAAGACAAGCATTATCTTATTGAAATAAATCTATATACATTCTTTTTATTAATGATATTGCTACGAATGCGTTAAAATGTTTGCATAGCTGTTATAAGTATATTAGTGTGTCTTCATAGCTGCCATAATTGTGTTGTCTCCGTAACTGCTATGAATATGTTTGGATACCTTCGTAGCTGCTGTGGGTGTGTCAGAATCTCTTCATAGCTTCTACGAGTGTGTTAAGATGTCTTCATATCTGCTACGAGTATGTTAAGATGTCTTCATAGCTGCTATAAGTGTGTTACGTTGTGTTTGTAGTGTATCATAATTGGAGGTTATAACCTCCATTAACTCTTGCTCCTGCATGCGCCAGTAGCGATATGTTTCATTTAGCAGTGTTAACTTTTCGTGCGTTAATATTTTTTTTTATATTTTAGAGCTATACTGTTTGATGGTGGCAATTCTTGGGAGCATGAACCTGTGCCTTTAATTACAATGTCTTCTGTGCAGATTTTAGGAACAAGCGGAAGTCCAGGTAATGAGAAGTATAGACTAACAACATGCTTAAATCATTAAAACATGAAGTGCATTTTACAGCCTCCTCATCAATCTGTGGTTTTCTTCGTGTAGGCTTAACTCAAGTGACAGGAGCAGTGTTAACATATGTTATAGCTGGCAAAGAGCCTCAGAAATTGCACATATCAGTTTCCAGTGTTCCGAATCGAAAGCAGTCCATATCATGGATTACAGCTTTGCAAAAAGTAACCATTTTTTTTTTACCTTAATCCTCAACTTTTGGTTATTTCTGTTTTCCAGTAATTGCATAAAGTTAACATGTTCAGCTACGATGTGGAAAATCTAAATTTGACTCCCATGGGTATGCAGTACTTGCCTTTTTTTTCCGCATCAAAGATCTGTAATCAGGGTTTAATTCTGGAAGTTCAGTAAGTTTAAATCCCTTGGAAAACATCTTAACTTTCCTTATATCGTAAAGCATAACTATTCTACCTATTTTTTAATGTGTAAAAGTATTTTAATTTACAGATACATCCAGTAAATTGCTCTACATAGTGTGTTTATGGCAATTATTCATATAGATCAGGGGTATAAATATGGCACAAAATCTTAATTATCCACAAAAAATGTAAAGGTAAAAAAAAAAATTCTTACATTATACAGGTATGTAAATAATTTCAGTCACCTGCTGAAAAACTTGTCATCTCGGGCAAGTGGATGTCTCACTATTTGCAGCCCAGATATGGTTAATATCACAGCTGGACTAAAGCTACTGGTGTTTGCAGAGGGGGGGGTGATGATGAGGGTCGTAACCCACCTCTATTGCAATGAAAGTTTTTTATATTTAACATAGGAATACATAGAATTATAGCTCTGTAACCCCCCCCCCCTTAATGAACTTTCTACATATGTCTATGGCTAAAGCCCCAAAGCAGAGTTTAGTACCCTGAACAACATGATTGTTTCAACTTTTCTCGAATCATAGTCTTGGTTTTTGTTTTTGTTTTTTAACTCTTGTTCAAGCTTTGAAGTGAAAATTTTGAAGTCTCTCTGATAGCATAACAGCAACATCTTTGCTTATTATGCAAATAATTAGGATTCAATTCCAACAGATACTCGGTGCTTGCCTTTTTTTCCTCCATATTCGTAGTTTAAGGTCTGATCTCCTGAACAATAGGGAATTCCTTAGAAAATAAGTTTATAACTCAGTATGATCTTTTAAAACTACATCATGAAATGAAAAATAAACCTAAGAATGGAACCCTTAATGGCAGTTTTGCTTTCTTAGTCAGTACAGTCATTCAACAGTGATCAGAACGTTGTTTTAGCTCATATGAAACGTTATTCATATCTTCTGCTCAGGGTGAGCTTATTGATTGCTATGTGATGTTTGTTACTCTTTCTAGGATTTGTTCATCACTAGATGGTGTTTGGGCCAGCCAGCAAATGGCATTTTGCCATTTCATATAACACATTCAAAAAATTGCCAAATTTACTTCGAAAAATGTGGAGAGTATGAAAATGGTCTGTGTTAGGGTTATATAAGATATTATTACCCCTCGCAGGAATATGGTATTATAGTATAGGTGTTTATGGCACCCATGTCTACAAACTCAAGTTAGAGCTATTTTTTCAAAGAAGAAGAAGAGGCACCTTTACTTTTTCTTCGAAAACCAAAACATGCCGTACCTTACAAAAGGAGTATTATTTTTGTCTTGATAGCTTAGCTGGTTAAGGTTCTCTGCTTCGTGCAGAGGGTCTGTGACTTGGCTCTAGGCCGTGATGGTGTTCCTTTTTCTTTGCAAAAACAGCTTGAACTTACAGGCATGGGTGACAAAACGTTATCCAGTGTAAAGGTTAGTCTTGATTTCATCGGAACTAATATTAAAATTCACATTTTTTAAGATGTTCAATTCTTACCATTTACATCTAGGTAATGTAATATATTTGTACATTATTTATAATTTTAGTAAGTCATCTATTTTGCTACGATATTTTCTCATGGTTTGTTATAATTAGTTTTGAACTTATTGCAGGCTCTGAAATTCGTAAACCCTGTTACGGAAACTAGCAAATAAAACAACGAATTTTTATCTCAGCAATGTACTATAGAGAAAATGAGACCACATTTGTCTGCCAATGGATCTGTAATTTACAAATGACCCACTTTTTAATTTGTTAATTATTGTTTTGTAATTAAAGTATGTGTATAATTAGCTTTTTATGTAAGTTTTTGTTTGCTGAGTCATTTGAACACTTCTGTCGTAATAGCCAAATTATTTACTAATTTGTGAATGCCAAATAACCAGGACCTTGAAATGATGTATGATACTTTTAAATTGTGTCAATGTTATTATGAAGTGTCAAATTAAAAAATTGTTCAAATTTAAATTTATCATTGAAATTTTCACCTGTTATTTACTGTGAGCACAGTCTTTGTCACTTTAGTCTTTGTTTTAAGTGAAATGTGCTTTTTATGACTTTTGATTTCTTGGCAGGTGTTAAAATTTTCTAAAAAAAAAACCAGAATTTCTTGTTTGAGGATTTTGCGCAATTTTTTTCTTTGAAAATATTTTCGAATCAAGGAACAACAATTGTTTTCAAGATTTTTTTTGCCCTCTGTGTCTTTGAAATTTTTTGAGTATAGGTTGAAATGTGATTTAAATTCTTCAAATTAAAATTCAAAATCTGTTTAAACGTTAAATATTAATATTAAAATTACTCTTAGGTGAAGCGATGTAGTATTATGATTATTTGATAGTATAAAATACATCATTTGTATGTGATTTTATCATCGTTTGGTTTTCATGACTTTGTATGCAGTTTTTGGATGTGAGAAAGTCTGTACAAAAAATGGTTATTGAAATAATGTGGGTAAAATTGCAGTTGCAGCCCATATGTTCTCATCAGATTTGAATTGCTGAAAGAACTGCAAAAACAGAATGAAATAAACGAGTGGCAATGAACATAATAAGTATTGAAATGTTTAAACATGGTATGTCTTATTCACCATCTTGTTTTTGTAGTTTGTTTACACTTCTTTGACCGTTGATGGAGATTCAGATGTGATGCAATCCTATACCTTCAGTTAAACTATAAAAATGTGTCCATAACATTCATTGCTGTACAATTCTAATGAAGGAATAAATCATTTATGTTTACTATTTTTTTTATATGTTCTACATTGGACCAAAATATATGTGAAGATTTTACTGTTGTCTTGGATATGTACATATGTTTTCTTAAATCAAAATATATTACTTTTTGGCAAAATTATTTATTGTATTTCGTGGTTGGTTATGTTGAAGCATGTTAAAGTGATTTTTTAATCTAATTTTTTATGTTAACACCATTATCTTTTGAAGTTATTCACATATTGCTGAACCTTACCACACGTCAACACAGTTTACATTTAAGTCAATTATTGATAATTTAATCAAGGATCAATCACAGTGCTTTATTCAGTATGTAAAAACATATTTTTTTGTAACTTAGCACTTAAACAAATTCTTTGAAATTCTGTTTGATTAAAAAATATATATTAATAATTAGTAAAATATTTAACTGCTTCTTTGAAAAGGCATTCCGTTTTCAAGTTAATTCTTTACAGTTATACTTGACCCTGCATATTATAATATTTATAATTAGTATATTTACGAGCATAACGAATTCTATGCTTTGTTTCACTTTCTTTACACCGTCAGTTCTCTATTTATATTTTTTTATACAAATGTTAAAACTCATATTTGTGTTACATGAAAATACATAAAAATAATCGGGTAAGGGCACCTTGTATTGCCTCTACAATGTCAATTTGTAATGTTCCATGACGTACATGGTCACACACATTGTTTAAAAATAACCGAAGATTTTTAAAGGGAAATTTTATGGGGATTTTTGATAAAGAATAATCCCTGAAATTACATTTCTGAAAGCGGGTTTTGTATAATGGTTAAAGATATTCGTGCAATCAATGCAACTTTTAAAACTTTCTAAGAAAATTGTGTAAATATATTGTGCCAGATGTTAAATTCTTGTGTGAACTTGTAATATCATGTAAAGGCTCTTGTGTAAACTCTCTTTGAAATAATTATCGTCTTTAGTTCAAATCCTTATTGGAGTAATGTGCCATTAACTGGGTACTGAATTACTCTGAGTGTAACATGTTGGCAGTTTCATCAATTTGACTTTGCAATAATGTATTAACAATGATGCAACACCCTGCGTCAGTGTTCAAGGGACCAATGTAGTCAAAAATCGCTGATTTGTTAGAATTATGCTGTTTAAAATTGAACTGTAATCTTTTAATACAACACACGTGTTGGTGCAGTGTTAATATACTTAAATATGTAATATCCATATCTGATGTGTTAGCACCTTGCAGTATTTGTAGACAGTTATTGTATGCAGCCACTTTTGGTCCTAGCAGAATTGCTAATAACTGGTTATTTAATTACTTATAATTGGTTACAGACTTATCCAGTGATTGAAGTTATCACCTCACACCAAAGGTCTTAGTCATTTTGTATTTAAAGAGATAATTTTCATGACTATGTTTATATATAGTTGTCTGGTATTCTATCCCAAATAACCGAATATTAAATAAGGTATAACTCAAGATTATATAATATAATCAGGTATGTACTAGGAGGAGGTTTACCCCCTTCCAATTGAACACTCTTGTTAGCTGTAAAATCAAATCCGCTGTGAAAGAAGAAAAAAAATCTGTTAACTCTGGTCCCTTTTTTCGATCACCCTCCCCCCCATTTTGCAATCCTGTGCACTATTCTGGCTATAATAATACTAATGTAATTATAATATTTATTCAACCTTAAGTATATGTAGCGAAGAATTACCAATAAAATTTATGCATATAAATGCACTGGATAAGACATAGCAATATTTTGTTATTAGTTGTGGTGTTTCTCTAATTGTTAGGTCGAAAATAGAAGAGAATAAGGCGTGCAACTCATTGCAAGACTGGCTATTCTCCAGTCAGTGTGATATTACATATCTAAATATATAATAATACATGAATAAATGTGCAATAATACAAGACTGACTATGGGAAAAATCTATTATTAGGTATATAAATAATACGAGACTGGCTGTGGAACAATATGTGACTATATATATATATATATCATCATATTCAACCATTATCTATCCACTGCTGGATGAAGGTCTCTCCAAATGCTTTCCACACACACACACACATATATATATAAGGTGTGTCCCACCGAAATAAAGCCACCGTGATTATATGCCGTAACTGGACACGAAACAAACCAATAAGAACGAAACAAATATATTAAGAAAGTCTGTATACAAATACATATTTGCAAGGAGTAACTCACTCCCTGCCCCACTTGGGCAGGAAAAAAAAATGAATGTGTAAAAAAGAGAGCAGAAAAAGTGTCCCGCCGAAATAAAGCCACCATCCCTATTAGTGCTTTGGGTAACTCTCAACATTCGAGTTGCTACAGGTAAGCAGGTTTATGACGTCAGGAAGTTGTCAAATAACTTACCTGTTCTATCCCAGTCGAATGTTGACTTCAGAAGGCTGTATTTTCTATTTCTCCTGCAGTATTGCAATGGGAAAAGGAACCCAGCTATCACAGTTCGAGAAAGGCCAGCTAACAGCTTTTAAGGAACAAGGTCTTTCACATAGACAAATATCTAAGCAAATCAAACGATCTAAAACCGTAATAGACAATTTTGTGCATCAGGGCATTGCGTACAGGTATAAAAAAAGGAGGTGTATAGGCAGAAAAATGACTTCCAGGCAGGAAAGAGATATTGTGCATCGTTTTTCACAAGGTGGTATTTCTCTCAGACAATTGGCCAAAGAGGATAACATCCCTGTGACAAAATCAACTCTGTCACGGATTGTAAAACATACAAACAACTTGCGATATAAAAAAAGGAAACAGCAGCCCATGTTGAAAGCTATCCACAAGCAAAGGATAGTAGATTGGGCCAAATATCATCAAACCTGGAAAGACCAGTGGCATCGTGTTATATTCTCAGATGAGAAAAAAATTACTTTGATGGCCCAGACGGCCTTGCACTCTGTTGGCGTGACATGAGGGAAGAAGAGGAAATCTTCTCCAAAAGATAATAAGGTGGAGGCTCATTAATGGTGTGGGGAGGCTTCGGCTATGGTGGTAAACTTAACCTGGCTTTCCCCTTAGGCCGCATAAAGGCTACCGATTACCAAGAAATGCTAGAAACCCGTTTGCTGCCATTTGCAGAGAGAATTGGTGGCCCAAGTTGGATTTTCCAGCAGGACAACGCCCCCATTCACGTTGCAAAACCCTCTTGTGAATGTTTTTTGCATAATGGGGTGCATGTCATGGAGTGGCCTGCCCTTTCCCTTGATCTTATTTCCCAAGAAAATGTGTGGGGTATCCTCAATAGGGTTGTATATGCCAATGGCAGACAGTTTCAGTCTGTGGCAGAATTAAAGGTTGCCATCATTGAAGTCTGGGATAATACTGATGCTACTGTCTTCCAGTGATTCGTAAATGGTATGCCACATCGTGTTTTCCAAGTCATATATAATTATGGCGGATATATTGGCTATTAACAGTGGCTTTATTTCGGCGGGATACTTCCCCCTTTTTTTACACGTTCATTTTTTCCGGCCCAGGTGGGGCAGAGTTACTCTTTGTACATATGCATTTGTATATAGACAATATATTTGCTACGTACTTATTGGTTTGTTTCGTGACCAGTTATGGCCCAAAATCACGGTGGCTTTATTTCGGTGGGACACACCTTAGCTACTAGAGGGCTATTACAAAATGGCCGAGACGTGTTATAGCTAATCTTTTTCTTTTCTTTTTGTTTCTACGGTGTATAATCGATGAGTGATTTTTATCCGTCATTATTTTAAACATTCTGATAATATTTTAAATAAAGTGAGTGTGTTTAGGTAATATCAGCACTTGTTATTTTACGTCACGGAAAAGTAACTTCGACCAGAGTTTACGGAGTTGTAAGAATCTTATTTACAAGACTGCATCAAACAAATGGTAACTTAACTAAACCTAATCTTCACATCTACCGAATTTTACAGTTCCGTCTCCACCCAAAAAAGTTACTGTTCCGTAACTGGTGTTTTTTTTAGCTATTATTCTTGGAAAGCGTATTCTTATCGTAGAACGCCAGCCCCGTTTTCATTCGCAGTATCCCTGAAACGTTCTTTCTTTTCCTTTGTACTTCAGGAGCATTGCTCTCTTCTGGGTTGTTTACTTTGGTCTTTTTTTTATGCAAAAACTTGTTCATTTTCCGATAAATCGTTGCCAGTTTCCAAAGAAACAAAATACTTTGATTACAATTAAATCATGACTGATGGTGATGATGAAGTCCATTCGCAACTCTTTTCATTTCAATTAAAGGAAAATAAAGCGCGCACTAATATCGCGCGGAGACCGATTCTTAACAGCGTAAATTTATTGCTTCGATATGGTAAAAAATACATAAATTTAGTATTTTTTGCTAATGAAAATACCACTGTAAACGTTTCCTCAGCAGTAAATACTACTACTTATAGTTAATATTGTGACTGAAAAAATATAATCGGCAAACAAAACATATATAAACAACAAATATTCTTGAAATTTATAATGTGAATAATTAATGCAATGAAACTTCTTTAAGATATACAGAAATCATCCTGTATCTGTGTGTGTGTGTGTGTGTGTACAATGGAACCTGTCTAAAGTGACCACCTTTGGAACTGGACTGCAATGGTCACGATAGACAGGTGATC
>QLNU02015270.1:81147509-81162153 GCA_006491805.2 Dysdera silvatica
ATCAATCCCTTACCAAATATGCATAATTATTTACTCGGTAAAATATGTACAGTCAATGGCAGTTAGATATGGGAATGCTTCTTTGTGCATTCTTCTTTGTGTGCCCCAAAGCTGTTTTCGTTTAAGGGTGATTCCACTTCGAAAAGTTAAAACCGACACTGCTGAAAATGCTTCATACATGGTGTCTATTTCCCAAAAATGGTATGCAGTGTACTGACAAATGCTCCTAATGGTTTTTGGGAATGACCCACACAGTCAATGGGGAAAAACAAGAAGCAAAATTTAGTTTCTTACACCGAAAATCTGAAGGTATAAATCAATTTAAGGATGCAAATGATATCGCAAGTTCTCATTTTAAAAATGTATTTCATTCTGTGGGCAACGATCTATCATCAATGTCACCTACTCGTTTCAAATTTTTAAAATTGCAAGAATCAGATTTCCAGGACATTGAATCATTGTATTCCAATATGAAAAATAAATGCAAAAAAATTTCATGTATATATAAATCGGCTCCAAACATTCAAAGTTATACAGCACATCCATGGGACAAATTTGTTAGCCTGTAACCAGCGTATGTTAGTCCGTAATCACTAGTTAATTGATAATTATATCAAAAATAATTCTAATTTTTTAATTCTGTCAAATGTTTATAAAAACCTGTTCTCTAGTACTACTGTCGGTTATTAATTTTTTTGTGTACGAACCTGCACAAAAGTTTAGACACAACACAAATTTGAGTATAACAAAATACTATTAAAACTGAAGAAGTAGGAACTTTAATATTACGAAGTATGAACACATGTAATATGCAAATTAAAAATTTGAGAACAGAAATCACATCAGTAGCGAACTTGCTGCAATATATAACTTAAAATAAGTAAAATATGTGGCACAAAAGTTTAGGCACAAACATAAATTTTAGCACTTGCATAAGGAAATGAACAATTTTAATAATCAATGTAGCCACCATTACTTCGTATTAGATTAAATACGCGGTCGTTCATTGAAAGCACAAGATTTTGAAAGGTTTCTGGTTCAAAATTAAACCACGCTTCTTCTATAGCCTTTTTAAGTTCTAAAACGGACGGATATTGCTTTCCATTGGCATACACAACATTCGTTAGTATGCCCCATACATTTTCGATGGGATTACAGTCAGGACTAAGAGCAGGCCAATCGAGAACTGTAATATTTTTAGCGCTCATCCATTCTTTTGTTGACCTGGATGTGTGGATGGACGCATTATCTTGTTGGAAAACCCAGTTTCGTCCACATAAAAGTTCGCCAAAAGGTAATAGGTGACTTTCAAGAGTTGCCTGGTATGCCTTGGAATCTTGTTTTCCATTCAAAAACGCCAAAGAAGTCTGTCCATTGAAGCTAAAGGCTCCCCAAACCATGACTGAACCTCCTCCTTGACGTCTGCTGAACCGACTTAAGGGGCGTTTTCGAAGATCGTGCCAGTAGTGCGAAAGGCCATCGGGACCATCTAAGTTCCACTTTTTTTCATCACTAAATAACACCTGCAGCCATTCGTCACTGTATGATATGTGCTGCCTTGCCCATTGTAGTCGTGCTTGTTTATGATGTAATTGCAAGCAGGGCTTGCGGCGCATTTTTGCATATCTCAAATGCCTGCATTCTACAATCCTTCTACGTATGGTTTCTCTTGACACTCGCATTGCTAACGTGTTTTTTATTTGATTTGCAGACAGGCTTTCATTTGAAGCCAATCTTCGTATTTGTCTATCATCCCGAATGCTGGTCACTCGAGGCCTCCCAGATCGTGATTTTGGTTGATACTGATCACCCCGGGATAACACTCGATAAATGCCTCGCTTTGAACGGTTCAATGCAACAGAAATTTGAGTAACAGATTTACCTTTAGTTTTCAGCCTCCAAATCTTCAAAATCTCGTCATTCGTAAATTGCTTTGACTTCGGCATCGTTCTAAGCATTCTAAATTATTTCAGGCCTTATATAACAACTCTGGGAAACGCCCCTTCGATCACTTGGGAACTTCGCGCCGTTAATTTGCATAAATCTGACATATGTGCCTAAACATTTGTGGCATGCAGATTCCAATATTACGGTGTTGGGATATTTTGTTTCAGTACTTTTGGTAATCTTTTAAGTTGCACAATTTATTATTGGTTCTAGGATTATTTAGATACAATATCGGCGAAGTTCAATGCAAATTCTCGCTTTTATTTATAATTTGCCTCCGTGTCTAAACTTTTGTGCAGGCCTGTATGCCTCACAATTCACAGGAAATTACTATGTAATTAACAGCTTCTAAAATTCTGTCTGAAGTGCATTAGTCTGTAACCACAATTTCAAAATTATGCAAAATATTGCAGTTATCCTTCAAAGAAGAAGAATTGTAGTGTCTTTCTTACTTGAAATAGTTAATAGTTTTTTCCATATCATCATCATCATCATATTCAACCATTATCTATCCACTGCTGGATGAAGGTCTCTCCAAATGCTTTCCACACAAGTCTATCCTGAGCAATTCGCTTCCACGTCACCCCAACCTGTTTTCTTATTTCATCCACCCATCTAGTTTGAGGACGTTTTCTAGGTCTTCGGTGGTCTCTTGGAATCCAGTTCAGAATTTCTGTTGTCCATCGTTGATCAGTTCTTCTTGCAATATGCCCAGCCCATCGCCATTTCAGCCCTTTTACTTTAACAATGATGTCCTCTACTCTAGTTTGCTCTCTCACCCAAGTGTTTCTTTTTCGATCTCTCCTAGTTATTCCAAGCATGCACCTCTCCATGCTCCTTTGCGTTGTCTGTAACTTTCGTATTGCTCCAACTGTTAGACTCCATGTCTCTGATCCATAAGAGAGGACTGGCAATACACACTGGTTGAAGACCTTTCTTTTTAGACACAAAGGCAATTTCCCCTTCAGGATAAAACTGTTTCTTCCAAATGCACTCCAGCCAAGTTTAATACGTCTGTTGAGTTCTTTCATAATGTTGCCATCCATTGAAATCAGCTGGCCAAGGTAAATATATGAATCAGCAATTTCTAGCTCAATGTTGTCAACTTGTATTTTTGTTTCCTCTACAAAATTATTGAACATGATCTTAGTTTTTTGTAGGTTCATCTTGAGTCCAACTTCTTTACTTCTAGTTGAGAGCTCCTGTACCATGTCTTGGAGTTCTGATGGGTTCGTTGAAAAAATAACAATGTCATCAGCAAACCGCAAATGATTTAAATATTCACCATTTATTTTTATTCCCTTGTTATTCCAATTTATCTGCTGAAAAATCATCTGTAAAGCTGAAGTAAAAAGTTTTGGAGAAATGGTATCTCCCTGCCTCACACCTTTACCAATTTTGATAGTTTTGGTATCTTTATGTAACCGAAATTTTGCACTTGCATTTTTATACACACGTTTCACCATGTCAATGTACACATCCTCAATGTCTGTTGATCTTAAAGAGTTGATGACTGCTGATGTTTTAATAGAGTCAAAGGCCTTCTCATAGTCAATAAATGCAACACACAATGGAAGTTCATATTCATGTGTTCTTTCAATTAATTCTCTTAATACTTGAATATGGTCCACTGTACTGAATCCACTTCGAAATCCAGCTTGTTCTCTTGGTTGAGCTGCATCTAATTTTTTCTGCAGGCGATGTGTTAGCACTTTTGTGAAGATTTTATAAATAGCAGGTAACAAGCTAATTGGTCGGTAATTTTAGCTTGTTACCTGCTGTTTATAAAACCTTACCATATACAGTTAACGAAAGTTTATTTGTAATTAAAGCTGTGGAAACATGCGCCAAACATTAGTGAAACCCCACTGCACAATTAAAATCTATAAAAGTTGCCGTTTTAAAGGGTAAAGATAGCTAAGGTTGTGCTGCTCCAGGTCCCAGGTCCTACAAAAGTACAAAGCACGTAAAGCAATTTTATTGTTCAATTCTGCAAGCTTTGTTCATATAGCTTCATCAACAGGCACTTGGAATAACGTTGCACAATTCATTGCTTCCTTGTCGAATGAATTGGCGCAACGAGGAAGCATGTAGAAATTGAGAACGATGGCACAAAATAATAAGGCGGCATGCAATAGCAGAGATATTGATTGCAGACATTATCCATGTCATTTCCAGCAGAGGGAGAGAAAAAATTCTCATGTAGAGATTCTCCTTGAAGAAGAAGAAGAGAGAGAGAGAGATCTACGAAGTCTTACCTGTTCTCCCCATGAAGCTCCCCAACTGTTTTTGATTATCCAATATGGCTGAACTCTCTTCAAAATGGAAGTTGCTTTAAAAAAAGGGAAAGAAGAAAAATAGCATTTTATTAAAAATGATTCGAGAAACTCACCTGTTCACCCCAGGTGGCACCCCAACTATTTTTAATGATCCAGAAGGGCATGGTAGAGTTGAAAATTGGATATGCTTAAATTAATAAAGGCGATTTAATTAACCATAAAAATCAATGAAAAATTTAAATGATAAAAATTTAATAATTATTAAATAAATAACAATGAAGAGAAAATTTTTGCATGAAGTTACTGAAATCATTTTATATATAGAATATTCATTTGTACAATAAATGTAATAAAAAAAATATACGTATAATAGAACCTCTAACTTGAATCTTGAAGAAAAGGAGCTTTATTTCAAGCTATTTACTTTTCGAGTTATCGAGGTTAAAGGGGAATGAGGTTCACTTTAACTTACTGAGAACTTTCAGTAATCAAGGTCTTACTCTGAAATTTACTTCGACTTATCGAGATTCTATTGATTTACTACAATTTATGGAGAACTTTGAGTTATCGAAGTCCAACTGTGAGATTTACTTCGACATATGGGGAACTTCAAGTTATCAAGGTCCTACCGTGAGATTTACTTCCACTCATCAAGGTTCAAGGAGAAGGCAATTTACTTTGACTTACGGAAAATTTCAAGTTATTAAGGTCCTACTGTGAGGTTCATTTCGACTTAGGGAGCATTCGAATATTACATAAGCAATATTTTGGCCATTTTATACCCCCCTCCGGTAAGCAAAAATTAACATTGGCTAACATAGGAAAATAATTACAACAACACCGCACCCCACCCTCCACAGAGGTGCTTACATAATACTTCACCGTTCCCCTACTGAGAATTTCCAGTTAGCGAGGTTCTACAAGATATGTACATTTTACACTGTTAGACTATGTCATGGATCATTTGGGATGGCACGGACAGCTTATCATGAGCTCCAAAATGCGATACATTTACACACACTGGAGTGGAACATGATTCAGCAGGTAGCAATTGAAACATTAACCAAATTAAGGCAAACATGTCCTTTATGTACTTACATTTTGTAATTTACTTTTAAGCAATTTGTCACATTTGCACACAAAAGGTTAAACACTAGTAAAATAGCAAAAGAAATATTCAAGCTTTCAGATACATGAGTAGCATTCCACCAGGAGTAATGGAAAGTAAACTTACTCTTAATGAAGGACTGCTGATGTTTCCAAAAGCTTGCGTATTTTTTTTTTTCTGCTATTTTATACATACACACATATATATACAGGGTGTCTCAGCACCAGGGTTGCAAACATCTAGGAGGGGTAGGGTACACCTAGACGAACAATATTTGTCATAGAACCTAGGGTCGCAAACCACTCACAGCGCTAGTTCTAAAACCGTCCAGCATGCACAAATATTTACAACCAGTGCGTGAAAAGCGCCAGATAAAACTCAGGTCAGCTGCTCAAGTGCATAGATGATTAGGACATCGCATTTTGCGCTTCTCATGCACTGGTTGTCACTATTTGTGATTGCTGGACGGTTTTAGAACTGGCGCTGTGAGTAGTTTGTGACCCTAGGTGTACCCTACCCCTCCTAGATGTTTGCAACCCTGGTGCTGAGACACCCTGTATACAGTTGACTCCACTTATCTGGCACACGGACAGTTTGGCCCAATTAAGCAGCTGCCCCAAATAGGTGAATTTCACATAAAATTAGACAATGTTTTTTGAATACTCCATATATATAATATACAATACATATACAGAAATAATATATAAGAACACATCATATTAAATTGTTTGTATGTATATTTTTTTGAGACTACATGTAACATAATATGTATGTACAAATTAATTGTAATCTTAAATTTTTTCCCCAATTAAGCGATATAAATTACTATTAGTTTCTTAGTTTGGTTTCTGTTCCTTGCAATTTAGCTCAATTAAAATGTCCTGATTAAGCGGAATCTACTGCATATATATATACGTCATGTTTAATATTTTGTATGTAAATTTCTTCCCTGGTGCTTTGTACTTTGTCATGTTCACTAAGTTGCTTCTTAGTAATTTTGTCAGATTTTGTAATTACGGCCAATTTTAAAAAGTGGAGTTCACAGAAAATACATCTACAAAATGTTACATAAAAATTGTCCATCGTTTAAATTTTAATTCCACATAGAATAATACAGATATAAAAGATGCATTCAGTATATTAGAGGTAAAAGATGTGGGTATACTATCCACAAAAATGATGTATACTTGCTACACTATAGACATAAAAGAGACTATAGACATAATAGACATATAGAGACTATAGACATAAGTAAGCATGACTTACTGTGGACACCATAACCCACTATCAAGACTCCATGGTCGATGTTGGATGGACTGCACAAAAATTTCCACGGATGTGACACGCCACCGAAATAAAACTACAACAGAAATTAAGATCACATATTTCATGAAATGATGCTTGTACAAGAAAAAAAACTTCAGCTTCCAAATATCATTTTTAAAAACACAATACAAGTTCATCTTACCTGCATTGCATTTGCATTAATTCCAATCGAAATAGGCCCATTTTTCACCAGCCACTGTGCCATTTCTAAATGAAAAGAATCATGCCTCATTAAATACACATATGATGATGATGATAATCATCACGTAGTATAAGTAATCACATAGTATAAGTAAGAAATAATTAAAAATGTGTCAATTTTTACTTAACCATTAGAAGCAACACTAGCATACATGGGGGTTGTAACTCCCATTGCAATGAAATTTTGTATATTTAACATAGGAATATGTGAGTTGTAGCTCTGTAACCCTTCCCATTAAGCCTATAACCCCCTTATGAACTTTCTGCTTATGCCTATGAGATGCAACATCCTTTATATCATTAAGAATTCACACAGGGTTCTTCTTCGGGACTTGCATTAAGAGAATTTACCACTTTTTGATGGCACAAAGATGGCAGAGTAGAGAGACATGCTACGTAGAGACCCAGTTTTCTGAGAAATCTGAAACTCTCTAGAGTCTATAGAACTAATCACCGGACTACAGTGCAAACAGTTATATGGTATAAGCATTTTTTTTGGGGGGAGGGGGACCATTGTGAGTCAAATCCATGGTAACGACACATGTGATGAATATGTTACCAATGCACTATCCTTGAATCATTTGAGTTTTAAAAGATTCTGCTAAAATGTATTACACAAGTTTTTGTTGCCATGTATCATGCCACTAACGTACATTTGTGTCTTATGGCGCAAGGACAGCTGAAACCATGCTGCTCCAGGACTAACACATTTTTAAGGATTTTGAAGCTGTCTGTCAAATCACTGGAGTATGCAGGAAGGTGTTGATGATGCAATGAAATTTTGTACATTTAACATAGGCGTCGGAGCTCTATAATTACCCCCATTCAGCTTATAACCCTTCTTTATGAACTTTCTATGTACACCTATGATTCAAACTGCAGAGTACGGATTGGCAGAAGAAGTGGAAACTGCTCAGTAATAGTGGCTATTAAACCCAGGTTTCCTTCACATAATAGACAAACGCCTTATCACTATGCCACTGCAAGGCTACAAATGAAAAGATAGTACTAAATTCATCGATATTGGGAGGAAAATTCAAAAATAAAAACCTGTTTCATTTGAAGATATCGCAAGCGAACTGTTGATGTAAACTTTGATTTCTTTCTTTTTCAGCTCACACTTGTCATCAGTGCCTTCATAAGGATAATCTTTTTCACCTTCTAATCCTCCTAAAAATTAATATATATATAATGAAATTAACGATGATAAAGAGAGATAATTATTGCTACTATAGCTATATTTACATAATTACTATTACACTATATATTATATTATTACTATAATTATTACTACTATAGTATTTTATTACAACTTGGAACCCAGGAAAGGAACAGTGGAATTCACATGTGTAAATATATGTTTTTTTTTATATAGCACTTTTTAAGTGAACAGAAAACCCATACACGGCGCCATAGTATCAAATTAGTACATTATTTATTAAATAATTAGATGGAAATATTTTAAACACATTACATTATAAATTCATGCAAACTGCTGATGGCATTCACTATGCAAATTATGTTAGATACATAAATTTGAGAGAAAGTGTGCGAAAATCAGCAGGACCCGAACTTGCAACTTTACAACTCCATATATAGTAGAACCCGCCTAAAGTGACCACCTTTGGGACTGGACTGCAATGGTCATCATAGACAGGTGGTCACTACACAACAACAGACATTAATTAGTATATACATAACTAAGCTCCTCCTAGTTCTCTCTTACAAAAAGCGGTCAATTTACCAAGGTGAACAACTTAGCAGGTTCTAATGCATATATACAGGGTGTCCCTGAATTCATGGCCAAAACGTTAAGGGATTGTAGAGGACATCAAATAAACCATATTGGCACACATCCCTATATCCACAAAAGACCCGATTTGGCTGCAGAGTGAAACTATTGTTTATATCCACATCGTGACTACGTAGGCAATTACATGCACAAAAAAAAATGTTTTTTGACACATGATTTAAGCGATTGCCCAAATAATGCAGCAGAAACAAAAAAATCGAAAATTCCCTTCCCTGGTCCTGAGTAGTGTTGCCATTTAGTCATCAAAGGTATGAGAAACGATTGTTTTACCATACTGGAGGCAATTGGGAATTGTCAAGCATGTGTAATAGGTGAAGGAGAACAAAAGAAACAACTTTGGTCCAGTGAAACAATGTCCGAAAATGAGCCGTTCTGGAAATGTAGGGATGCTATTATTTGCATCCACATTAGTTAATCATGTAACAAAATTTGCCGTTCCAGTCTAGAATCTCATTAAAACCCTGCGAGTCCTTGCCATAATCTGGTCCTGCTTGAATTATATATATAAAAAAAAATTATGTAGAAAAAAATTTTTTTCTCACCAAGTCGGATGATTTCTTTGTAGGCATTACTAGGAAGACCACCTTCACAGCCTTCGTCAACTTTATCGCAGTCAACCAATTCTACATGGAAGAATAGAGGAAATAATATTAAAAAATGAAAGACTATTTACTAAAGTTGAACAATTCCCATCGTAGCAGATGACGTGGTAGTATTTGATGATGAATTACTTGCAAAGAAGAAAAAAAAAAATGATTTATTGGCCAAAGAAATGATAAATGATTTCGTTTAGTAAGTAAGTTTTAATAAGAAGTAAAAGATACATTAAAAGTGCCTTATATATTCACAAATTCTAATATAAATAATTACAACGCTGTTAGAGTGGAACTCTTCAGCTTCCGAAGGCCCACTTCCCCCCCTCTTGTTTCAAAAATACTCAGATCTGAAACAATGAATTGACTGACCTTGTTCCGAAAGCGATACGAGTTTAGTCTTCTTAATAGCCCACTGGCCCTCAATGTTGCCGGTTGTAGAAAATGCCCAACAGGACCCACACTGACCCTGGTTCTTGACCTCAGTAACAACTCCATGGTCACGCCAATCATAGGATGTTGGGATTGGATCACTGGGGATAACAGCTTTAGGCAAGGGTTCATCGGTGTTGAGGAGGTCTGGTCGAAGACCCAGTTTCATTTTCTTGAATTCTTCCTCTGTAAATACATACTTTCTTTTTAGAAACTTAAAAGGCAAAACATTATCCATTAAACACTTCGATTTAACCAATTCACAGATTTAGTCTATTTTAAACAACATTGATCTGAATTAGTATTACCTGTGCCATGTGTATCTACTGACTTATTTACAAGAATTGCTGATTACCTATTACATCGCTTATAACAACTATTGAAGTTTTGTTCATTCGTGTAGGTGAAGTTCTGTTTGCATACAATAATTGAAGGCATCGGTCAAAGAAGAATATAACTACAAAATTAGAGATCTTGACTTAAGGGTACCATGTGACAGAGAAAAAATAAAAAATCCTGCATACTTAGGTAAGGGAATGGTGTAGCTCCCTATCCAACGATACGTGTTATAATGATTAAAAAATTTTGCCAACATGCAATGAATCGAATTTTTATAATTTTTTTTTTTTTTTTTGATTTTCTCAAAACTATAAAAGGTGGAGTTAGATCCTTCTTTGACCGATGCCTTCAATTGAAGTTCTTCTGTTTGTGTACAATAATTGCATTCTGTCATTTACAATAGTTGAAGATCTAACTCTTGGTTACAAAAATTGGACAACTTCATAACCACTGAAGATTATTTATTTTGTTTTCGACAAAAACTGAAGTTAGATAAGTCATTTTGTTGTTTAAAATAGATTTCAGATCGTTTCTTTTGCCGTCTGCAAAAAAATCAAAGTTTCATTCAATTTTGCCCACCATAAAATGAACCCATATTGGTGAGCCAAAAGTTATAACCCTTCATGCTCCTCAAAGATGTGTCTCGATTTTCTTTTCGATGGATGTATGTGCAAAGCTTAATAAGCAATTAAAACCTACATCGTGAAATTTGTTGGATTTTTATTTAGTGTAATAACAAGTGCACATTTTTTAGCCTCAGGGGTGGAGCCTTTCTCTGTATCCACTTTCACTTCTTTGGCATCTCAGTGACATTAAGTTCCCGATATGCATAAAATTGGAGCCTTCAGTACATGTAACAGTTTTAAGGTTCCACGTTTTCAGGATATCTCCGAGGTGAAACATATGCCTCACTGACTTGCATGTTACTTTTTTTTAATGCTCTCAAGAGAGTTTCACTGTCGAATAGGGCTGCCATATTTGAAAAATGAAAAAGTCGGACAGTCATAGCAGAGTGCCTTCATATAAAATACCAAAAAAAGATGGCTTGTTATCCACTATGACCTAAAATGCATTTAAACAATGGTTGGTTGTATTTTTATGGTGCAAGGACAACGAAGGCCATTCTGCACTACTAGATAAGGAGAGACTGCACACATGGTTTTAATCGTTTAAATGAAATGACCTTCTATACAATTTATTTTTTAAAGTGGACACTCATTCAATGTCTTTTGATAATAACGTTCATACACTGGAAATCGTTCATAATGAACCTTGGTCGTCCAAACTTCGCTTAAACGAAATGACCTTCTATGATATGTTTTTTATTAAGTGTTCACTTAAAAAAATAATTTGAAAAAAATGTACAGGTCCTTTTGGTTAAGCACAGTTCAGATTAGATTACCAGGGTTTGACTGTTAAAAAATTAGGTTTATTATTTACATTTTTGTAGCCCGCTATAGAGGGTGGAATGCTGGGGGCCACTTTTTCACAAAAAAATAGTAACATCTTATATTTAAATACTTACAATCTTTCTAAGGCCGCATGTGACCTTTCGGGCCATGTGCAGCCTTTTGGATGAATCCAAATTTTGCAAAACAAATCCTTTTATTTTTATTAATATGATTTTGTTCATTTTATTTTTTTATTTTTATTATTATCTTAAATGAACATATTTAAAATACAAAAGATAAAAGAAGTGTAGCATGGACAATCTAAAAATTACATTTTTAGAGCAAAGGTGCAAAGAAACAATATTTATCCAAAAACACTTTTAATTACATATTACTAAACAATTATATTGACAGTAAAGAAACATTTAGCTGGGAAGTCAAGATACTCTAGGCTAAACAGAGGGTCCACCTGGTTCGAATCCGGGATGAGGACAACGTCTCCTTTTCTCCTAAACAAAAATAGCTCTAGTTTGAGCTAATAATACGTGGGTGTCAAATTTATTGGTAATAAAAAAAGTCCCCTATGAAAAACTCACAAAAAACTCGCCCCGGTGGCTTTGTGTGTTGACCATTATTTGGCAATTGTGTTATCCCTGTGAAGGGTAATAATATCTTACATCCTAATCTACGGAGAAAAAAAGTGTTCCGTGTTTTAGTTTGTCTAGCGGTCCAAGACACTCCGGGCTAAACGGAGGGACCCTGGTTCGAATCCAGGATGGGGACGGCGTCTCTTTGACTCCGTCCCTGTCTCTTTTTCTCCTAAACAAAAAAACTCTAGATTGAGCTATTAATATGTGGATGTCGAATTTATTAGTAATTTAATATTAAGTGCAGCTTCATATTTTTACGGTAGTGTATTAGTATAAAGGCCGTATAGCCATGATAGAACTGTCCCGCCCATAATTTTTGAATTGCTACGTTACTGGTGTAAAAACTGCTTTTTTTTTTTTAACACAATTTTTGTATTTGCAAATTCACCATAATTAGTGTAAACAAGGCTGGATTAAAGCTTTGTGGGGTACTAGACAAAGTTTTTTCTGGGACTTTGCAGCGTATATTATGCCTGTGTAGTTATTTCTTTCAGAAAAATAGGAGGAAGGAGTAATTTTCATCATATTAATCCTTCATGGAATTATGTTTTACCTAAAATATGCATAGACATTTTCAAAAATTAAATGATAATACAAAAGTTTTAAACTGAAAACCATTTTTCTTTTCTCCCTTTTCAGCAAAATTATCAATTATTTCCTCATGATGAAAATTATCTGAAGTATCTTTTTTTACGCATAACACAGCTAGATAACTTAATTTTGGTTGACTTAAGAAATTATTTCTTAAATAATTTTTTTGTCTTGTTGTAACGATAAAAATGATCTTTCTCCAGTTGCACTGAAGCGATGTTCGGATTGCACCTCACTTGGCCACTTTAAAAAGGCAGGCTTCAGACATTTTTTGCCTATGCTATAATTCAGCTAAATATATATAAACATTAACAATTATATGTATTGAGAAATCAAATATTAGTGTGACACACTTTATTGCTGCAGTCAGGAATTAAACCTGTAATGTACCTGTTAGGCCTATATACACAGCAAGATTTAAATTATCTGGAGTAATTGGAATCAAGGTTAGTCTGGATAATTAAGTATAATGTTACAAGGAGAAAGCAGGTGACCCAGGTGGCCATCCCAAGGTTAAATGGATGATCTGGTATTTTTATATAAATTACATTGTATATGATTACAACATGTAGAATTAAGTAAATACTTGCCTGTTAAATCAGCGAATTCAGTAACTCCATAATGAGCTGTTCCCCGTTCATGATCATTCAACAGTTTTATTTTTTTCAAATTCGCTTGAAATACTTCAAATCGCTTTGCCACCTCTGTAAAAAAGAAAAAAGTTGGTGATATGTAAATATATGATTAAAAAACTCTCCATAAAAAACTGCCCTTTATGAATAATACCTGCTTTGTCTTTGTATGACTTCTTATATTGAGATACAAAGTCTTTAAACATGGTCTCTTCAGCAAGATTAAGAACCACTTCATTCTAAAAAATAAGTAAGTAATAAGAATAATACCTTAATTTT
The DNA here is from genome assembly GCA_006491805.2 of Dysdera silvatica. Taxonomy (NCBI): domain Eukaryota; kingdom Metazoa; phylum Arthropoda; class Arachnida; order Araneae; family Dysderidae; genus Dysdera; species Dysdera silvatica. The sequence goes on from QLNU02015270.1 coordinate 81,161,091, forward strand.
TTTTCTAAGAAACATTTTACACCCACACACGGTTGTTTTGAATCACAAATTCTAAATTCTGGGAAAACAGAGCTGCCTTCGGTAGTTCACTATTTACAACCCCAATTAAAAAAAAAATAAATTCTAAACAAGATTTAGTCCATTGTTGCATATACATTTTATTTATTATTCTTTAGAGCTTTATGCCTTAAAGCTACAGAATGGATTATTAGGAACTGGACACACAGTGTAAAATGATTTCGATCTGAAACATGTTTTCACACTTGCTTTGAATCCAATTCATCCAAATGGACTCGGAGACAATAGTTATAATTAATCAGCCAGTATTGTTTTAATGGAAAGGCACAGGGGTCCTAATTCGGCAAAGTTTGTGTGTACACGTTTATTATATACAGTAAAACCTCTCTTAAAGGCCCTCACTATTCAATGACCACCTCCCTTAACAATCACATTTTTGGGAAACTGATTTACCCATAGACCCAATGCTAAATTTACCTCCATTCAGGGACCATTTTTCCTGAGCGACCACTATTTCATGGAACCAACTGTGGTCGCCTTAGAGAGGTTTTACTGTATTATATTTGTCTCATGGCAAAGCTGCCTAATAACATAGAACAAATTAGCGTAACTATTTATTGATATAGCTCATCATTACTTATTATCGGTTACCCCTTAAAACATGTCCGTATACAGAAGGGGAGGATCTTAGGGACCGGTCCCCCCAAAACTAAATTTTTAATGGGACTTGCATCCTGTGATTGTATCAATACACACAGTAAAAGTTTTTGAACCCCCCAAAATTAAATCCTGGTTATGGCCTTGCCTTAATATGCTTAAAACTACCACTTAACACAGTTATTCACTTTAACACAGCTGATGTGGCCAATTGTCTATTAACGTAGCCACTTATATGACACTGATCCAGTTACATATAACTAAGTTTAATGTAAGTGGAACCCAGTTCAGTTGGGTTGAAGGCGATGTTTATAATGACTGATATGCCCAAATGTAAATTGCATAATTAAACTTATGTAATATGAAATAATAATTACGTTATGTTTTT
>QLNU02015270.1:81162253-81203099 GCA_006491805.2 Dysdera silvatica
GCGCCTAGAAGGAATAGTGTGCCGACTCCTCATCGAGCCGATGATAAAAAATAGAAAAAGAAATGAAACTTCCGGAAGGTGGCGCTGCGGATAGTCTATTTGCTTACTTTTAATGCGTTGCATCTGCAGTGCCCGTGTGTGAATTTTTAATTGCAAGGCAAATTAATTTTTTTGTTAATTAAAGTCAAATATAATGTATGTCTAGAAAGTAAGTCTGTGCAGCTTGCCAAAATATTCGCAGAGTAATTAGGTAAGTACTTCATTGACAAAAATTACTTTTCATCTCTCCCCGTGTGTAATCTAGGAATACTTTTCAATTATATTATTCCTTTCAGAATTTAAACGTAATATAATAATTATCTATCCCTTTCCTTTTTAATGGCTCTTTGTTTCATTTTGGAAAACACATTAAAAAAATAAACATAGCTATATTCAACTATGATTAAATTTGTCTAAAATTGGAATCTGTAAACATTTGGGCGCTCTTTTCCAATACGGCAACCGCTTTCCGTTTGGCGATATTTTGTATACGTTCATTTTTTTTACTTTTATTCTTGATTTCTCCTACTTTTTTTAATGTTATCTTTTTTTTTTGTCTAATTTCATAGTTTTGATTAAAAAAATAACCACAGAGCTCCCGAGAGCAAGCGAGTGACCTCTCCTCATTGATCAACGACGAAACTCGTAGCGGCCCCGTATTCCCGTATAGCGGCGTTCGCATGTCCTTTAATTCGATGTAACCATTAAAATAAAGGTTAAAAGTAGGGTTTTTCAATTGGGAATTTTCAGGGTTTTTTTTTACTTTGCATCGTTAAATATTGGTGTTTTTCACTTTGTATCATTAAATTTCCGTATTTTTCACTTTGAGTCGCAATCACCTTTGCTATGTTTAAATGTAAGATCCCATACTTTAAAGGGAGAAACTCGGCAAGTAGACTATACAGAGCGTTATCTACCGGGGGTGTAAAGTTTGGGAACTGGTTTTTTCGGTAGTTCCAACACTGCCACTACCCATTCTAGGTGCTATACTTGTTGGGGGGGGGAGGACTGAGCATAGGCGTAGAGTTTTCTAAATTATTAGGGGAGCCTCAGCACATATTAAGGATATTCATACATTACAATACATGTAAAATTGAAAATTATTGATATTGAGGTGGGGTGGGAGGCTTGGGCCCCGCGGGGCCATATAACTCTACGCTTATGGGGCTGAGAAAATTTATTACCTTGTTCTCAAGGCTCTCAAACATTTAATGAATGTTCAAATTACTAAAGTGTTGCAAAAATAACCCACCCAGTTGAGTAACACGCATATAAATAAATTATTTTTTTTTCCATAATTTCCATTTCGTTTTTGGAACGTTTAAAGTATTTTATTTGCAACTGATTAGCCTGTCGTTTTTCTAATTTAATTTAATTTTAATATTATTAGTATACATAGTGTATATATGTGGCGTATATTTAATGGGATCTAGGTAAACACAAAAGGAGCAACTAGTTTTTTACTTTTTAACACTTTTTCACAGCAGTTGCTTTTCTTTTAATGCAAACAGTTTGGGTATACATATTTTTTTTGAGAGGGCGGGGGAAGAGGGATCTATAATCTCAAAGACTTTTAATCGAAAAGAAAGTTGCACTCTTTTTCAATTTAAAGTCATTTATGAGAGTAATAACGGAACGTTATAAACCAGAGGTAGGGGCATTCAAGAAATTTCAACTCGATTCAAGAGCGCAGCAATTCAAAAATTATGAGGAACTCAAGTAGTTTTTTTTAACAGATCACGTGATTTGTCGCTAAACAGACCAATGTAGTTTGTACACAATTTTAAAACCTATTTCACGTAATTTTGATGTTTGTTTGCAAGTACGAATAGAATCCACGTTTCTTGCAATTTTTTCTTCAGACATCCCTCATTCCGGAGTCTTAATTACGAACTTCTTGGATTTGATCTTTTAACCGAGCCACAAGTTGCAATTCTAAGCTGGTAGTTTTGCTTCGAGCCGACGTTGACTATGACGTGACAGTTACGATAGTTCTGAAAATAGATAAATAAAACACATAAAGTATATTATTATTATTTTAATGACGAAGCATATATGTAGCTTTGGGGCTTTAAAATTACTTGGATGAATTGTCTGAGAGCTTAATTTAACTTCTGAATCATGACATGGCCGGAACTGTCTCAAATTTAAGTTTAAATTTGATCAATAAAAATCTGAGACTTATACTTTATGTACCAACTACTTTTGAGGTCGTATTTGTAGTGTAACAAACAGAACCATCTTTACGCATTTGGGGGCCTTTATTTACATTAACTTTTAATTTTGTTTCAACAAAATGATGTAATATACAATAGACATATTGCGTTAAATGTTAATGATAAAATATCTTCTGTTTGTCTTCTGATAAACCGAAGGTTGGGCACTTTTCGTATAAGGTTAAACGGGCATAGCTTTTTGATATGATTGCTTTTTTAATAACGCTACATCAATTAGCATAGGCAGGGTGTGTTGATGATTTATCTCTAAATATTTCTCAACTTCCCGTGCAAGACAAAAACCTTTTATCGATTCCGTTCCTTTTCTTTTCCAAGATAAACCTCTTGATATCAAAGACTGTATTAGCTATTTAGGCGTTACAATCTATGCACATCTTACATGGGTCTCACACATTTCTACCCTTTCAAGAGAGCTACACTCTCTCGTTTACATTTTTGCAAAAGTAAGGTATTTCACTCCACTACATATAACGTATTATGCACTATTCTATTGAAAACTTGCAGATGCCATTGAAGCATTTGGAACAGCTAACACCACAACCCTCTCCCTACTTGTTAAAGTACAAAAGAAAATTATTCGAATACTGTCCTTTAGAGGCTATTATACCCACACGGGACCACTCTTCAAGCTCTGTAACCTTCTTCCAATTCAACAAATTATTACATTAAAGACAGCTCTACTTATGCATAAAATCGTTAATAGCAACTTTGAAATTTCAGGAACTTTTGTAGCCCCCAACCACACATACTACACTAGGTTTCGGCTTAATTCGTCATTAACCATTCCGCCAGCCTGCACAAATTTCATGAAATCTAACTTATACTTTTTTTTTTTTACAAAAATTTGGAATTCTCCAAGTCCTCAAATTAGACATTTATCTTATCAACTCTTCAAACAAAATATATTTACGCAGCTACTTGAAGAGATCTGCTTGACATATGCCCTATGTAATCAGGAATAAACAATCGTCGCATATCCCACCCATCCCCCCTTTCTTGCTTACTGTTCATTGGTGTTTGTGTAATTTACTTTTCGTTCCACTCTCCTCACTCACTCGAAGTTCAGTCTCAGCTCTGGTGGTGTGCGGATGTCTGTCCGGGCTGGCGGGTGTTGGTTCCAGCTCGCTTAAGACGGAGTGCTTGGGATATTCACTTTGGCCGCCGGGCGGAGTTGGATGGATGCCTGCTTCTGCTATTCTGGGACCGGACTCCGCCCTCCCTCGTAATTCGGACTTCGTCGCTGGCGATCCGCGGGGCCAGCTTTCGCAAACAGTGGATGATACTTTGGAATGTGATGCCTGTCCGGATTGTTCTGGTCTCTGCGTAGAGTTCCGGCTGGCCCGGGGTGTTCTTCCGCGCCATCCATCTATTTCGGCCGCTCTTCGGGGCGGACTGATCGTGGGTGGTCTCCGGTCGACGTTGAATGACGACAATCATGTGAGCTGTGCGTCTCTGTACGCCTGTTTCGATCGACAATCCCCTGCAATGCCCCCTCCCCCCCAGTGTCCCTTCTCGGTCCACTGGTCGTCATTTTATGTGACAAAAGCCTGTCTGGGAATACAGCGCTGCCCCATTCGGCGGCCACCTTTCCCATTACACTTCTTGCATAAACCACCACTCTCCTCACTCACATGCGGTGTCCGGCCTACGGCTACCTCAGGGAGGAGCTCCTTCTCGCCCGCCGCCGTTTAGGCCTCGCCTCACCACCAGGTCTGTCCGATCTCCTGGATCCCCCCGCCTTCTCGCGCTGCCTTTGTGGCGTTGCTGAATGCCTTCCTCTCCGGACTTGGCCGGTTCCTGTAGGTTCCTCGGCTGGCTCATGGGGGTGTCTCCGGTCCTGCTGCCTGGGCCGTGGCCGTTCCCCGTGACGGTTCGCCTGGCGGCTTCAGTTTTCCGATGCGCGTTAAGTGATGACTTACGTGAACCTGCATCTTTGAGTGCCGTGTTGGTCGGCAATCCAAGTTGTAGCCGCCGCGGCGGCTGGGTACATATTGAAGCGTCCTCTCACCTTGGGATTACAGCGCCGCATCCGGTACCCCTTCAATGTAACCCTTGCTGGTCTCCCACTCTCCTCACTGTGTTTTACTCTTTTAAAATAACTGAAATATATTTTATTACAACGTATAATTTGTAGGTTAAAAATTTTAATATTAATTTTATATAATATATTTTGCTAATATAAATATAATTTTTAATACCCTATAATATAATTTGGTTGAATTAATTTTTGATGATTAACTTTTGAATTAGGCAATTTATTTTTTTCTTTTTCTTATTTTTACTTTCTCTAATAGGTATTTTTTTTTTAGATAATGAATGTTTTCTTTTGTGTGTAATTTTATTTCAGGGACTAAATTTGCACACAAATTCACTATTGTATATTTGTTCATTTAAGCATTTTGCTTGTATATAATTTTTTTGGTAAATGGGGTGGATAAAGAATGAAAATGTATATACTTAATGTAAATACACTCAAACTTTTTTTTTTTTTTGCAATTTCAAACTTCTCTCTAACAGAGTTATTTACATGTTAAAATACTTGTTTTCCGTTTTTATTGAATGAGCCTGTCTCAAAGGTTTGCAAAGTCTCCCCTCCACACACGCACATGCATACTATTACCGCATTTTACTTTCACAAATCACATCAGCCTTTGAGTGACGGCAGGTGCGAGGAGTTAATTCGCCTTCCGCACGGCTAAAATTTTTGAGTGCTTTTCCCCTTTGTGCTTTTTTTCTCGAGTCAACGTCGCGACGTGGATTCATTTGCAAATTTTAGCAAAATGGTTGCTGATGGCTCTGCCTTTTAAGACTCTTTTATTCCCTGAAATGCTCTCTATTCTTTATGCCGATTCGCAATCCTCCACCTTCCCCATCACACACACACATAGGGCGCGGATCTTGGAGGGGGTGGATCTGTGTAAATTCTTGCGATTGTGGGAAAGCAGTGTTGGTCATTGTGTTTTGCATGCATCTGCCACAAGCTGTGAACTTCGGGCGATGGTTTCACGGGCGGACCTTATCCCTCAGTCACCAGGGTTTAAATACATTTTTCACCATCAGAGAGCTATGACTATTATCTATAAATCGTAGCCTTAAAGATTACGGCGAAACCTAAACATCCCTCCCCTTGGGCTCCCTATTTTCCAACTATAATAGAAGGACCTATGTTCAATAATACCCTCCAGAATCCGTTTTCACTGTCAGTGTATTTTTTTGTTTAACTACTAGTTTTCACTCTTCAGAGAAAGTTACACAGAGGGAGTAGCATGTAGACTGAAATGAGTGGTCATAATGACATTCAGCTCTGTCTGGAGAGGACACAAAAAGAAACGAATTGGCTGGAAGCAAGCATTTAACACAAAGAAACCCACCAGATCTTCTAAGAATTTCCCCAGATTTTCCTACGAAGAGCCTTGACGAATGCAATACGGCCCCTTACAAAGATAAACTGGTTATATTGTATGTCGTCTTTCAACCTTCGTAACCCCTACAAACATTGAATATCTTTTCCTTTTATCAAGTCATTGTCACTTCAATGTATATAAACAATGTTCTCTAATATCTGTGCGAAGACAAAAGTAGTGACACAAAATTTTCAAACACCCGCTAAACTCGCAAAATGGCATTGGCCTCTTTAGTTTTTTTTTTATCCGCAAAATAACTGCTTTTATTTTTCTGAAACACTTATCAATTAAACATATTCCAAAACGTGCGTCATAAAGAATCGATGGCATTTGCGTTTTTTCCCTAAAGAAAAATTGTGATAGCTGCTGGATGGAATCTCTACGTCTCCTATTCCTCCTTAAGCTATTCTGTATTTTGGATCCAAGTCCTATTATGTTTTTAATCTATAATCTCTTCTACAATTGTATAATTTTATATAAATAACTCTAAATAGTACAACCAACTTTTTAATTAACACAGTGACATGTGCAACAGTCATTGCCCTATACTCCAGAGATGAGAGTCTGCTGATGCGAAGGTCGTATATCCTTGATAGCAAGAAGTGGTGACTTCTTGTTCCTTAACTTGTTGACACATTCTTTAGCTTGTCTTCCAACTGCTCTCCACATTCTTCAACTTCCTTTGATGTTATATAGAGAGATTTGACACCACCTTCATTTTCAGTTGCCCATCAGAACAGCTGAAGGTGGGTTAGTATGTCTCCTGAAGTGAGTTGCTGTAAACTAGCTCTAGTTGACAACCGTTTAATAGTCTCCCACTATTCCAAAGCACACATTCTTCCCGTGGGTGATTGTAAAGAAATTCCATTCTGCAGCTAAACCAGTCCTGCTCGTGCATACACAGGTTCTTAAAGTTTTTGCATTTTTTGTACTGGTTGGCTGCCTCATCACTGAAATACAATAGTTTCTTAACAGCTGTCAGAATTGTCTTAATGTGATTGAAGATAACGCGCTGAAAATTATGAACGGTAACACAGTCATGTGTTAAATTACTAACTAGTGTTTCATCTAGGAAAAAAATTAGGGCAGGGCACATGGCCTGCCAAAAGGTAATTTTTTTGGCGCTTTAAATACACGGATACTCAAGATAAACATCCATAGTTACGTCAGCTTTACTGCTAGCAATCCTTTAAACAACGTCTTAATTTGTTTAGTTCCTATAGTTGCTTTCTTTAAATTGCTTAGTTTTCGTTTATAGGTAAGAATTTTTTGAAGTTTTTTATTTTGTTCCGAGTTAAGTATATGCGAAAGGCGAGGGGCCAGTGCGCGTGATTGCGATCTAACGACAGTGTTGCCAGATGGCAAGATTAAAAAATCCCAACTTCATACAAAATAATAATTAAATTAATATAACTATAATTTAGTTAAACAATATCCTATAATAATTGATTATAAATAATCAATCTTGATTAGAAAGTTTGAAATTTTTTTTACAAGAAGGATTGATGGAAACAACTAGTGTTTTTTTTTAAATATCACCACGAAACAGTAGTGCCTATGCAAAAAATTTCAAGATTCTACTACCTACCCCTTTGGAGATACACACATATGTATCATACATACTTTTCCATTGAAGACAATGTTGAACTAGTAAAAATTAGGCTTAACTCTTAATTTTCTAAACAGTCATAACTTGCACAATTTTCGAAATATTAAAAAAATAAAAAGTATGTGTCTCATAAAACTGTCTCATGAACTTAAAAAATTTTTTTAGGTTTTTCTGTGACATTGACCAAACATGCCTGGTTGAATTGACATGGAATGACCCTATAATGCATAATTTGAAGCTTTTTTCGTATTACAGAAAGCAGAATTAAACCGAAGTATGGAAAGTAGTAAATTACTAAAGACTTTTTTAAGCATATTTTTCATTCCCGAGAAAGATGAAACACTTTGGCATTTTTTTAAGTGCTGACAATGCCGTCTTATTACATTCGTGGGCCCGGGCTTGGTAATTTCTTGGGCCCTTTTTTTTACACTGACATTCAAATTTTTGCTGTAAGAATAATATAATATATAATAAACGAAGTGAGCTAATTTGATGCCAGGGGTCTCGTTGGCCCATCCATTAAGATATCACTAGTTGTTAACCCAGGTTTTGGGTTAGTGTAAAGAGAATATGCCGTTCTATTATGGCGGGCTTTTTGGATAACATATATTTACTCATTAGTCTTGGTTCTGATATTCCTGCGGATTCTTCTCTAATTATGCTTTGAATATATACTTCGACATATGATTTATCAATCATTATTTAGTAAATTATGATCTAAATGTGCAAATTCGATTTTGGGTAATTCTTTCGCTTCACAAAAATTCATTGTGATTTGGACTTTATTAAAGCTTTTTGTACTTCTGGTTCCATCACATGTCTTCTAATACTGCTTAATTTATTTAATTAGAGATACTAAAGCGTTTGTGAATGCATCTTGGAGAAATACTGAACTTACCAATCTTCTCATGAATTTACACTTTTTAATATCTTCATAACCAACTTCAGCCTTTTTGCATTTTGTCAGACCCACGATAATTTTCATGTTATAGCCCCTGCCAAGTACTCTCTAAAAAAGGGAAGAATAGAAGTTTATAACTATCAACATTTTAATTGTTATTGTGCGATCTTATTAAAAAGAAGAGTATATATATAATATAAGCTAGAATTTTAGAGGAAGTATAATTAAAACTGCCAATATCTTTAACGCGAACAATCATAGTGACAAATAATTTGTTCTTATTAAAAGTAGTTAACCGTAAAGGATCGGACCGTATTACTAACGTAAGTAAATTATTTATCGTTAATGACGAATCAGGAGTAATATATTAGAGTGATAGAGGCAATAGTTCATGTTAAACGTATTTGGGTTAACGAAGTTCGATCACACTGTCCTTGTTAATAAATTATCATGTTTGATTATTTTTGTGCTATGCTTTTAAATGTTCAGTAGTTAAAAATGATTTACAAACATGAACGTCAGGAGAGGTAGGATTTCAGTCTCTGGCCATCCTACTGCTTTGTGTTTTCTTTCATCATCATATTTTACATTCTTTCCCAGGGCATTGCGTTCTCCCCCTTTCAGATCGTTACCTTCTCTTTATCGTTCAGCTTATCAGCTCTTTTATACATACTCAGGTCTTAAAGAAAAGAAATGTCATCTAATCAGAGTGAGGTGTCTGGGGTCAAATATTCCTTTTTATCTTTAGTTTGTACCAGCATGGGGGTTTTGCATTTGAGTGATCGTTTTTATCGTTAAAGTGTTCGATCTTTCTGACCGTCTCCAACACGTTACCTTAAATATTACATTTAATGGCGAAAGTATGCTTAGATTTCGAATTTTAAATGTTTGGGATAGTTTTTTTTTCCTCTTGAAATACTGAAACCAACGAAATTTATTATATTTCTCTTTGATTTATATTCCCTTTTTGTGTGTGCAGTGGTAAGTATCAACTGGCTTTTTTGCCTGTTTGTGTTTTGCAACATATGGACGAGGTTATATTGCGCTGGGACCCGGTGTCTTACGAGAGATCCAAATCACCGTTACCTAGAAAACAAACACCTGCGTGAGCAGAAGAACGGAACGTGTTTGACGGCACCACTAGAAATCACTCAAAATCGCCTTAGTGCCAGGACAGACGAAAGCATTAACACTACGTAATAGTAGTGCACTATCAAACGAAGTATCTCCAGTTAGCCTAGTTATAAAGAATTCTCCTTAGAATCATTTCAATTCGAGACCTCACGAAATATCAAGAAAGCGGTAAGAGCAATGCACTATCGGATTCATACAAGGTGGGGGCTGAAGTGTCTGGTGAATGAACACAGAAAGCTGACAGTGTGAAATATTTGAAAAGAGATATTTCATTGGCCTTCAAATTAGTTCCCCTTTGATATAATGCACCTCTGACAACATTGATGTAACAGTTGGAAACTTCTTTAAAAGTCCTCCCTCAACAATGCTTTTAGTTCCCTCGTTACACCATCTTGGATGAGCGAAAGGACCGAAAATCTGGGCCCTTTCAGTGCAAATTTCGGTTTTGGGGAAAGAGAGAAGTCTTGTGGGCCCAGATGGGTTACTGATTTGTATTATCCTCCGTATTTTCCCATCCACCAAACTTCTTGCCTGTCCCAAAACTGAAATTTGCGCTGAAGGGGGACAGATTTTCCAAAATTTTACATATCCCAGCTGCCGCGAAGACGGAACTAAAAGAATTACCGAACGGGGACTTTTCTAGAAGTTTCCAATAATTATATCAATGGTATCAGAAATAAATTATATCGGAGGGGGTACAATTTTGAAGACTTATGAGTAAGGCCCGGATTTTCATGCATAAAATTTAGCCCAAATAATATGCAAATATGCTCCAAATTATTACAAAATATGCACGAAAATATGCAGGAATATGCAAGTGCATAGAAATCTGGACCCTATTCATAAGAGATGTTTCGAAATGTATAAAATGACAATTTATTGAAAGTGCAAATGTTCTTGAAATTATTGCGTAATATGTACTGAAATGCATAAAAAAATCACCTTGTTATGTCCTTGAATATGAGTATGCACAAAATTAATACAAAATACACACCACAATGTATGGAAGAGATATGTTTGAACATATGGCATCATAAGAATTGTCTTTGGCCCAAGGACGCCGGTAGGATGAATTTTTTTGGGGGGAGAATGGGGGCAAAAGCCTTAAAAAATGGAAATTTTATATGGAAGCCTTTTAATTTTGCTCTTTTTCTTTGAAGAAAATCTAAGTATGGGGGGAGTAAATGGCCCTCTCTTCCCTATACCTGCCGGCGCCCATGGCTTGGGCTGGAAAATATTACACTTGGTCTTGACTTTGAAAATAATACGCATATTGAGAAATATCGCCACAGAAATGTGAAGGCACATAAAATTATTTTTTTCTAACTTTAATATTATCTAATTATATCAGTTGTAATGGAAACATATTCTGTAGCATTTTTTTTATTCTTATTTAAAAAAAAGAAAAAAGAAAGTCTCTTTAAAAAGAAACAACGAATTAATCGGCTGAATTACAAGCGGATTAGAAAAATACACACTTTTTGAAAATTTTATGAAAGTTTTGCAAAAAATATGCCAAAATATGCAGAAACATTCAAAATATGAAAAATATGCGCACAAAGACGAAATATGAAGAAATATGCAAAAACATGCAAGTGTATAAAAATCCGGGCCCTACTTACGAGGTACATTTTTTCAAATATTTCACACCGTCAGATTTCTGTGATCATTCACACAGAGCCATAGCCAGATTGGGACTTGAGGGGGGGCTGAGCCCCCTAAAAATGTATTCAGCCCCGCACCCCCGGGAAATATTTTTTCTCAAAATAAAATATTGTAGAATTTTATTTAAAATTTTTTGTTTTGTATGAAATTGTACATGACAATGGAAATTGTTCTTTGATGTTAGAAATGTATTCAAAATAGCTCTCTACGGTAGATCTTGTATATGTAATTTTTTTTACATAGGTTTGAGTCTTCATATACTTTATAATAAGGATAAGAGAAATTATAGAGAGGTATACTAAAATTTATAAGTTTTTAATGCAAAATTTATTTTAAGAAATTTATTTATTAATTTTAAATATATTACTCTCCTTATATATTTAGTATTATTAAATATATTAATAAAATACATCAAAACATTTACGAATTTTAAGCCCCTCCTCAGGGACGTGACAACGGGGCGGAGCAGGGATTTTTTTGCCCCCAGTCTCTAAAGTGGAGGGGAGAAAGATATATTTCACACCCCACTATATGTGAATACTATTAAAATTTTAATTTCAAAAATATCATTAAACATTTCCACTAATGTAGCAAAGCTGAAAGAAACTTAGATTTTAATTTCGTTTTCTGTCAATAAATGTCAGCACCATACCGTCAATAATACTATTTTACATTGCCCCCTGGCGTATCCATTGTTAAAAAAATTAGCGTCTCTTTACCTGTACATTTTTTTTCAGTCTTTGTGAAACTATCGATCTTAAAGCGTGGTGTTCTGCACAATCAGTAAGATTAATAAATAGGTCATTAAAATCGTTGTTGTTTTGTAATTCATTTTATTTTCATTATTTAATTAACAATTATATTATCTAATAAATATTTTATAACTGTTTAAAATTTGTAGCAGAATATGGCGTTACCAGTTTGTCATCGTAAAAGGTCTCTCTCCCTCCCACTTTCCAAAACATTGTCACGTCCCTACCGCTCCTGTGGCTTTTTGAGACCCCCCCTCCTTAAGAGGCGGCTCTAGGGACGGGCAGCCGGGGCAACCGCCCAGGGCTCCGCGCCGGCTTTTTTATTACCAACGCACCTGTAATGTAAAATGCTCGTCATTAAATTGTAGATCCCTATTCATTATAAAACGTAAACGTAATTTATTCGAATTTCAATAACGCTAAAATGATATTTATTGTTCTTACAATTCATTTGTTATACTTTTATCAAATTAAGATTATTGTTATTAACAACGGATCAGAAGAAGACAAAACTATTCTTTTACTCCCTCCCGTCAAATAGTCAAAGCTCACTGTAGTCCGGGGTTTGGTTCCCTAGGCCTTAAGAGGTTCGGATTCCTCGGAAAACAGTAGGTCCCGGCGCAGCATGACCACTGTAGTCTTTGAGCCGTAAAACCAAAAAACAAACAAATAGTCAAATAGTCAAATAGTCAGTGCAAGGTCCGCCCCTTCTTCCTTTCCTTGTCTCATCAGTTATTAATAGGAAAGGCGCACTGACTGAGGGTGCATAGCTTCCTGGTCAAACGAAGACTATAATCAGTCTTCATAGGACTGTGTGTCAATGTAAGTGGAAATGTAAAATCATTTATTGTACGTTGCGCCTTTTGAATCTCGATTCCTGCGTGCTATTCTTGTTTATAGTAACTAATTTAAAGGGTTTATTAATAATATCATGGCTAGTTATCAGTTATCTTTAATTAGACAGTTTATCAATCAAAGCGGATTTTATTTGTTTGAGGTTAAGTTACAATAACCTGTCATGATCGTGATTTTGGTATAAAATATGATTCTGGCAGTTCAAAACAGAAAAAGAGTTTAAACGGGAATAACTTAAAAAAAATCCGAAGTGGTTCTTTAACAAAATATTTAAAGTCTGATAAAATTACTCAAGATGAGTAACAGCTGCATGTTCAAGGTTCAATAACGCTGGCGAAAGCTACGGACATTGTAAGAAGACCCAGTAACTACAGTGAATTCCCCCTCAGAAGCGATGAAGAGTTGGACCCAGAGTCGCCGTCTCCATCATCTGAGAGTCCGTGCGTCTGAGATTCAACGATGGCAGAAGCAGAAGTTGCTCTCTTTGCAGGAGCAGGACCCAGTGGCCAGTGTAACACCCCTCTAGGAATCAAAGAGATGTTGTATCCAGAGTCGACGTCTTCGTGATCAACTATACATTTGCCACTAGAGGATAACGATGCGGACTTGAACCTTCGTGAGGAAATCGACGTCTTACCGACCAATATAACTGTGAGTGACCTTTTTTTATGGCCTGAACAATAAAGGACTTAGAACTCACTGGTATAGTTCAAAAGCTCAAGTGAGAGTCTACAATAAATTTTACTCCAGAAATGAAAGCGTACCATATTTTAGAGGCACTTATTATGTAAAAACACTGCTAAATAATGAAGAGCAAGACAGGCCATGGTTAGTTTATTCAGAGCCAAAAGATGCTGGTTATAAAAATCCTATTTCACTAGTAGGTTATATAAGTATATAGCTTGTACTACTATACTGTATTTACTTTCATTGATACGTGATTTTGTAAATTACAGTTTGTTTAAAAAAATCTTTTCCCCTGCATTGTTTTCTTTCATTTTTCTTTCCCTTGCTTGTCTAGTTTTCTGTGAATAATGTCGACTTCAATGGGAGAAGGAGAAATTATACAGTTATTAGCATGTAATTTAAAGTGCTGACCAATACCTTTCGATGTCTATTGAGTTTTCATAATTTTGTATTAGAAAAGCATTGAAAGGTTCTATTGCCTTATATAATGACGCGATTTCACTGGAATTTGATCGTTGACATTTATAAAACAACGAGCAACTATAGTATAATTTATCGCGAAAGAACATCAAAACTTCGTAAGCTAGATTAGCAAAACTATCGTCGAAATTTAAATTCTAGGTAGGCTTAAAAACGTTGTTTTAAAGATTTTATTTTTCAAATTTTTCGGGGGAGGATCCCCAAACCACCTTTTCTCCGAGGGCTATCCCATACTCCCCAAGCCCCACGTAAGACCCCTTTCCAAAATATTAGGGCTCCGCAAAATCTAGGGCTGCTACTGCCCCCTATAACTTTTAGATCCCCCTGTAATAAGTGTCTGACTACGGGCCTGCATTCACAACGGACTTTTTGGTGGCATCTTGTATTAGTGATGAATATCCAACACATAAAAATAACGAACGCAATAAAAATGCAGAAACATACTTGAAATTTGGCTTTTATGACCTTGTGCAACCTCAAGTGATATTTGGACATGAATAATTTGTTCAATTCGTCGGCGGCGTAGGTTGCTGCTTTGACCACAGCTTCGTTGTTGTCTTCAACCTTCCTCCATCCACTTTCAAATGCGCAAACAGTCGCCATACACAAAAAACAGGCAACAGCGAGCTTTAACATGGTTGGTTTGATAAATCTAAGTGTTCTGGAAAAGAAAAGTAAATGTCAGGGTCTCATGTTATTTCAGGACATCAACAGATGTTAGAAATCATAGAATACGTCTACTTCATCCACAATTGTTTTCATTTTGCTAGAATGTACGCACATTTTATACCGTTATGATATAACGCATGAAAGATGGTGCAAGTGTCACCTTTTCGACTTGTCTGGCACGACCATTTACGCAAGTGCTATCAAATAGTAGACGAACGCAGGTGTCACCATACGCATGTGCCACAATACCATCAAATATGACGGATACAAACGAACCGTTTTAAGAATAAAACGAACCAATTATTTTCCAATTTTTACTTTTATATCCAAAAATTAAGTATTATTGATTGCATTAAAAATAAGATTTTTTCACTATAAAACACTGAACAAACTTCAGATTTTAATAGTCCAGCTGTCAGCGGATTTTGTATCTGGTTTTGAGGAAATTGATTTTTTTTTTATAATAGTCAACGCCAGTGCGCGCTACATTAAACATTAATTTCTTGAAACTTAAAAATAATAATAGCTGATTGAGAATACTCATTTATAAATTAATTTATGTCAATATATGTGTCATATTAGTATGCAAAATATAAAATTAAAAAAACACGATTTGGTAATTCGGAATTGAAGGGTTTGCTGCAAAAAGGGAATAAGCAGCCTTTTTCAAAATTTTCTGGAGGGACATAAATGTGATTTAAAAAATAACTACGCATTCAATAAACATAAATTTTTTTAGAATATTATACTCTATATAATGTTTCATTTTACATGGTTTATAATTATCATATTGATGAAAGGAAAAATATAAACTAAGATTTAAAGTGAATTTATCCCTTTTTTTCCCAAAAGGTAAGAAAAACTATTTTGAGAAACTGAAACCTTTATGAAATGAAAAATTATTCTAAATTTTCACACAAATATATCAAATAGTGTATGAAATTACATTTTAAATGATATTTTAATAGTATTTCGCCTTTTCTTTGGAGAATAATTTTCAAATTAAGCGAGGGACGTATTTTCACCCACGTAATATTTTTTCTCGTAAGACTCTAATATCCTCATCTTGTTTTACTGTTACATATTCCGCACTATTATAATTTTTATTTTCTGAAGTAAGCGAATCATAAAACCACATGTCAAGTTTTGGTCATATTGTTGTACAAGTTTTATTGTATCTTTATATTTCTCGACTTAAAAAGAATACAGGAGTCGTGTGCATATGATGGCAATAGCATTGGAAATGAAGACTGCCCTGGTCGCCAGATATTAAAAGTGGAAATAATAACAGCACCAGATGATACACTGTATTACAAGAAATCATAATTTAAGTAGACAAAAATACAATAGCGAGAAATCATGAACTTTTTTGTATTATGCTTACTTTTTGGAATTTTGAGAAAAAAAATTCAGATGTTTCACAAAATTTAAGATCATCTCTATTTTTTCATTAACCATTGTGAATTTTTTTGGCACTTTTTTTGAATAATTGTACCATATTCCGCCGGTAAATACACACGTTTGATTTTACGGATTTTTTTTTTTTTCACACGGCCAAAGTGGCAATCACATAGTAAGAAACTGTGCTTTAGTTCTTTAAACAAACCTATGAATAATTCATATTTGTAATTCATTTTGTTTGTATTTTTTCAACCCTTCACAATTTACAGCAAGTCGCAAAAAAAAAAAAGAAAAAGGAAGAGATCGACAATCTTTATATCTGTAATAAGAACTTTAAACAAGTAGTGATAAATAAATAACTTCATTTGATCTTTTTTTCCCCGTACATTCATCACACATATAAAAATGTGCAGTTTTATGTTTTGAAGCATGAACGCAAAAATTATACGCCCACACTTGACGGCAAAAGAAGGCATTACTGGAAGCATTACGCGTAAAGTTAGATTTCTTTAAAAATCGAACCTTAGTGTCTCATATTTTCAGTTTCTTCCGATTTTATTCTTAATTCTTTGTAGAAAACTCCAGCTTTCGTAACATGCAAAGATTTTTCTATTTCCGTTCGTTTTTTTCTTCTTCGCTACTTATTGCACCAATTTGGTTATTAATGATGTCATATGTCTTACAGGTGTCGGTGTGAGGATTTTCAAATGTACAGTTGGGACGATTCTGAAAATATTTGTAGTAAAAGTCATAAATAATAACAGGTTTTCCTTGTTCTCCGGTTTCTAACTATCCATATTGCTCCGTTTCACACTTTTTTAAGTACATCTGCATTTTCTTGACATTCAATTTTGGAGATAGATAATACTTTGCATTATCTCTTCTACCATAATGAGATGCGCGTCTTAGTAAATTCAGCATGTTAGCATGTACTTGCTGAACAAAATCATCTGGAATAGCATTAGCGCGAATAGTGTGCTTTCCACGTTCATCAGAAGGAAGTGCACAACGTTTTTTCAATACGTTCAACATGTTTCTTGCCAATACCGTGTAGAAGGATGAAATTTATCTTGCAGAGCTTCAATTCCTCTGATCCATATCTAACATGTATTATGAATTAAATAACTTTAATAATAATTTTTATAATTAACCCAAATAATTTTTATAACTCACCTAAATAATAAAATAAATAGCATAAATAATTTATATTATTTCTTTTAATATTTAGGTATATGGAATCTTGTAACGGTCATGAGCATGTACGGCCAACTTTCCCTAGGAGTTCTTCATGTTTTTGCTCTTGAACATCACTTTAAATCTGTTACGTAGAGGGTGACGCACTATTTAACGAGCGTTGTACGGTTAGCGAGTTTCGAGCAGTAAGCGGCCAACGGGGTAACAGCGACCGTGGCAAACGTGGAGAGCTGTGGCGGCCAGTCGCTTTTCGTTGTCAAGGGCGCGAAGGAGTCCAGGTCATGATTTTTAGATATTGTTCACTTAAGTACGTAGTTGAATTGAAACCCCGTGGATTTTCGTAATTAGTTTACGAAAGCATTCTCAACCTTTTCTGGCTGAGCTTGGAGTTCCGTGTTAACTCCCTGGCAACAGGAAGTCGGCAAGAGAAAGCGTAGATGCCGAGCGAGCCAACTAAGGATAGATTCCCCGAATTGTAATGTTCACGGAACTGCAACTTAATAAGCAAGCAGGTGTATCTGTCCAGCTTAACTACAAAGCGGATTGAGTACAGAACTGTTACGATTCGCAATTTACTTTACCTTTTGTTACTGACTAATGTTCAACGGTGTGTTCAAATATAACTTTTATTTAGTTAATGTTAGTATTGAACTGTTTAGTGACTGTAAATTTCATGCGACGCAAAGACAGGCGCTAGTTAGGTAGTTTGTTAATATATTAACGTTAGTTGAAAGTGTAACCTTGATAGGCATAAAATAGTTAAGAAAGCACTGGAGTTGTTTCAGGGTTCGTTGCACATAATTTGAGGCGCAAGGGTAACTATAGACTTTAGTGCTAAGTTAGAAGTAACTGGAAGTGACTTAATATCCCTGTTTGAACTCTTGCCATGCAACATTTGGCTTGACTTCTTTTGGACTGCCTGTATTGAATGGTGTTCTATTACGGAAGCGGCACTGACTGAATTGACGTCCCTATAGAAGTGTTAACGTGGACAGGCTCTGGATTACTAAATCCAGGTTATGACTTTACTCTTAATATTTGTTTGGTTTTACTTTGTTAGCTTATTACTATACCTATAAATTTTGGTAACGTATGGAATATTTTTTAGCGAATGCTGTGAGCTGCCCCAGTGGAACCAAGAACATACATGAAGACCAAGTTATGTTTGATAAACTCGATGTGTGACCCGGAACATATGGACGTATTCCCTAGGTGCACAAAATAAACGTCTATACTGAAATTGTTGTATTCATTCGTAGCCGCTCAGACTTTCGGACCCACGAAATGATTATGTAACGTATCTTCCTAGTGAAGAAAGATAGGGCTAGGTCTCTTACAACCTTTTAATAGTTTGAGTAAGAAGAGATACACTTACAATCTTCATATATATATGCGAGCCGCATATACACGGATCCGACTGTACCTCATTGGTCTTCAAAGTAGCCCCTCTGATATAATTCACTCCTGACAACATTGATATAACAGTTGGAAACTTCTAGAAAAGTTCTCCTTCGACAATGCTTTTAGTTCTCTCGTCACAGAAGCTTGGCTGTGTAAAATGTCAGAAAATCTCTGTTTCTTCAGTCCAGATTTCAATTTTGGCGAGAGAAAGAAGTCTGCTGCGCAAGATATATATATATATATATATATATATAGACAGACAGATAGATAGATAGATAGATAGATAGATAGATAGATAGATAGATAGATTGATTGATTACTAACTTCTATTACTCTCCATATTCCACTATATTTCTTTCCCATCCCAAAATTGAATTTGAACTGACGCGGGGTACAGATTTTTCGTCATCTCGCACCTCCGAGCAGTTGTGACGCGGGAACTAGTTCATTACGAAAGGAGGAATTTTCTAGAAGTTTTCAACAGTTATACCAACGTTATCTGAAGTTCATTATATCGGGGCAATTTTGAAGACCTATGGGGCAGAAATCGATCCAGAGAGCACTGAAAGAAAACAATAAAACCGGTTACCTTACTCCAAAAAGTGGAATCCCACTTTTTGGAGTAAGATTATTAATTAATGGTTATATAAACGGGTAAACAAAATTACTCTTATGAAGTGTGCGTAAGGTTACACAATTTTGGAGTGTTGTTACTTCATGGGATGAGCAACATTACTGTTAACGAACAGTTATTTCGACACTGGCGTAAGGTTTAAAAACACGACGTTTCGGGAGCCAACTGCTCCCTTTGTCAAGTGAAGGCAGAATGTTTATAACATTACTGTTATAAAGCGTGTGTAAGGCTACACCGAACGATCAGAAACGTTGCTCTTACGGTTTGTAAGAATGCTGTTACAGTGTGCAGCTCCCCGGCAAGCAAAGTCTGGGTTCGATTCCCGGCCTTTGCCCATCCAGTTTTACTTTTTTGAGTGTTCAAAAAAAAAAAAAAAAATCTCTGAAGGCATAAAGGTGTTTTAAGTTTGCGCTAATTTATTTTTCAAATGATGTTTTTCATTTAAAATCACATGTTTTAATGTTTAAGTTAAGATAGTAAAACAGTAATCAATCTCAAATGAAAAAATGTCAAATTTGGTAGTGTCAAACATTATAAAAAATAAAAAATTTACATATGGAAATTGAATTTGTATTTTCAACATACGTTTGCAACCATAATATTACAATAGAATAATTTTTTTTTTAAATTTGAGATTTTTACATTTGTTACACTTCAAACAGATAGAACTTCTATATTTAAAACATCAGTATTTAAAACAAACTAATTTAGATTAACCAAAATTTATACTGTTTACATTAGCTGATATACTCTCTCTGGAACTTCTTCAGCACACACATAGGTAAGAATACGAATCACTATTTTTTTCAGTAAGTAAGTTTAAGTTTCTTTGAGTGATAATTGTGTGTGTGTGTGTGTGAACATAAAATGGATGCCCAGGTTTACCATGATTGCCGCAATAAATTGGTTATTTTCTCGATGTTTTTGTCATATTATATTTACAACAGTCCTCATAACATATTACTACGTCTATACGCTATACTATTTAAATAGTTTTCAATATTTTATTGCCATCTTGTTTAGGATTACCAAATTCTTGTTTAAAGGCTCACATATAGAAACACAAAATAATTTCTTAAACCTATTTGGAGATGTCTGTCTCTAGGGAGTCTAAATTCCTCCCACGCAGCAGAAGACCTAATTACTATAGAAAATATACTGTTATTTTACTTATTTGCAGGACAGGAGTTGAACACTCCCCTCAGAAAGAAAAATAATCTAAGCCTACATTTACTTTAAATACAAATTTTAAAAATTTTCACTTCTCCATGTAAACAGATTATTCGATTTCAAATTATCTTTACCAGTGATTCAACACATTTATCTATTGTTCTTATTTCTAAACAGTGATGAATCAGCAGATTCAGAGTACAGATAAGATAACTATTTTCTTATCTTATAAATTTTAACTTGCTGCAAAATGATAATCTTTTGCAAAATTTAATGTTATGTCAACCAGAAAATTAAAGGATCTCCTCCTGGTTGAAAATAATTACCCTTTTGCTCTTTTTATTTTCACTTGTAATCTACCTTAAAAATATTTGTTCCTTTCCATACAAATACTCAAGTGGAATTTTCCTGTTGTGAGGCGCAGTGAGGAACTAAGACCTGCCTTAAGCTACCACTTCTCACTGAAATAGACAATGCTTTAATTATACATTTTTTCCGTAAAAATCATTTACTTATAAACATGATCCTTTTCTTTATTGATGTTAAAATCAAAACGGTCACGACAAAGATGTTTTTTTACAAAGTTTTCTAATTTTAAACTAGTTTATTTTAACAGATTTAATTACTATTAAATCATGGAATTATTTCTGTGATCAACTTAAAAAAAAAACCGCTCACAATATGCAGGTAGTTCTACCGTTTGCCAACCCATGGCCTATATATACTTTTGCTCCAAGAAAATCCAAGCAATCTGTTATATATCACAAACCTGTCTGTATATGAAAAACTACCTAAATATGATTGCGTAAGGGAATACGTACGGAAAAAAAATTACTTAGAATAAAACTCTCATTAAATTTAAAATATTATATATTTTTTACGAATTTCGAATTTTTCTCATGGAAAAAAACCATTCTGGAAGAAACCCTTTTCTCCAAAAATCAGAAAACAGAACAACTTAGGCATATTCTGTGTTCAAAAGTTAAAATTTAAGTACAGTAAAACCTCTCTACAACACTATTATACGGACCGAGAAAAATTATCGTTGTAGAGGGATTTATCGTTATATAGCAAAGTCAAGTATTAACGGTAGTATATGCACCGACATAGGAATAATGCAAAAATTCATGATTGATTGATTGATTGATTGTTTGGCTTTTTTATGGCGCAAGAGCATCTGGGCTATACTGCGCCAAACACGGTGCATAAATTCGTGACTTTATCAGTCTCCTACGACGTATGTATCTAATGTATACTCAATAGCTATTTCGTTACTTATGGCTCCATTTATTTCAATACGTTAATTTCGTGCTAATGTTTGCTATCATAGTTAGCATGTACAGTACAAAGTCTCAAATCCGGAATCGTCCGGACCGTGGCCTTTCCGGATTTCGGACTTTTCCGGATTTTAGGTCACTTTCCGATTTACGGCAATAAAAAAACGGGCATCTCCATTCCGAACGCCCTTTTAGTTAATAACTAGCTTACGCCGCCCGAGGGTGCGATTTCGTAAGAAATTGGAGCATTAAAATAGAAAATTTAATCACTTACCTTTCGGCCGCAAATTCCGGAGGTGCCGCGAATCAAGAATAACAGCGCTTGAAACAAATATACATTCCAAAATTTTTATTTACAAACGAAAAAGCTACTTTGGGCTAAACATATCGGTTATTTTTCTTTGGCGCATAAATTGAGATTTTTCCGTTAATACTTTCTCTTTAATTAACGTAACAGTCATTATTTCATGTGCAGTTGCAAAATCCCTTTGTTGCAGTCCTTTAATTACAACGTCCAACGAACTCAGAAGTTGGTCAATCGGAACTTTTTCTTCCTTTTCCTCATCTACACTCTCTTCGTCGCTGCTTTTGTCTTTATTCTGGTTCATCACTAAATCGCATATTTCATCGTCCGTGAGCGATCCTACCACAGGTGCATTGTCATCAATCCCCATAACTTCTAAGGGTTCTTCCCCATAACTATAAAGGGTGGGGAACGTTTTAATGCCTTTGAAAGCACGAGGCTTCGCACTTTTCCCAATCACCAGCAACCTGCATTTGTGTGTTCCAGCTGCATTCGCACAAGCTAGCACTGTGAGCCGTTCTTTTGAGTCCTTGAGTCCTTTTGGGGTTTCCTCATCTGCCGTCACCAAAGTTTTCCTTGGAACATATCTCCAAAACAATGAAGTCTCGTCCGCGTTGTAAATTTGATCAGCGGTCAAGTTTTCCTCAGATATCAAAAGATTGAAATCTTCTATGTACTGTTCCGCCGCTTCATGATCAGCTGAGCCACGTTCACCACAAACACGCAATTGTCTGATTCCATGCCGCTGCTTGAACCGCTTCAACCAGCCAGTCGAATATTCGCAAGAATTTGTCAAATTCATCTCCTTGTGAAAAATCTTTGCTTGCTGCATCAGCATTGGTCCAGTGAGAGGGATATTTTCATTTCGTCGTTGCCGAAACCATTCGATCATCACTTTATCCAGGTCTTGGTTTTTCACCGAATGCATAGTTTTTCTTTCCGCCATTTCCCTAGGGCTGTCGCTATCCACAAAGAATTCCAGCAATTCCTTCTTTTTCTTCATTAAGTCGTAAATGGTCGATTTCCCAACTCCATACTCTTCGCACATCTTCAAAACTGAAGAACCACGTTGAATCTTCCGAAGAATTTCGACTTTGGTTTTTATGCAAAGGGAAACATGCTTTCTCTTAACCGACTTCCTGATTTCCGACATAGCTTAAATCAAATTAAAAACTAAGCGCAAAACTTCAGAGAACTTCGTAACACGTGCGATATCTGCAATCCTAAGAGAGAGAATAAAAATAAATGGCTTCAGGACCCTGCCCCGTATGCGGACAGCGGTCGTTTTGACCAATAGGCGAGAAGTAACGTCACGTCATTCCGAACCGACCTTGAACAGGTCTTGTTCCCACAGCGGGGAGGCGCATCTCCACTCTTTTCCACACAAAATACCGGTTTTTCTCCGGTAAAAAACCCGGGATGTCAAAAAAAAAAAAAAAAAGGATCTCAAAAGTGTCCGGTTTTTAGGTCATTCCGGTTTTCGGACGTCCGGATTTCGGGCGCTCTACTGTATAATATCGTTGTTAGCAAATAAAGCAGACACCAATTTGCAAATAGGAACGAATTTATTATGACTAGAATAACTTCAACTAAAAGAACGAGAACTGGTTAATTCAACTAAACAACATTCATTATAGGTTTGCTATATATATGCGGCGTAAAGTCCTCGAAGCCAGAGTAATAACGTTTACATTTTAAAACTCGCTAATGTTGATATTAACAAAATACTGGTAAAATTACAGATGTACCCCCCTGTTTTGTTGCCAACTCGTCTCCAAAACTGATGCTATACTCTTAAAATGGAGGGAAAGTTTTGTGGACCCTTGAAAATACGCGCATGCGCGTGGCAGTTGTATTGTGGTGCCATAGCGTCCGTTCGTGCCGGTGGTGATTTATGAGTTGTAGCGAGAGGATGAGAAAACGTTTAAACTTTTTATTTTTGTAACGGGTTGGAATTGATAGTTTGTTTTGAACGGAGAGGGGGTATAGGAGGAAGAGGGTAGAGGAGGTATGGCAGGAAGAGGTTTGAGGAGGTTTGAGGAGGTATGAGCGGAAGCGGTTCGAGGAGGCATGGCATGAAGAGATTTAAGGAGGTATGGGAGGAAAAGGTTAGAGGAGGTATAGGGGAAGAGGTTTGGAGGGGGGAAAAGTGGTAGGGGAGATGAGGGGAATGTGGAGTATCACAATGTCGGCGATGAAAAGCAGTTGGACTCGTACTTCGCAAATCGGCGTTGATCAGCTGTTAGATTCGTACTTCACAGAAGGTAAGGGGTGGGGAAAGAAGAGGAGGTATGAGGGGATAATGGAGAATCGGAATGTCGGCGCTGAAAAGCTGTTTGACTCATACTACGCAGAGTATATGTGGAGACGGCGTCACAAAAAGGAAATGGGGAGGAAATGATTCCAAAAGCCATAAAAAATCAGAAGCTTAAAGACAGAAGTTTTTTTTTTTTGTTAAAAAAATCTGAAAAGAGTATAATAAGCAGTAAACAGTATAACAGGTAATTACTCCTTAAAAAAACATGGCGGCCGGGAAGCGAGCGCGTTATGACGTAATCCGGGAAGGAGGTTGCTGCGGCAGGGTTGCCACACCTTGGCAATAAATCGCACAAGAGATACGCGTGTAGTTTGGCCAAAATATGTGGAGTATTGGAACAGCGAAATCGAGAAAAACAAGCGAGCAAACAAGTGTAGTAAAACAACTTACATGCGTTTTTAAATCCAGCATCTAGTTGGTCAACTTTTAAACGTTGTCACTCATTGCAAAATGCTATTTTACAGTTCCTTATTTTTATTAGAAGGTGGCGCAGTCGGTTTGCCTAAACTGGCTCGCCATAACATCCCACTTCCAGTAAATACGGTTTACGAGACACAATGACAAAAACAATGTTATAATTTAAAACGTACCTTGCGACCATATCGCGTCACACACTCTTTATCATTTTCTTTTGCATCATTGTTTACAGTATTTTTAGGCACATCTGTATTATTTAAAACAGCCAATTTATCATTAAACATATACGTTGGTTTTAACCTATCTGTGGTAATATTTGCAACCTTTCCTTTAACTTCAACTGAAAAATACTTTTCAGTGGTGGATACCACACTATAAGGTCCTTCGTATGCCGGTTGCAGCGGTCTACGCACCCTTGCCAAACAAAGACGTGTGTCGCTGACCGAAGGTCCCAGTGTACGAACACTTGATCAGGTGAGGATATGCACGTTGGCACCGGTCGTAACTTTGCCATCATTTCTTTTAATTGTGTGAAAAAAGTGACCATTGTCATCTGCTGACGTGTACCGTCAATCAACTCACCTGGTAATCTTAAAGAAGCTCCGTATACCAGGTCGGCCGTTGATATGCTCAAATCCGACCTCAACGATGCTTGGATCCCTTTAATTTGGGGTACAGTGATGGCCGCATCCGTGTTAGACGCTATACCGGTGAACGCCACCTTCCGGAGTGCGTTATCCAACGTCATAGTGGACGAACCCCCAGCGTTATGGTCTGGGGTGCGATTGCGTATCATGGACGATCTCAGCTGCTACGAATTGTGGGTAATCTTAACAGCAACCGGTACATCAATGAAGTTCTGGAGCCCGAAGTTGTTCCCTTCCTTCAAGGCATTCCCGGAGCTGTATTTCAACAGGACAATGCCCGCCCACATATTGCCAGGAATGTTCAAGACTTCTTTTCATCACAACAGATACAGCTTCTTCCTTGGCCTGCCTATTCGCCGGATATGTCGCCGATTGAACATGTGTGGGATTTCGTTGGTCGGCGTCTCGCTCGTGATCCTCGTCCCATAGCTACTACAGATGAACTTTGGGGTTGCATACAAGCAATCTGGAATGCTCTTCCTCAGGCACACATTCAACATCTGTTTGATTCCATGCCACGTCGTATAGCATCACTTATTGCAGCGCGTGGTGGCTTCACCAAATACTGATTTTCGACATGTAATATTGTTTTTTGCTTTGTAATTTTAATCGTTTATTTGTATCAACACAGGTCGTTTGTACATTAAATTTCATTCAATTCGGACGAGTCCTTCATGGTGTTGCAATTTTTACAAACACGAGTTTAGTAAATCCGCCACAGTGAGTATATTGATTTGCAAATTATTTTATGTCAATATTCGTATCACACCAACACACAAGATATAAAATTAATAAAGTACGATTTGGTAATTTGGAATTTTAATTTCCAGCAATATATAAAATTTACAACTTCTGAGAAAGGGAAGAATAGTAGCTTGCTTTGATGTTGAAATTTTTTTTCTGTAAGCAATTTTGAAGCTCATAAAATAAACGAAGTATTTTATCACATTCAACAGATGCTAAAGTTTTCAATATTCTATTCATTTCTTTGCGTATTAGCTGAAACCAAAAGGCAAGGAATTTTTTCTGCGAGAGTTCTGAGGATGGTTCTTTAGTTACATCGGACTGACAGACTGAAAAGACAAAAAGAAGGTTAAATTCGGTTTTCAGTTAAAATATTTTTTCTATAATGATAAAATTTTGAACGGGAAGGTCATCGTCAAATTGTGTTCTCCGTTCTAGGTCAGAATGTAAGCAAAGGAAGAGCAATTGTCCCCCTCTCAGTATTGTATTAGTGTATACAGGAAGTTTATAAAGGGGTTACAGGCTTATAAGGGGGGTTATGTCCCCATAACCCAACCCTTATATACGCCAACGCCAATCTGTGGTCGCTTCTGGAGGGGGGAATAGCTTCTGATGGCCCCATGAATGGATGGAAAAGGTAGCATTGTGTCAATAGAGAAAAAAAATCTATTTCTTAAACAAAATGGTTGTTTAGGGGAAGTGGTTGCTGACAAATTTTTTTCTGCATATATATACATTTAAACCTTTATTTAATAAACCTCTAGTTTAATAATTTTTCTATTCTACGAATTTTCTTATTTTGCGAATTTTTTTATTTAGCGAGTCTTTTGTATTATACTAAACTATTTAGCGAATCTTTTGTACAATGCTGAACGAATATATATATATATATATATATATATATATGTCGCCAATGACCTGGCAAACACTTCAACCAGTGTGGCAAACCCTGAAGCACCAGCTATTGGCGCAAGAGAACCGCTCCAACCAAGCATAGAAGAAGAAGAGAGGAGGGACGTGGAGAAAATGGAAGAAGGTTTCCAATGTGCCCTGGC
This sequence comes from Dysdera silvatica, assembly GCA_006491805.2. Lineage (NCBI taxonomy): Eukaryota > Metazoa > Arthropoda > Arachnida > Araneae > Dysderidae > Dysdera > Dysdera silvatica. Next base: position 81,189,247 of record QLNU02015270.1, read on the forward strand.
GGAATATGAAGGCTCGGATGCCGCAACAAGGCCAAGAATACCACGCCAACCGGCATCTTGGAAACTCTGCAAAGCAACCAAGATCCTCAATGAACATACTCTACCACTACACCTACAGAACCACAACTCCCTACAGGAAATACACACCGCCATATACTGTGCAGCAGTAGCGGCATCACGCGCCAATGGGTACGAAGTAAGGAACGAAGGCCGAAGTAACAGAGGAAACAAAGCCCAACCACCATGGCAAGTGAGACTGCAAAAAAGAATAGAAGAGCTCCGCAGCAGCATAGGGCGAATAACCCAGTACATGCAGGGAAATAGGAGTAAGAAATTAGTGAGGAAAGTGAAGATGGCCCTTAAGAGAAATAGGATTCATACAAGACACGAAGAGCCCAATAAACACATCAGCGAATATCTGGATACCCTCAAACAAAAACTGGGTGTATACGCCAGAAGACTCCGAAGATACAAAGACTATACCAACAGAAAACAACAGAACATGCAATTCCAAGCAAACCAGAAGGCCTTCTACAGGAAGCTTCGAGAGACATCAGCGAGCCAAGACAAATACGAATCCCCAAAGCCAGCAGAAATAGAGACCTTCTGGAAGACACTATGGTCCAATGAAGTACAGCACAAAAGCGCCCCCTGGATTCAGCAAGAAATGGAGGCTACGAGAGGAATAGAGGAGATGGAGTACACGGGCATCACGATAGAGGAACTCCAGCAGGTAATCCAACGTACGCACAACTGGAAAGCACCCGGTATTGACGGCATACACAACTTCTGGTACAAGAAATTTACCAGCGCCCATGGCCCATTAGCCAAGGAACTTACGGCGATAATTGAAGACCCCAGCAAAATGCCTGAATTCCTCTGCAAGGGAATAACTTACCTCCTACCGAAGGACCAGGATACCAGTAACCCAGCGAAATACCGACCCATTACGTGCCTTAACACCCTGTACAAGATACTCACGGGGTGCATCTCTGAAAAAATAAGCCGGCACAGCGAAAGCAACAACTTAATGACGGAAGAACAAAAGGGATGCCAGAAAGGGACTCTGGGATGTAAAGAGCAGCTTACCATCGACTCAGTTATCCTGGAACAAGCAAGAAAACAAAAGCGAAAACTCAACACCGCATACATAGACTACAAGAAGGCTTTCGACTCTGTTCCGCACTCGTGGCTCCTTGAAATACTCAGCATATACAAAGTGCATCCCTCAATCATCCGATTCCTACAGAGCAGCATGAAACAATGGAGAACCCGGTTACAGCTAAACACGCCAGACAGTAAAATAGAAACGGCCGAGATCCCCATCCGCCGCGGAATCTTTCAAGGAGACGCACTAAGCCCCCAGTGGTTCTGCTTGGCGTTAAACCCCTTGTCAAGGATGCTGAACACAAGTAAATACGGATACATGCTGAAGAAAGACAAGAGAAACCTACATAAAGTCTCCCACCTCATGTACGTAGATGACATCAAGCTATACGCGCCAACAATCACCCAACTCCGACAACTCATCAGTATAACAGAGACATTCTCCAAGGACATAGGAATGGAATTCGGCCTCGATAAGTGCAAAATACAGAAGAATAGCAAAGAAGATTTACCAGGCATCGAACTCGAAGACGGGAGACTACTGAAGACCTTGGACGAGGGCGAAACCTACAAATACCTAGGGATAATGCAAAAACGGCAGCAGGAGCACAAGAAAGTCAAAGTCCAGCTCACGCAAGCATTCCAAGAAAGACTTAGAAGCATTGTGAAGACGAAACTGAGCGGGAAGAACACCACGCAAGCAATTAACGCATATGCGGTACCAGTGCTCACCTACTCCTTCGGGATCATCAAATGGTCCAACACTGAACTAGAACAACTCCAGCGGAAAATGAGAACCATCCAGAGAAGAGCCGGACAACTACACCCTGCAACGGCAATTGAACGGCAAACACTACCCCGGGAAGAAGGAGGACGCGGACAAGCGGACCTCAAAGACTTACATGACAAGCAGATCCAGAGCATGAGGCAATACTTCCAGTTGAAGAGTCCCCGATCGCCACTCATCCAAGCCATAATACAAGCAGATGCAAATTACACGCCACTAAACCTGTGTAGTACCGAAGAGCGTGTCCTCGAAACAGCCAACGAACAGAAACTGAGAACTTGGGCCGGAAAACCATTACATGGCAGGCACTACAATGACCTGCAACAACCACACGTTGACAAAAAGGCATCAAATTCTTGGCTGGCCAAAGGCACTCTCCAGCCAGAGACAGAAGGATTCATGCTAGCCATCCAAGACCAAGTGATCGCAACAAGGAACAATCAGAAATTCATCCAGAGAAAAGACATAGAAAGCGACAAATGCAGACACTGTCATGCGGCATCGGAGACAATCCAACACGTGATGGCAGGATGCAAGATCCTTGCGCAGTCAGACTACAAACATAGACACGATCAAGTAGCGAAAATAGTCCACCAGAAATTGGCAGCGAATGCTGGCTTTCTGACAGAAAAATGCCCGTACTACAAATATGAGCCAGAGACCGTGCATGAGAACGAAACACACAAGCTTTACTGGGATAGAGCAATCATAACAGACAAGACAGTCCCACATAACCGTCCTGACATAACCCTCGTCGATAAATCGAATAAGACCACGTACTTAATCGACATAGCAGTACCCAACACCAATAACATACAGACAACCTACACAACGAAAATCACCAAGTACCAAGATCTCAGACATGAAGTACGAGATATATGGGGTATGGAAAAGATCCTCATCATCCCGTTAGTCATCTCAGCAACAGGGATAGTACCAAAAACGCTTGCGACGAATTTGGAGATACTCAACATTGACCCAAACACCTACATTGAAATACAAAAAGCCACAATCCTAAACACGTGTCACATTGTCAGGAAGTTTCTAGACATGGCACATTAAGAAGTGATGTAAAAAGAGGCTTGGGAACATGGCGCTCTGCCCGTCCCAAAGCCTGTTTCCGCCAAGAATGGGCGAGGAAAACTTTTATATATATAGTAAGAATTGTTCTGTAAAAATATCTCCGGATAAGGGTACTACTATACGCTTCTATTTAATAATTTTTTTCTTCTAAATATTTTTAATGTTATATTCCGCGTAAAATTTCCGTTCATTATAAACTTTTCTTTACCGAAAACTATTTTTAAACTTAACTGGCTTCCCGCGCAGGATACTTTTATATAAAGTAATAGCTTTGAATGCCATTCTAATTACCACCATTACTCCCGCCCTCCATTGATGGAAATTTGAATTTTTTATTCATTAGTTATTTCGAGTTGCGCAGCAATTCAAACATTAAAAGTAAGAGGCGGAGTTTAGATAGCTTTAAATAAGATAATGTGATTGGATATTAACAAGAAGAATATAATTTGATATCCCATGGGGGGTTGTCTTGAGCCCCCCAGCCCCTCCTTTCCTACACCATTGATTTCGAAGCCCCTTGTGTTTCATTTCCACGCAATTTGCACTGTAATATACCAAGTACGTCATTTACGAATTATTAAATTGTTTTCGAATTTAAAGGATATATTCTATATTTTTTTATGACTATATGACACTATATAACTAAAAGTATAAAAAAGTTCATTGAAACAATAAAATTTACTATATTTCTCATAAAGCGAAGATTTTTGTTTTTTGGTGGAATCTTACGACATCGTCAAATAGGGGTTCGATTGTATATACATATTGCATTAGCGATACGGATCCTCTGATTCGTGAAATACACTTTCCATACAAGAAATAGCAAATTAAGCGTTTTTTTAATAAAGTAACTAAAATACATCTACTTGTGGGTTGTTTTCATGCCTACAGCCACTTATGGCCCCGAAAAGGCTGCATTTGTAGCCAAATGTTTAGAAAACAAAGCAGAGAAATATATAATAAATAATACACTAATAAACGCGCAGAATTATGGTATCAATTAAATTTAGCTTTAAACGTTTTCGATGGTTTTCTGCCATCTTCTAAAGCAGCGTCTAAAGCAGTAAGAATGGAAACTAGAAAGACAGGGTAAGGTTATGGGTATTGTACGTGGGTTGGTGCTCTCTACTGGCAAGTAATAGAAGAAAAGTCAAAGAAGCTAAACTGCGTGAGGAGAGATGGGCGAAAATTGAGGAAGAGGAGGAGGAAATAAAATTTGGAAGGTAATAAGAAAAAAAATTGATAAGGAGAAAACGTGACCAGGCCGAATGGATATTGGCCGTAGTAGCCGAATCACTAAGTACTCAGTGTGTTGATGAATGAAAAAGGCTTCAAAGAGAGATTTAAATCTACCAGAGAAGGAAATTTGAAGATTAGTTTAGCTAGAAAGGTACTGTAACAAACTCGCAGGAGGTGTAGTCTACCATTTCCATGAAATTCCCCATTGTCTTTAACTTTTAACAATATATTATAACGCAGTTACCGCAGTGTACTCATTATTTCTCGTAATAATTATAGCCTTATCTAGTTATCTCACGTGATAATTGCACAACCTTCTTCAACATGAAAAGATTAAAAATAATGATTAATGCCTCGTGAAGAAGATAGTTAGTGATATAGTGTTCCATACAAATAAGGCATGCGAGTATCACGAGCTTTCACGTGCTGATGCTAAAGTGATTTGCAAAGCATTCATCATAATCTCCATTTGTTGAGCTTGAAAAGATAACTTCTTCCCTTTGAACACTGGTCACGTAATAATTGATAACTGGGACACGGGTTTTCCACCAGAGCAAAGTTCTATCTGATATATTCTACGGTATCATGTTTACGTCAAGTCGTCATTGGCACTTGGAAGATTAAAATCAGATAGATGGAAAATAGAATATCCTTATGTAGCATGGAAAGATGAAGAGATACCGGAATCTCCATGATCAGTACACGAATTTAGCCATAAATCATTGGCTAAGTCCATTTGCTTGTGTTCTATGGAGCAAGGTACCTAAGATCATACTAGTCTACAATGGCTTATATAGTAGGAAAGAGAGGGTGGGCTCAGGGGTCCAAGACCACCATTAGATAACTAAATACACTGTTCTTAATGTTAAATTACTTGATTTTTTAAAGCTCAGTGCTGTATCCAGGACATATATATATATATATATATATATGGCCTGCAAAAGGGTTGCTGGTATCTAACTGGAAGGAGACCCACACGCTGAACGTATGTGACGATGTGTGGAACCGGCCAGGCCAGTAACCTAGTGTCCTACCCCGCCTTCAAGTGGTGCAGGCTGAGCTTTCTATTTATGTGGCAAATTAATATTTGCTGCACGGATAGAAAGGCGGAAGGGGAGGGCTAATTCACCAACCCGTCTAGCCAGCGTGGTGAAATTATGGCTAATTCCTCCATTATGTTGACACACCAGAAACCATGGCCCCTAGTCTCCAGGTGCTGGAGTGCTCATTATAGGACTCAGTGAAGTTAGAAGAAAAGGTGAAGAGTTGGTGGAACTGAAAAGCGGACATTTGTTTTATTATAGAGGAACGGAAACTGGAAGAACAAGTGGTGTTGGCTTCTTAATCAACAAAAGAATTAAAGACTACCTTCTTGAAGTCGAAAGCACGTCAGATCGAGCAGCGAGGCTCGTTGTTCAACTAACCCAGCGATACCAACTTCAAATAGTACAGGTATATGCACCAACATCAAGCCATACCGACGAAGAGGTTGAAGAATTTTATGAAGAAATCAAAGAGTTACACACCAAAGGGAAACAACATATCAAGCTCATCATGGGGGATTTCAATGCAAGAATTGGACAACAGGAACAAGGAGAGACATCGGTTGGTAAATACGGATATGGGGAAAGGAATGAACGTGGCGATCAACTCATCGAATTTGCAGAAGCTGAAAATCTTAGCATCATGAATTCATTTTTTAAGAAGAAACCGCAAAGAAAATGGACATGGAAACACCCAAATGGGGGAACTAGTGAAATTGACTATATCCTGGCAAACAAGAAATCAATTATTGAAGATTGCAGTGTACTGAACAGATTTAATACTGGAAGTGATCATCGAATGGTGAGATGTAAAATGCACTTAAATACTAAATTAGAACGACAGAAGCTCATTAGGAAACAAGTAAGTAAGAGGGTGGATTTAAAGAAATTAAAAGAAAATACCGAGGCATTCAAGTTGGAATTAAAAAATCGCTTTTCTGCACTGGAAGGACTTATTGATGAAAGTGATATCTCAGAAGCAAATGAAAACATTGTTAAGACAATAGTTGAAACTGCTGGGGAAATTGGTGGTGTAACCTGTAAAAAGCACAATAGCAAATTATCTGAGAAGACGAAACAGCTCATGAAAAGGCGTCTTATAGATTGGAATAAATAACAAGGGAATAAAAATAAATGGTGAATATTTAAATCATCTGCGGTTTGCTGATGACATTGTTATTTTTTCAACGAACCCATCAGAACTCCAAGACATGGTACAGGAGCTCTCAACTAGAGAGTTATGATAGAGCGCTTATAGAGCGCTAGAGTTCATAGATTTTCTGAAAAAAATTCAAAAGCGTAACATTACATTTTTATGATGACTGGTGATTTGCAAAATGCTATTGAAATTTTAAGGACGATAAATCCGCAAAATCTTTATTTTCAAGGTTCTGCACCACTGTAATCTCAGCCAGTCTTACCATAACACACAAATTAACGCAATAAACACAAAATCTTTTTTTGGACAATGTTAATGTACGGCAATAATTTTTATTGATTTATTTTTTTTATTGTGGTAGAGGACACGTACAAAAGTTTTAAATTCTGTACTTTCAAACATATGTAACCCCTTATAAAATAAACCATATATCCAACGTTCTTACTTAATTAGAGAGCTTTTCTCTTCGAAATTTTTTATTCTCTGAGTAATGGTTACAAAGATGCTTGAGCTTATATAACGCACTGCGTAAAAATGAAATATAGAGTAATCATATAACAAATTATCGCAGTTAATTTTTTTAATATGTTGTATGCGCCATTTGTCACCTTAATAAAGACCATATTGACTCTGCTTATAAATGATGCAGATCAACGTTACTATCTCGCCAATCATAAATTCTTTGGTTGGGATATATAAGAAATCTATCTGTGGTTGATGTCTGTTAAAATTACGTTTGTGGTGGCGTTTCTGGTTGTAAAGTCAATCAAGTTTCTCCAAATAGATTAAATATACTTGGTAGTTAGTCATTAAATATGATATTGGCATTGAACATAATATAAAAGACTTCGGAAAAATTGAGGCCTACTGCTGAAAAATTTGTTTGTTTGTTGCGTCTTGGAAAAAAAATTGTGGCCATATTCCTTTGAATGTTTAGATAAAGTGGATTTATGGAAGTTTCGTTTCCGTTCAGATGCTTTATGCTTTTGTAATCTTGCACAAACGTCTCTATGTGTTTGACCAATGTATATTCTTTCACACTGACACGGGACAGAGTACATTCCCGAAGACTCTCGAAGTCCGGAATCATATCTTTAAACTTGAAGAAACTCAGTTTATTGATTGGTGTGAAAACTTGGTAAAAGCTAAGCTTGGAAATCAGACCCGCCTGTTTTATTGCAGGTAATCACTTTTACCTCAAAAATTTAAAAATTTTAAGCGTTTTCATCAAGTCTTTCCCTCAATTTCCATATTCTGAAATTTATTTCTATGCGTGTTTCTATATGTTTTCCGTACACTTATAAATTAATCGTAATTTAAAAAGTGATCCTAAACTGGTATGGACAAACGATTGATTGTTAATTATTTGTCTTCGATTGTAGGCACGATTATGTGGGCTTCCAGAATAAAAATACTACTTGTTCGTTTTACTGGCTTTCTTTGTTGTTGCCACTTGGAATACCAAGAAACACAAACTTAATAATTACAGTTTCTGAAATTGGCAACCGTCCAAATTTGTTTCTTTTATTGATGGTTTGTACACAATTTCATTTTCCGTATTTGGCAACACGTATGTAATTTCAGTTTTAATATTTGGCAACATGCATGGTATATAATTTCAGTTTTAATATTTGGCGACATGCATGGTATATAATTTCACTTTTAATATTTGGCAACGTGCATGGTATATAATTTCACTTTTTATATTTGGCAACAGTATGTGTAAGTGCGTTTTGAATTCTAAAATTATGTTGAGTCTTTTATTTACCATCGCAAAGTGTGTACACGTATCATCGGGGACTCCGTCAAAACGGCGGACAATATTTTTTTAATGTTGTTATTTTATTTTTCCATCTTCTGGCATATTATTAAATTATCCTAAACATCTAAAGCTTCAATAAAAATATCTTTTTACTTGAATTTATCAACAACCTGTGCCACAATTGAAAATTTTTTTCCTTTCCAAACGATAAATAATATACAAATACAAAAAAGGTTCATTGACCATTGTTTGCCCTTTGATTCCAATGTTAAAGGTTCTTGTTTTAACATTCTTGTGATCTGTGTTTCATTTTGTAGCCGATTTCTTACTTTTGAATGCTCGTGTAAGCTACAAACATACTAAACAAATCCTTTATACGACAGAAATTGATAAATATAGGGGGGAAGTATACATATCACTTGTGGCCAAAGATTGATTATGAAGCAATTTTTCATTGATTACGGCCGTATCCGTAAGTTGATAATACCGCATGCGATAGCGCGTAATATTGCCAAATTTCCTAAATATTTCATAATTTTCTAGTTATTAGTAATTATTTTATTTTTTAATATGATTGCGTTAAGGTTTGAAACTTTTTATCATATGTGTATTCAGGGCTACTTTGTCAGCACTCGGGCGCCTATATTTATAAGACCCTTTAATAGTTTTGTGATTTCAATTTCTCTTTATCTATGTTTTTAAAAGTCTCTATTATGTGATGATATATATCACAACAGCATAAACACAATTCTATTATTGATAAGATAATGTTTTTAGTGATTTTATATTTCATTTCTACCTCCTACCCACTACCCGTTTATTACCTCATATGTTACAAGATTAGAATGAGTTAAATTGCACGAATTTGACAGGTACGTACCTCTCAACTAATTTTGTATGGAAAAAGTCAAATTCAACCCACAAGCAAATTGGTTACCGCTGACGTATGCGATACGTGGAAAAGTAAATATGTGGAAAAGACTATTATAGTCAAACATAATTATCAATGAAATATACGGATTGTGTAAAAGTTATATTATATTACAAGATTAGAATGAGTTAAATTGCACGGATTTGACAGGTACGTACCTCTCAACTAATTTTTTATGGGAAAAAGTCAAACTCAACAACAAGCAAATTAGTTACCACTGACGTATGCGATACGTGGAAAAATAAACGTGTGGAAAAGCCTATTATAATCAAACATAATTATCAATAAAATATACGGATTGTGTAAAAGTTATTTCCTTGGTTTTACTAGGCTGAGATCACAGAGAAAGAAAGAGAGAGAGGGAGGCGAAGATTTTTATAATGAAACAAAAAAATTCTAACTTAATTGGGAGGAATGACTTTTGTTTCCTTAAGGGCAGTCCCCTTTAACAAATGGTATTATGTTGAGAGTATTCCAAATATCAACAGTACTCCATAATAAGTTAGCGGACATAAGTCTAAATTTTCGTGTTTCGAAAACATTTATATGCGCTATGCATTGTACAATCAACATACAAATCACCAATGATTATAGGAAATAGATACTACGCATGCATAAGCGATAATGTCTCAAAATAAACAGAAAATAAATGATTGCGCAAGTAAATGACCGTTTATAGTTCTTATTTCATGGAAATTGAATATGACTGTTAACGTTATATAATTTACGCGTAATAAAATTGAATTGTGAAGAATACGCTTTTTGATTCAATTGTGCACAAAACAGCAGATAGAAGCAGCTACTTTTAAAGGATTGTTGCAGATTCAAAGAACCTTTCTCAAAATAAACGGACAGCAAAACGAACGAACGTTTAGGAAAAATATGTTTTAGACTTCCTTTAATGCCAGTTTTGAAAGGAATGAACATTTTTGTAATTTCTTTTGTGGATACAAATTCTCATTCTGTCATTTCATAATCTGAATTACAAAATTAATAAAGCTCGTCCTTTGTTGCAAAGATGCAGCCTGAAGATACAAGTTTGTGCGTTCCTTTCAAATCTTCGTAGACTCTGACATCACACTTGAGGTACATGCCCTGGAAAGAAAATAAATGAAACAGATTAAATATAATAATTTTTTTAATGATGCAGTATATGAGTGAGTTCCGGGCTTTGCAGTTTACTTAGCTGAATCCCCTAAGACAAAACTAAAAGCTTAATCTAACTTTCGACTCAAATTAAAGCCAAGTCCAATGACAGTTAAACCTATGACTTACTCTCTAACCAGAGGTGTAGTCGGTGTAGCCTAACAGCGTTAGGGTACTTCTTTTGGAGGCATAGCGGCGCTAAGGAAAATTTTAGGAAATCATACATTTTACGTAAAAAATTCTGTTCAAGTTGTAAATAAAAAATATGTGGATTCTACAATTCTGTAAAGAAAAATTTTTTAGAGCAATGACCCTAAAATTTTGAATAAATCAACTAAGAATCGTGGGAATTAAAATGAAATTACAGCTTGGAACACGTATCACAAACTGTGTTCCGCAAATAGAAAAGGCCGCAATTCTTTGTTTGACACAATGAAGGCGACAAGGGCGAAAAGGAGGACTTTTGGCTATTTTTTCAATTGTTTTCTTTATTTTATTAGCTCACTTCAGAGGTCATTCCTGGTTTAGTTCGGCTTGGGCACATGGGTCTGTATCACATTATTATTATTTCACGCTTATATACCCCGAAGCTATATACTGTAGTAGTGTCGGAAATAGAGAGGCATTGGGGTTGGGGGGTCTTGCAATGCCAGCTCAACAACCCATACATGATGATAATTTCTGCCCCTATCAGGTGGATAGACTAATATGGACTTATATAATAATGGACTATTGACTGGTTAGGGGGTTCCCTGATTCCCCCCTCGTAGATCCATCCCTTATTTAGAAGAGCGCTAGGCTACCTTTTCTTTTAGGACTACACCACTGGTTCTAACCATGTTTGACTTACGCGTTAGCCATGTTTGATTACACATTAGTGGTACACAACCCTTTATCTAACAATAATGCAGCATTAAATATCTGCTATGATCCTGCAACTGCTCCAATTTTAATAATTGTGGGCAATTAGTTCCTTTTCCATTCCACTCCTGTGACTGGAAAATAGCTTCGAAAATGTGTCATGCACCAATATTCAATAATAATAAAGAATGATTTTACTTATTTCCTACAAATGTACACTATAAGATAGTCCTGAAAATAATAGTAGCACGTAGATGTGATTATACGTAAGAAATATTCTGATAGTGATTATGGTTAACCACAAAATACGATTCATTAACTCAGCTAGTTTTTCAGATATAAGTTTTTACCTTCATGGGATTATTGTGTGTCACCCTGTACATGTGTATAACCAGCTCCTTATTAGCAAAACAATCTCCAAATATATTTAAGTTACTCTTCCTTGTTCTTCACTTTTATTCGCTAATAAATCCTTTTTTTTCCCTTCTTGTTTTTGGTTGCTGATCGAACTTATACTTAACAATAGAAGTAACGATAATAAAGTGAAGAATAACTAATGAGACAGAAAAGTATGTAGACAAGTCTCAAACTCCTGGATGAGACTTGAATTGAACAAGTAACTGCATGCTAAGAAGTTAGTTTAATATCTCCTCGATGATGTGTAATATGTCAATATATAACGGTAATAAAATAATAATATTTTATTCAACATCGGTCATACATAGTATTAAGAATATAAACAATTAACAGGTTTGCATAATTTAGCTATGGCTGAAATTAGACAAGAATATAATTTTTTTCTGATGGTTGGGATAAAATCGGAAGAGAGTAAATAGCCATAACTTGTTGCCAATTTTCGTTCAAGAATATATTATCAAATTAATAGAGGAAAAAACGTGATTAATAGAATAGGAATTCACTAATCTGGATACTATATCTCTTTCCTAATTTTACATGCGAAACTTCTTGTGTCTTCTTATCTGTGGAATTTTTGCTCAATTATAAATTCAAGCAGATGTGTAGCCAGGGAGGGTTTTGGAGTTGTAACCCCCATCGCAATGAAATTTTGTATATTTAACATAGGAATATGAGGTGTGATCAAAAAGTAACAGGACTGGTGCTCAACGCTTAAGGAAAATGCACGCAGAGTGAAGACGCTCGGCAGATATTGACCGTGAACTCTCCCACACATGCGTCGAAAGTCACAACGTCATAGCTCCCACCACTTCTTTACAGCAGCGTTTTGAACAAACGTCATTACTGTGTTGTCGTCGCATTCATTATGACAGAAAGTTGAACAGAGAATCTGCATCAAATTTTGCCAAAAGCTTGACGATGCCTATGCTGAGACCTAAGCAAAATTGAAGAATGTTTATGGGGAAGAGAGTATGAGCAATGCAAGAGTTGTTGAGTGATTCAAACATTTCCAAGATGGCAGTGAAATTGTCGAAAGTCATGAATGTCTGGGGAGGCCCTCAACCAACAAAACTGATCAAAACATCCAAGATGTGCATTCAGATGTGCCAGAAAATCGTCGAATCATTATTCGTGAGTTATCTGAAGAGTACCACATTAGCTACAATTCAGTTCAATCTATTCTGACTCAAGATTTGAGTATGAGACGTGTGTTTGCCAAGTTTGTGCCAAAACTGCTATCTGCAGGCAAAAAAGAAGACCGGCTTTCAGCTGAATTTGATCTCCTTGAATGGCCAAGCATTAAATTCTCCCTACATCCACCATATTCTCCAGATATCGTCCTTTGCGACTTTTTGCTCTTTCCAAAAATTAAGTCCCACTTGAAAGGAAGATTTCAGGATGTCAAGGAAATCCCACAGAATGCGACGAGGGAGCTCCTCGCTATCCCAGAAAATTAGTTCCAGTCTGGCTTTCAACAATGGAAAAAACATGGGATGAAGTGTGGGACTTTAGACGGGGACTACTTTGAAGGAGATTAAATGCCAAATCTGCAAGTACTGTAGTTTTTTGTTTAACCCCAGTCCCGATACTTTTTGATCACACCTTGTATATGAGTTGTATCTCTGTAACCCCTCCCATTAAGCCTATAACCCTCCCCTTATGAACTTTCTGCCTACACCACTAAATTCAGGACAGTAGCGTAGTGTGGGGAGCATCACCGTAGAGTTCTCAAAATCATTGGGGGGGGCCAAGCACATTTTATGTACGTTTATACATTACAGTATATGTAAAATCGCAATTTATTTCAGATTATTGGGGAAGCTCTGGCACCACGGACCCATATAACTCTACGTCTACAGTGAGAAGTCTCACGTAGGCGATAGTCTCGAACGTAAATTTTCAATATTAGACTGGTGAAAGGGAGTGCGGGTTTTAGCGGGCGTAATACGTAACTTGTGCCAGGCGTTAGCAACCCAAGTTGAGCCATTGATTCAAGGCACATGAAGACACAAGATAAAGGTCTTTTAAGTGCTAGATTTTGGTATGTGAATCTCATCGTCATCTCAGTAAATTATGGTGCAAACGTAAATTCACTTACCAGTACCTTTTTCATTTCAATAAAATTTACTGAAATTCGGACTACATTTAAAAATTTTCATATATCTTTTTCTAACACAAATTTTCCGATATTGGTTAATTTATTTAAATGGGTTTATCAAAGCTTTTGTGCGTCTTATGGAAATACAACACTTACCTCGCCTTCTTGGTATTCACAGCTTTCAACTTCATCATAATAAACTTTGGTCTTCAGACATTCG
>QLNU02015270.1:81227374-81238049 GCA_006491805.2 Dysdera silvatica
ACGGAATTAGTTGACAATTCTGCAGGAAATAACTAGTATTCCTAAAGAAAACTAATAATTAAAAAAAACTAGCATTTTCAAAGGAAAGATATGGTGACTCCAAAGAAAAACATTAATAATTCTTAAAAATAACTAATAATTCTACAAAAAAGAATTAGCATTTATAAAAAAAAGGAATCCTAAAAAAAAAAAGTAGGAAGATCCTAAGAAAAAGAACTAGCTAGTAATACTGAAGAAAAAGATAGAATTTTTGCAGAAAAGAAATGATAACTCCAAAGAAAGAAACTGGTAACTCCAAAATTCCAAAGAAAGGAACTGGTAACTCCAAAACTCCAAAGAAAGGAACTGGTAACTCCAAAACTCTAAAGAAAAGTACGAATAATTCTAAAGAAAAAAAAACTAACAATTCTGAAAAAAGGAAATGCTATATTTTTAAAGGAAAAGAGTAGCTAGTAATTTTGAGGAAAAATTAGTAATTCTACAGGAAAGAGCTCAATTCTAAAAAGAAACTAGTAATTCTAAGGAATAGAGCTAGAAATTCTATAGAATAAAGTAGCAAATTAGTGATTAAACTAAAGAAAATAAACAGCTGTTCCAAACGAAATATTAGGAAATTCCAAATAGTAATAGCAATTTCAAAGAAAAATTATCATTGAAAAAGAATGGAACTGGTAATTATATATAAAAAAAGAATTAAAAGTTACAAAAGAACTATTGGTACTAAAAATATGAATTATAAACTTTACATATAAAAAAGAACTGTCTATACTAAAGAAATGAATTATTGATTCAAAAGAAACGAATTAGTAATTCAAAAGAAACGAATTAGCAATTCAAAAGAAACGAATTAGTAATTCAAAAGAAATAAATTAACAATTTTAAAGAATATAATTAGCAATTTTAGAATAGCTTTTGGCGAAAAACAAGGAACATCCCTGCCACCAAAAATCAGTTGGACAGGGTTGTCTCTTTTCCTAATAATTCTTTAATTAGCATTTAGTATTGAAGGAAACTTCATCATTAGTTGAGATTTGTAGTTTTCATAATACTGATATTACGGTCACGATAAATTAATACTAATGAGTTTATAAAAACATGCAAAAATTTGGAATGGTGAATGAAAGCTCTCGGCAATAAGTCACTTTACATTTATATGTGAGTGAGTGTGTGTGTGTGGGGGCGAATGGAGTACATTCATAAAAACGTACGAGTACATCCAGCAATAAGTACACCATACTTGATTGGGATAATATAATAATACAGACCCGTTACCCTACCGTCTGTTTACAGCTATACTTAAATCTCCTATGTTAAATTCAAGATTCCCTATATTTAATAACCTTATTCTATATACACAATTTGATTTCTCCTATATATTTCTTACTGTTTTCTTCTATAATCTACAATCTTTTATTTCATGGAATATAGCAATCCTTGTTAAAATAGTGTGAAGAATTATCATGCTTTCACACTAAATAAATACCACAAACGTCGGGTTATGTTGGTGAGAGATCCTTATTATTATTATTATTATTATTACAAGGTCCTTATTTGAATATCCCTTAGTCGCATTTCACAACCCCCGAAAATAAAAGCCAAACGCTTGGAATGAGGAATATATTTCGACGTGAATAAAATGAGAACGAAATAAGGAGAACTTAAACTCTCTCTCTATTAAAAACTGGCACATCTTCTGGGCAAGTGGTCTGAATGTCATGAAATTTGTAAATATAGTGCTATTAAGGAGAAAAATTAAGATGTTCAAGAATGAATATTTTAACTTATTTGTAATATAAGAAATATATCTTTATTTTACAATATATTTAACTGTAAAAATATTCTTCATCATTTGGTTAAATTAGCCGACCTTTTTGACTTTACCTTAGAATTAGTCAATTCATACAATCAATAAATCAAATCAATTTTATGAGCCTTATTAATATAACATATTACCGATTGCAAAGATAGACGAAAAATTGTAGAAAGAGTATTAAGTGTTAGATTTAAATAATTCTAAATGGAGTCGGGAAGGTTCTTCATGGTTTGTCAAGCCTTATATATATATATTAAACTATGGATGCCTTATTTTTTAAACATAAGCATGTTTTAAATCAGAAATAACCTTTTATAAAAAGGGAGCTGTAATGATTATTTAACACGTTCGCCGGGGTGACTAACCGGTGGGTCACGCTTGACAGTTCCGTGGGGCGACGTGCATCACAGGTGAGTCACGCTTAACTATCCCGTGGGGTGACGTGCATCACAGGTGAGTCACTTGTTTTCAGAAAATAAGTCGTTAAAGAAAGAAGTTTATTTTATTTTTTTTCAACATTATCTATAAAAATTGAGTATTATAAACATTAACATTCAATATTTTAAATTGATAACAATTATTTATTTATACCTATGTAACTTTTTAAAACATTCTAAACATAATGCGGGCTGGCCCTTACAACGCTTACAATATGTCGTTACTTTTTTACTTTTTTTCGCGGCATATAATCTACCTTGTATTTTTGATAATTGTTTGTAACATTCTTTACATCGTTTTCTTGTGTTTCTGGAAGCCCCTTTGAATGATTGTAAAAAATGTGTACGTTTTCTTGACGGATTTCTCTTTTCTATTTCAGCTTCTTCGATTTCTCTGTGATGATCTTTGATCAAAAGATGATCGATAATTTGTTCTCGAAATTTTAAAATTGGAATTTTTTTAGTTCCCCAATTTTTGTGGATATACCATGCATTTACCAGGCAAGTTCCGCATATTATTTCTATCATAATTTTTCTGTACCATTTTACCGTTCTTCGAACTGTGTTTGTCTAAAATACATAACCTGTTTGGATTCAAAATAACCTTCGACACTAACCAACTCGTTGATTATCCTTGGAAAAGTTGGAGAACATTCGTGAATTTCAAGTAAATTCATTAAATTTCATAATGAGATTCTTCCATTCAAATGTTACTTTAATTACAATCTGCTCTCCTCGAAAATTAATTATTGTAGTCACTAGTTGATTTAATAATCAATTTTTGGGGATGATTACAACTGTGGGATAATAAACCATGATGTGAGTGCTCTTGTTTAAAATTTCCGTTTTAAAATCAAAGAGTTTGATTGACTGAAGGGAAAAAAAACAGGAATTTTGTCTTACGACGCAAGGACATTTAACACCATGCTGGGGCAGGATATATAGCTATATGTACATACTAGGATATACAGGATACTATATTTCCGAAGAATCCGAACCACTCTCGCCTAGAAAATGAAACCCCGGACAACGGATCAGTAGAACAATGGAAAATATCTGCTAACATTTGGATCCAAAACCGTGTTCTCCGTACCGTAAGAAAGGAAGGAAATGCACATGCCTAGGCCTAGATCCCAAATCCTCCCCCACCGAGTCTTGTGTAAAATGAAGAAAATCCCTAATACATGTTAGAAGGGACTTTTCTTGAAATAAGGGATTTTTCATTGATAGCAGAAGGGATTTTCTAGAAACAAAATCCCTACTGACAGAAATGTCTATGAAGAATGAGTATGCAGGACTAGCTGAAATACAGTAGCCATAATGGCGGTTCAACTATATAAGTGTCATGTTTGTCGATAATATGGGTCGACATACGATAAATAACTTAATATATATGTGAGTCTACAGCTCGAGTTCAGGACAAGACATATTTAATATATAATTAATATTAAGCGAATTTACAAAATGGATCACATTCTTGATTGGAATTGATTGATTGTATCCGTTTAAGAACTTTTTTCCATTATGAAGACAGTGGGATTGTCTGAAAGGAACCAGTTAACTTGTAACCACCTTTAAAACTCGCTACAAAAAATACCTAAAATATTATTGAAAAATTACTACGATTAACTCGCAGCTTCATAGGAATGTCCAGTGTTCTTATAAATTTACGTTACATTTAAATTACATCAACATTTTACAAAAACATATACTCAAAATAGCATTTTGAATTTATGTGTTTGGGGTTTCGCATTTGGTCTTCTTGTTTTTCCATAAAAAGGTTTTTAAAGGTAATTTTTAAATAAGTATAGCTACTATCCAGAAAAAAATGGACGTCTTTCATACGTTCCAAGACATATTCTTAAATTTTGGCTAAACGGAACATACTGGGTGGGTCTGAGATTAACACATATCATACCTTGGGCCAAGTATAAGAAGGTTGGCTATCTCTGGTACATTATACATAGTTTATACACTCGAATTTACAAGATTGGAGGCCTCTTTTTTTCTATTGGCGATTTGCAACGAAATTTATTTTAACGTTTCCTTGCATGACAACATCTTCTATTATAAATCTCACGCTATTTTCCTTTAAACATTATCTAATCTATGCAGCTTTTCTTGGACGAATAGATACGGCGTAAACCTTGACATCGTTGCGTTTGGAATAAATGATATTGCTACATTCATATAGAAACTTTTATACTTTACGCAGATTAATATATACATGGCGATTCAAAATAGACGTTGTGGCGATTATTCTTTTTAATTTTTATTACAAGGAGTTTTATGTGTGTGTGTGTGTATGTAAAAAGTAAGAAATTTCACTTTTAATATAGGTTCTTTACTAAGAAATTTACAATTAGAAAAGTGCTTTCTTATAGCTGGATAATTAGTCGAATAGATAAGATACGATGTTTCTAAGTGGAATGAATATTCTAGGAGTTAAGTTAAATTTTATTACTTACACAACTTTACTCGCTGTGTTGACGGCCCTTCTTCGGAAAATAAATGCTATTTTTTGACACTATGTATAAAAAAAGATACTTAATTTTTTTGTTGCAAAAGTAAGATTTAAACTCACATATTAAACAATGAAATAAACAGACTCGATAGCCGCCGACTTAAAAAATTATTAGTGGTTTTGAAAATTAAAATTTGAATATGACATATGCAGTTTTCCGAGAATTTAAGTCTGATTGAAATTTCAATCAGTCAAATCATTAGACAGGAGACTAAATTTTTGTATTTTCTGTGAATCTGCTCAGAGAAACTAAAGAATTCTCTTTCATAAAGGATTGTACGGAGCTTTTCGTTTTACGGGCTTAATAAACCGTTGCCACTGAGACAGCCTGTCAACGTAACTTTTATCATCACAATTTTAGCACTTGGTCATAATACAGATTTTCTTTTCATGTTTTTTATAATTTCTGTAGATTATTTAACTTTTGTTATTTGGCAACAACGTATTTTAGATTCTGGAAAAGATCAGTTACAAGTTTGCCACCATCAACCTGTGCAAATTCGTTCCGTCCGAGGCATCACCAAAAAGGTGTATTGATTTCTTATATGCTGTATTTCGATTGTTTAATCACCAGCAAATTAATTATTCTAAACAACTGATATTTAATTAAATATTTTTTTTAAACTGACAGACGTGGCTTGTATTTATTTTCAACGATTCGATCCCTGTTCATCCGCACCATCTAAGCTTCATAATTAGTGTCTCTTTTTACCATAGCAAGCAACGTTCTGTTGATCCTCAATTCAATAACCCGTCCTAGAGATCTAGTTTTAAATGCGCTTAACCAACGATACTTGGGTTATTGTGTTAAATTTGGTAAGCGCAAATGAAGACCATTTTTCTTCGGAGGTACAATAAACAGCATGAATTGTAAATTTTTGTAGGCACTTCCGATATAAAGTGAGCGGGGAATGAACGGTAAAAAAACTTGAAGAATTGATAACGAAAAACTAAATTTATGCTTATATGCTTAATCAATGAAATGCATGTGAAAACATTAGGATTTCAAGGAATCATAAACGAAATTTTTGGGGGTTCAAAAATTTTTAAACCCTTAAAAAGCGAACCCTTCAAATTTACGAAGTCGAAGCATATGACGGAAATACTTGAATAGAATCTTTGGTAAAAGACTTCGAAAGTCTGCTGAAATAACAATGAAGTCCCACATGATTAGACAGTAACGCATTTGCACGTAAACTTGTTTCAAACGGCACATAAGCTCAGAATTTAATCTATGTGCTATGTCATGTTCTCGCTTTTGAGATGCCCCCGCCCACTAACATCCTGGCAATAAATGCTAAAATTGAAATGTTCACGACATCTTAGCAAATATTCTAGTCAGAAATATGGAATTTTCTTTATTCGATTCATTAGACTTAGGAAAATATTTTTTTAATTGGATACACCTCCATAGAGGACACATTTTTATCAAAAAATTTAATCTTACATCTCTATGCACATGAAATGCTCCGTAAGATATATCTAACACCATTGTTTTACATGATTTTTATATTGTTTTATATATTACATTATGATATATAAAACATTATTTATTGTAATATATAAAACATTATTTACTGTAATATATCAAACACTGTTTATTATAATATATAAAACATCGTTTATTATTATATATATTACATTGTGTTACATTTTACATTGTTTTACATGATATAAGCCCTTTTTTTAATGGCAAGCATGTCACTACAACAAACAGATAAAAAAAAAACGTAATCGCTCTTTTCAATTAGCAAAAGTTGATGAGAAAAACAGGTCTACATATGAGTTCTAATTTTACCCACGTGACTTAAAAGAAAACAATATTTTCAGTTATTTCTCTATCGAGTTTGAGGTACACACAAGTCCTTCACGTTCAATGGCAATAGCAGAAAACTGATCCGTAATTGCATGGGATCTGCTCGTAAATGATTAGCGATTACACAAATACAGATTACAGGTTAAATCCACTGTCTTTTTGTGTATTTGTTTGAATTTTGTAGCATTTATGATTATTATAATTGAAACATTTATTATTATTATAATGAGATATTTACGGCTATATTATAATTGAAACATTTATTATTATTATTATAATTGAGATATTTATCATTATTGTTATAATTAAAATATTTATTGTTATTATAATTGAGATATTTATCATTATTATTATTATAATTGAAACATTTATTATTACTATTATCTTCATCATTAATAGCATATTTCTGGCTATTAAAGAAAACGTCAATAGAATTCGAAGAACATTTTAGAATTCGTCCAGGTTTGAGTGATAAAGGAACTGGCCGATTTTCGATTTCTTATTATATTTAATAAATTCGCATTTACTAAATGCGCATTTAATAAATGCGGAGCCCGTTGAACATCTTAAGAACTAAAAAAAGCTACTGAAAGGTTGCATCATGTCGTATAATATGTGGTTTTCGATTATAATATGTAGTCAAAACATTTGGTATATGGAGACAGCACCCTAATTGTTGATTTTTGACAGAACCTTTAATAACATGGAAATTATTAGCGAAATTTCACTCCAACATTGCTTATTTATGATTTTAGTGCCGCATCGAACGCCGTAAAATATTACCCCTCTTTCAATTCACATTTGTTTGAAATATTAATTTCATAATTAGTAATTAATATTTATAACTTTGACCAATCAGAAAGTTAATACAAAATCCCTTTGGATAATTGAGCTCTATGACGTGCAAAAATAATTAGAATCATTCGTTACTTGTTTCAAAAGATATCGCTTAAAAAGTGGATAGTAAATTTAACATTAGGAGATGCGAAATTCAAATATTTATAGCTCAGCAACCATTCATTCAGAAGTTATAAAATTTGGAATATTCATATAATTTTATGTATAAAATTTAAAAATAAATTAAAAGGTGGGTGTTACCATTGGAAATTTTAAAATTGACGTTAAATGAAATATGAAAACTTCCCCCCAAAAATTTGTAATTACTACATTTTTATAGAATTAGTCATTCTAGATAAAGTGGCGTTAAAAGTTTGGTTCCATGTTCAATAGTTCTCGAGAAAAGTTGGATGGTCGGATTTTTCTTTTGACCACTGTACATCAGACAGAAGTTTACTTTCTGGAAGAAAGCATATCTCTTCACCTCATGGTAATCGAATATTGCTGAACTTGACAAGAAAAGCAGAGAAATTTCTTCACGACAGTTGTAAACGGAACTAATAGAAAATGGCGTTGTTGTGAGCATGAAGACAACCCGCCAAAGACTTCTTGTTGATGGCTAGAAGGCCGATCGAAGAAACACAGGCTGAATGAGGCAATGAGAAGGAAGCGACTCAAGTTGGCCAAAGTGATTAAGCACTAACGTAATAATTGAACCGCCCCATATTTATGGAATATCATGGTTACAACGAACTCTATCTTGTATAAGACGAACTATTTTACATATATGACGAATCAAATTTTTCTTCTCTAATTTCATTTTTACCTCACTTTAAAGAATTTTACTATGTAGTGAAATAAACTTAAGATTTTAGAAACATTCAGATTGTTCTTGCCTTAGAAAATGAAGCGCATTCCTTCACCAATTGGACTTGCAATATCTTACTCTACAGCTCAAGATAAAGTTGACCGTGACTCAAGATGCAGTTGTGCCAATAATGGGTTTTTTAAAAGTAATTATGCAAACAGTGATAAATCTCAAGGCAATACACCACTACAGAATGCATTCGAAGAACTATTTGCATAAATTTAAATGGTGCAATTCATTGATCTTGAAATGCTGATTTAAAAAATAAACCTTGCTGATAGCGTTATTCCATAACACGCAGGCTATCATTATCAAAGTATGGTCACTTCTATTTACAACTGTAATGTTGATCGGAGTTGCCAAAGTTCAGTTTGGAAATTTGTTAGATTAGCCAGGAGTCAAGGATATTTATTTTTTAAATTGACATTTCAAGATCAATTAACTTCACCATTAAAATTTGTGCAAATATTTCTACAACAAACAAATGCTTAAAGCTTAATGCTAATGTTTAATGCTTAAAACATGATTCAATGTAATCTTGGAGGTATGAACATGGTTTCTTAAGCACAGATGGGTATTACTAACTACATGCATGGATAAAATGTGTGAGTATACACACATGCATATAGGAACACATGTGAGTATACACATGTATATAGGAACACATGTGAGTATACACATGCATATAGGAACACATACGAGTATACATATACATATAGGAACACATGTGAGTATACACACATGCATATAGGAACACATGTGAGTATACACATGTATATAGGAACACATGTGAGTATACACATGCATATAGGAACACATGCGAGTATACACACATGCATATAGGAACACATGTGAGTATACACATGCATATAGGAACACATGTGAGTATACACATGCATATAGGAACACATGTGAGTATACACATGCATATAGCAACACGTGTGAGTATACACGTGTTCACTATACTCAAATGTATGTACACTATGTTCATGTATATTAGTTATATTATGTATGTCATTAATTATTGAAAGAGATTATTTCTAACTATCGTATTCATTAAATTTTAATATCTTTTAAAACCTTAAACATAATAGTCTTTAAATTAAACAATAATATAAATCAACGTTTATTGGCGTAGTGATACCAGCGCCGATGTTATGGCGTGATTAGATGGTGAAACGTTCGAAAGAAAATAAATATTTCTCCGTTCGGTGGGACCTTAACCCACGGCCTTCCACTTGCCTTCTACAAGTCAGAGCGAGTGTATTTAGTATGTATTGTACTGCTATTTTATAGGGTAATTTATATTTAATATGTATTGCATTTAATTGGTATTCTTCTTTCTTTCACCTTGCCCTATAAACCAAAATGTATAAATAAATAAAAATATATGTAAAACTTCCCTCATAACTGTCTAATATGCAAGGTATGTTACTTAAATTTAAAATTATATTATAGTAATCAATAAAAATCAATTGAATTATTATAGTTCAATTATTTTTCGTTAAGAAATGTGTGAAGAGGTGAGAAATGTGAATGCAATTTAGGAATTCATTGACCTTTGTGAATCGGTTTATGTGATTGTCAAAAATCAAAGTCGATCAAAATAAGACAAACATTGCGATGGACATAAAATTTTGCATTTTTCAGTATTACGGAATACGTTATGTTTTACAAAAAGACCTGAAACCTGTGATCTTATAATGGCTACAATCATGAGAAAAAAAAAATGTTTCGCCATTCAGAAACTTCCCAATAACTATTTGAGAGTTCGCCACCTAAACGAGACTCTCGTATAAGCCTAGGCCATTTGATGGTGTGGAATCTTTTCCCGTTTTCTTCCTTTTTTTTCCAGTTTTCAGTCCCAGATATAAATGGATACTGGAATCCTTGAAATAAATAAATAATTCTTTGCAATCCACTCGAATTTTATGGATTGTTGTTCAGTTCTTTTCATCCCCTTCTAGTAAAGTCATAAAAATTCTACAAAACTTTCACATATTTCTTTTAATTTTTTTATATCAACGTTCGTTGTGTTCAACCATTACCTATTCACTAGCCGGAGGAATACATCTACATTTTTTATTCACATGTGTTTGTTTTGGAAAATTCCCTTTATGGCTATTTGCATCCATTTATATGTATTTTATCTATTTGTGTTGCCCGAGATTTTTGATGGCCTTTCAGGTATCTTGATCTTGGATGACAGTTTATCTACATGTTCCTTGATAAAATTTCTTGTGTATCTGGATCTTTAATGGTATATGGTATTTTTTGAGCTTCGGTTGCATTCTGCCTTGATCTTTGGTTATATGTAGGGTTCCTTAATCTTTGGTTGGATTTGAATTCTGTCATGATCTTTGATGGTATGCGGGGTTTC
>QLNU02015270.1:81238149-81254765 GCA_006491805.2 Dysdera silvatica
AAATGAGGGGCCTACAAAATATCGATTCTAGTGGTAAAAGGATCATTTACATGAGAAAATCAATCGCACTCTTATATCCAACAGTAGTGCAGCAACTAAAAAATTGTGGGGGGAGGGCGTTAAGCAGCTTTAAAGACGATTATGTGAAGGGCTTGAGAAAATAATGTTTTGATAAACTGTGGGGGGGGGAGCTTGACCCCAACAGCCCCATCCTTCCTACTCGCCTGATACCAGACTTGTTAACAAACCTAGACTTGTTAACAAACCTAAACTTGTTAACAAACCCAGACTCGTTATTTTCCGTTGCATTTATTACCATTGCTGATATGTTGAGTTTCGTTTGGGGACGGCTAATAAAAAATATTGGTTGCTAAAAAGAGCGGGGCTTTGGATATTTTAGGGCTAAAAATAATGCAAGATGTGTTTGATCCCTACGCTCATAAAGCACCTTGGGCAAATCAACATGACCTAGAGAACATTATGCAATGTATAATGTGTGACGTGTATGAACACACATCATAACATTTCTCATCTATTTTTGTCGTCGAATTTGGCTACCATGACCAACGAGCAATCACAGGCCACCCCGATGACGACGATGGTGATGCTTTTGTGAGTAAGGTCGCGGGCTCAAAGCCAACCCCAGATATTTTTGCAGCCATGGACAATACCTCGTACTTGATAATGCATTACCGAAATAGCGGCAAGGTGAAGAAAGGATTTTTTATTAGTGTAAAAAAAAAGAAAGTGCTGAAAAAAGCTACACTCCGTTACAAAGGAAATGAAAAACGTTTGCAGACAGTAGCGTTTGCTTTTGAAAAATGGCGGCCTATCTAGTTATCTTGAAACAGCGTAAAATTAATAACCCGTCGACAACAGTCTCCGGAAGCTAGTAAAAACGCTCTTAAAAACATCCCATCCATTGAAAACAGAAAAAAAGACATTGCAAGGAAAATGTAAGACAGGATACAAAACGCGAGCAAATTTAAAAGAATACCCGATAAGAACACTTGGATAATGGACCAGTAAACGAAAACTAAAACAAGGAAAGAATCGGGGATAAAATTGATAAATTCAATATTGGTTACAAGACCATAAATTGCTTAAAATTCTTTGTCTTGTTAATCGATAGTCTCACACTGGCGTGGTCAATCACCAAAACAACGCTGTAAACATCATCTTCCAATTATTGGTCGCTCATTTGCAGATCAGCACCTCTTTCAGTGTTTTGAATATCTATACACTTTGGATAGCTTCCATATAATTCTAGCCTATTTTCATATTTTATTCACTATTTGTTCATCTTAAATGCAAGTTCATAATCTTTTCCATTTTATGCAGAGGTTTCTTTTTAAATTTTCGGTAGAATGCTTAGGACTTCAGTTGGAAAAATTTACAACGTTCGCGTTTATAAAGAAAATTTAAACAAGTTATAACCACCTCGAATGTAATGATAACATGGATACTACGCCGAGAAACTCTGGTCCTCTCGCATTTTGTCAGCACATAGTTATTAATTATAACCATAAAAATTCTACATTTTTTCTTGTCAACATCCCCGCATTCTGGAGGAGAATCTCGTAACAAGCTTCGGCTTTATATTCTCTTCCATTTCTAACCTCAAAACTTAAAATAATTTAATATAGATCTTCTCTTACATTTCTATAATTTTTATACTGCTCAAGCTATGTATCACGAAATATTGTATATCGGGTTGAATAAAAATTTATTATTATTATTATTGGTTATTGGGTCAGAATTTTGGTGGCTCCTTGCATGTTGACCATAGTTAGTTGAGATAAATAAATGCAAAATTTTACAAACGGCAACAAATATGCCGAAAGTTACAACATCCTTATCGTATGTAGAAGTGGGCGAAATCATTCTTTTCTCGGTAGGAGGGTGAACGTCCTTTAAAACAATGGTTACCCTGAGGATATTCTCGCTCTTTAAACAGGATTGAGTCATTTACTAGATGAGCATAGGAGGGGGGGAAATGACAATAATGACGAGAATGATTGTTCATTTAACTGATTAAGTTGCCACTTCTATTCACTTCAGTGAATTGATTCTTTTGATTTATATCCCGATGTTCGCAGGGCCCCGAGATATACACACATATAGAATTCACGGGTCCCCAGGCAGTTTAACAGATTGGGCCCCATACTAAACAATTATGCTTATTGACAAATTATGTTTATTATATTATTAAAGTTTTGCTCTTGGCCTCTTAGGAAATCAAATCCCCGGACTACAGGATAGCAACCATCAGCACCGTATCTCACTGGTGGATCCAAGTGGGCGACGGGGGCGATCGTCCTCTCTTGAGCCTGCATTATATCGTAGATAATGTTATAAAAGTACCCGAAATTAGCTAAAAATAGGGAACAGAAACAAATCGCCATGTACATTATATGATTTCTGAATCCGCCATTGCCGTATCTGGAGTTAAACCCAAGATTTCGGCATAATAGAGAGGAGCATTGCCTCTACTCTATCATATATCCATCCTCCTCCTTCCTCCCTCCCCCAAAAACACACAAGCAAGTGAAAGAAAATTGCCTAAGGTCGATATTTAAATTTAGCGGGTTTCAATTAACATTAATTCGCAACTCTCTAATTCGCAATTCTCTTATCCGAGACTCTATAATCTGCAACTCTCTAATCCACAACTCTCTAATCCGCAACTCTCTAATTCTCAAGTAACTCGGTAGGTTTATCAACATTAAAAATAGCCTCTGTCATTATTGCATTTACGGAAGACCTTTACCTTACCCTTTTTATTGCGTGCAGACAGACAGACAGACAGACAGAAAGCCCAAAAGCAATAGCGGGTTCAATATCTATTGAAACTACTAAAAACCCTACTCGTACAATGATGAAATACAATACCCAACCATACATAATATTTACCTTTTATATAAAATATTTATCTTTTATATACAATATTTATCTTTTACATACAATATTTATACTCAGCGACATACACTCAATATCGTGGAATCCAGTGCTTGTTCGTTTGTAAGTGTGTGCGTAATGCAATATTTCACACTTAAGCTGGAAAAATTAGTTTTACTGTAACTAAAACGCATTACCGAAATAGCGGAATAGAAATTCTCTTAGAAATAGCGGAATAGAAACTCTCTTAGAACTAGCGAAATAGAAATTCTCTTAGAAATAGGGAAATAGAAACTCTCCTGGTAACGAATCACAAGGGATAAAGAAAAAAGTGTCTAATCATAAAAGTTCTCAAACCCCTTGACGCACACAAGGAAACTAGATGTTGTGGAAACATGTAAAGTGCACAAATACCTTCCCTGGACTTGTAATAAATAGTAAATTATAAATTTACGTCCAAAATATTTGTCATTTTTACAGAATTTTTGGGACATACGTATCTCTATGTGCGTTAAAGGGTGGAAAGTATCTATGTAATCGAAATCCATTTGGTAAAGATTTTTATTAATAAATTAGTTTCAAATGAGTCAAAAGACCACCACTGTGACAGATAAACAATCTACAAATTAAAAATATCCCTTATTTTTATTTTATTTATTCATGGAATTCTGAAAAGCAATTCCTTTCAGATGTAAAACACAGACGAATATCGCAGATTGTGCACCTATTGTTTGTGCGGTTTTCAATACGCCTTTTAGCACAATTAACACATTTTTTACGGATATCCGCTTTTCGCCACGGTATGAAAAGGAGGTTGTCTATGCTTTCCAAGGCGACTCGTTCGCTTTTTTGTTTGAACAGTAGTGTAGACCGTCTTCTGCCCTGAGGAAAAATTCCCAATGAGCGTTCGCGCTAATGCCTGGAGAAATTAAAGACATGAAAGGAGGGAGCCCGTTATAAGGTTATTTTCATGCAATTTCATATAAATTACATATGCATTATTGTCAGAAATATCGAACATATCAAAGAATAGGCGCAGATAATATTTTATTTTGGATTTTCTGTCAATTTCATAGAAAACTTTACGTTGGTACATTAGGTCCACAGCACGCATATTTTTGCTGTATTTTGTGACCATCTGCGGATAATTCACGTTTATGTTTTCTGCTGATCCTGCTTTTCGTCGTTTTACTTTTGACATTGGTACTGGAAAAAAAAATTTTTGTCAAAAGATGAACAGCTCTGTTATCCACCCACTTCACATGGGCTATTCCCTTGCAGCTGTCATAATATATTTCTCCACTTTACATGGCTTTGTCCTCGGGAAGGTTTTTGTAATGTTTTCTGTTGGTGCGAACTGTTCAACAAGCTTTTACATTAGTTTGTGCCAGGTTGTATTGTAACAAAGGTGAGTTGAAAAAATTATCAAAATAAACTTCACACTCTAAGGATTGGATGGCTTTGGTAAGTTGAAGAACTACAGATTCACCTAATCCAACTTCAGATCCATATTTTTTCCCTCCTATGTATAAATCAAAGTCAAAGAGGTAACCAATTTCAGCATCACAACGGCACAACATTTTCAACCCTCACCTAACTGTTGTGCCGCAAAAAATTAGAAAAAATATACTTTTAATATTTTAAGAAATGGTTGGCCATCTACATCATTACATCTTTTCATTTAAGACATTTTTCACATATACTAAACCGTGAGACACAACAAATCGTAAAAATATAAACTATGATTAGATTCTGCCTTCGTCTTTCATTGTTTAAGGGAAAGAAATCAAACTAAGAAAGAGGGCCCGTCGAACTATTTAATACAGAAATGACATGAATTAAAACTTGGACAGCCGACTACAACTCCACATGGAACAGGACCTCGATACCTATGGCCATTAATGTTAATCGAAACACCCAGAAGAAATGGCCTCATGCATATTGACTATTCACCGTTAAAGAAGTGACTGGACTCCTTGTATGAACACTAGAGACTTCATTTTACAAACTCAATATATCAAGCTTTTCCAATCCAGTGGACATCTTCAGACAAGAACTTAGTTTTCTTAATAAAATATGCATCGAACTAATTCTTTTTTTTTTCTTTCAGAGACAACAGGCATGACCGTGGAGATAGTTACTAATTTGTGAAATTCTTGTTTTGATAAAAATGTTCAGTTCATTTTATTTATGTGTAATAATTCATGATATCGGAATTAGCTTCAGTGCATTAACTTGTTCATGCACTTATGCAAAATAGGGTAATTTAATATTCAGTGAAAAGTATTTGGTTTTTACTATTCACACTACTGGGCAACCCAGTTGAATTACGTTCATTATTTTTTGCATGACTAATGTCCACTACTATTTACCTTAATTAAATTCTTTATTTTTATTCATCTAATAGTCTTCATTTTATTTTTTTTAATCCAATCAATTATTCTATTTTTTATTTATCTATTCTTTCGTCTATGGTTCGAGATTAGAAAATTCCTTTATCCTTTTACTTCCTTTCTTTGGTGGCCAAGGCATCATCATCATTACAGCATCAGCCAGTCTACGTTTCTCACCCCTCGCAATTAGATTTGCAAACAAGTAAGGAAGGCAAGAAATAGATGTTGCTATGCATCTATGAACCGAAAGCCTGGTCAGTTCCTGCAGCGACGTAACCACTTTGCAACAG
The DNA here is from genome assembly GCA_006491805.2 of Dysdera silvatica. NCBI lineage: Eukaryota > Metazoa > Arthropoda > Arachnida > Araneae > Dysderidae > Dysdera > Dysdera silvatica. Next base: position 81,243,731 of record QLNU02015270.1, read on the forward strand.
AGGTCAAATAGGTCACCTCTGGCGTCATCAAATCGTACACTCGAGGAAACATACCTTTGTCCAGTACAACTTTGCCGACAACAGAAACGTGAAAGTGATAGCTGAAAGGTAAGTTGTAAATTTTCGCCCAAATTCTGAGACCTGGCCAGCAGTTTTGGTGAATGTTGGCATTGGCGGTACATCAAAGAATTACGCCACTCACTTGGTTCGTCCTGGGCTTCACGATAGAGGAACTCGCTCTATTTCGTGGTGTGTTGGCACCATTTTTGGCGATCTCAGTACTTCAGTCTCCAAAGCTGGTCACTGAGAAAGTTACACACTTTTCGCTAAACTGTTACAACATCAAGATGTCCACTTGAGTTTTTTATATTTGGGTATTTCCCCCTCGCGTCCGTTGGACCCCTCATAATAATACATAATAATGTAAGCATCCCTTTTCTTTATTTAATTACTAATTTTTGGTGCCTTACCTAACTTTAATTTTACTTATTTAATACAAACATTAGTTTAATCCGACCCTATATCTAATAATGTTCGTAACGTCAGTCAAGAATTTAAGGGTGGGGGGGGGAGGTTCTGCTTCAATAGGTTGATAATTAATTTGTTTGGTAAAACGTTTTATAAAAAAAAGTAGTTTTAAGTTATTCCCAGTACTGAAGTCAATTATTGCAAAATGGTATGATCTACCATTTTAAAGTAAATTAATATTGTGTCCCAGAAATAAAGTTTATATTTCGTTACTAAATTTCTATTGTATAATTTGTGCTTCCTAGTTATATAATTCTGCACTTTTATAACCATTGTTGGTTAAGTAAATAGAATAAATTAGTTTCGGTCTCAATTTAGGACCTAAGTTCATTTACTAATTGGGGTTTTTTCACCCTCGTTCCCTTTGTTTACCTGGTTTGAGGGTAACCTTTCTATCAACTATATGTTGGAAGAGAGGTTATTTAACACAACGCGTAATTTTTGCAAAAATTAATAATTGAAATCCACCCTATACGATCTCTTTGGTTTAAATAAAATAAAATAAATGTTTAACGTTGACATTTTCTCTCACTTTAGGCTCATTGCGAACCTAAACCAAAGGTAAATAACGAGTCAAATAAAAAAAAAAATCCTGTAACAAATGGTGCCGTAACAGTTGGCACTGACACCGGAAAAGATAGCTCATGCATCATGCATCCTCTATCCAGGCACCATAGATTTCGAACATTTGAATGATTCGTGAAAAGCACCTCATTTTCGTTCATTCTTTTGCTCGTTAGTAGTCCAACTCTGTCTCCATTACGGCTCCCATTGTTTTTCCGTTGATTGTCACACTGAAAGGATTTGTGTCCTATCGATTGACACTTGTAATTTTTAATCCTCAAATTTTCACCGTTGTCTTTCGGGTATTCATTTTTCTCTTTCGGAACCTCTCAGTTTTATTCCACGCTTTTTTTTTTGTCGAAAATGGCTGCCGGGAAAACACACGACGCATGCTCGCTGTCATGGCGTCGTGCGTCACTCTCTTCGATGATCTTGAATTTGAATGCATCCGGCGTCGGCAGCTCGTCTCGCGATTCTATTTCACATCTAAAGTTTTCAAACTTCGCTGGGAGGCTGTATAGAAGCATCACATCCAATAGGTCTTCGTCTATTCGGATGTCCATGTCAGACAGCTTATCCACAATATCGAAGAATTCTCTCACGTGTTCACGTATATCGCCATTAGAGAGGTCCGCTATCTTGTGGTGTATCAGCGCTTTCAACAGCGTGGCTTTTCGAGCTGGTCCTTTCGACTGATATGTCTCTCCTAATTTCTTCCAAATATCCTGCGACTATCCGGGGAAAGAATGGATTGGATAGTACATGAAAAAGTTCGAGCGTTTAGTGGAGGAATAACAGCTGTTGTAATTGTTTTGTTTTTAAATGATAATATACGATTAGAAAGTGGCATATAATTAAATCTTGACTAGTTGGTATTGAATATTCCATTCGCTTCAAACTTTGGATAAATATTATCAATGAAATGGAAATGAAATTCAACGATTTTATTCATGCCTAATCGATTTCACGCTGTTTCTTAATGGAAGTGAATTCAATGATTTTTCTTAATGAAAAATCAAATCTTTTTTTAAATGTATCAACCCAATGCAAGGAGGCTTTGAAATGCATCAATCCATCCAATCTGGCATGGTACAAAGCTCAACGCCGAATGGTTTGATCATCAACCAAAATTCCTGCCGCATGGGCTTTTCCAAATTGCTTTAAAAATTATTTGTTACAGATTGCCAGGAATGAATAAAAGACGAGATTTCTGATCATAAGGGGCAATGACCTTTATGAAATGTTAACATTTCCGGAAGTTATTTAGATTATGAACAGTCTGTGGCGATAATTTCTACCCCTTTCATAAAGTAAATCATTATTTTTAATGTTCTCTTACAATAAAATTGCTTATCTGGTCTGCAAATGAAAATTTATATAATTTAGCATATATATATATATATATATATATGATGCATTCTTAATGCGATATTAACGTTTTATTTAAACTTTTAAATTGGTGATATATTAAAAAATAGTTAATTGTTTTGGATAGAGCATCAAAAGTGCTAAAATGTGATATACACTCTATAACAAAAAAATCGATGCACCAAGAAGGAGTTGTCTAGTTGTAATAAAATTTTGTATTCAAAGACATTTTAACCGAACATGCAAGTAATTAAACTTTAGTGTCCGATGAATGAATAGTGGAAACTCCAGCACATCGGAACTGCGCATTCGGTGTGTGTATATAACAAGCGATTCTCAATATGTTGTCAAAATTTCTGTTGCATTTTGACTGCGGATATCTTACGTCGACTCTAATAATACCTCGCTGAAAGATTCGTTCCCATTATGAGCATATGTCAAAGTTTGAAAGAGGTCGAGCTACCGGATTGGAAGTGGCTGGTTGAACGAATCGAAGAATCGCTTGACATGTGGGTCGAAGCGATGCGGCGATTGGACGGTGCTGGCAAGAGTGGGTCAACAACGGCAGATGTCAGCATCGGAACGACAACGGTCGACATAGGGCCACACCAGAATGGAAAGACAGAGCAATTGTCAGAGCAGCTGTCACAGCAACAGATTCGTTGTTCTCAACTATCCAACATGTGGCCCGCACACATGTGTCCAACATGACCCTCTGCAGACGACTCGCACCGACCGCTACATTTCATTTTTTGCCCGAAAATACAGCATAGGCCTACATTTAAAAGCAGTTTTTGTCCGTCAGTTACACACTAAACTTAGTTCCTTACTCAAATGTCTACTTCCTCCTTTAATTGTCAATGGCTTTTTAAATGGACACCATATTTTCGGACAGAGGGAGTATTTATTAATATATGATTATAAAATTTAAAAAATAATTTTTTATTCACTACAAGTAGTAATTTTAAACGATTTTTATTTGTTGAATTCAAAAACCCGAAAATCTTACTTACGACAGCTCTGGGGGTCTCGGACCCCCAGAGCCCCCCCTCTGCATACGCCAGTGTGCTAAATTAGCTTTTACTTACGCAATAAGATGCGATTCAACGAATAACAACGGAAGTACAACCCAGATGGCAAAGGTCATCCAAGGGACGTCGCGAGGATATCCAGCAAGTCCTCAGGACGTCCCAAAGACAATCTTTGCGGGAAAATTTGCAAAAAAAAATTCTGGCTGCAAATGTTTTAGCTTCACGCATAATTGCTGCCTGTCTATTTCTTTGCATAAATTTTTATAATACTTGTAACCTATAGTTGTTTTTAAATGTTTTCAGACTTCGAAAGTAAAAATTCAATTTGGAAGGAAATGTCTCAAAAACACAAGTATTTCTTCTTTAGCGGGCTTATTGCCGTGGTGGGGCCCCAGAGACTTGGCCCCATGTATCGCGAATGACTAGTTCACTCTAGTCATTAAACGACTGTGGTATAAACGATTATACTATTAGCTGGCGTTTTACCTGTAAACAACCAGTGAATAACCAGGCGCTAAGATAGACATAAGGCTACTTGAAAACAATAATAATCTTTAATGTAATCTTACTATTGAAAGGCCATTATGATCGTATAGTATACAAATAAACGTTGGGACACAATAATGAACTGCGTCTGATATATATTCTATGTATCAGGAGCTGTAATTACAATATATACGAAAGCTTTCACGCTCATGGCATGGCAGCACCGTTCTTATGGGTTTGAGCCGTGATTGCTCGTTAAAATCGATACAGTTAAGATAAACACCTACTGTAAAACACCAATTTCACCTAATGGATATATGCCATATTGTTGCAATATCAAAATGCAATACAAATATTTACACAAATAAAAGGGTTTTCTGTACTATTTAAAAAAAAAACTCTAACACTATCTTCCCTGATTCGCGCTTATCTTACTCGAGGCCTGACTCTACAGCCTGTCCCTTTCCTACAGAATCGCGGTACACCCCGTATCAAGGGTAAAGAGAGAAACAAACTCACGTTACACGGGTTCCGTCCACCATCCATCTACGTCCGTCCGAAGCCCAGAGAAAACGCGCGGGTGGCCGGTCCGGGACGACGTGGCTCCGGAAAAAATAGCCTCGGGCTGGTCCAGCAAATGTGACTCCAAGAAATCTCCTCCAGAAAACTAGCCCGGCAAATGTGACTCTAGGCAATCGTCTGCTCGCTCTTATGCGCCGGAAAAAACGGCTCGGATGCTACTGCTCCAGCTTTGGCAGCCAAAGACAAATATGCACAAACCTTCGTACGCTGGGTCTGGGAACAACGTTTCCCCACTTCTAACTGCGACTTTAGGGCCCTCGCTCGTTTAAACAATCTTACTCGTAACCGACCAATTCTCTCTCATCAACGGCTTCTATCACGACCCTTCACCTCGAAGTGCAGATCCGCTCCTTTTCCGACCACCTCTAATGGAGATCAGACCCTCTTCTCCCTCTGACCTTTCTCAATAGGGATCAGATCTCTTATCCTCTCTAAAAATCTCCCATCACCTTCCTCATCCGTAAATAACCCTCACCTCCATCAACGTATTTCTAAAAAATCTCAGGTTTGAGGTATTCTCACTTCCAATCACGTCCTTTCCTCCTATCTCACCGACCACTCGACCTGCGGTTTCATTTGCCCGTTCGACCCTACGGAGCCTCCTTCTTCGTCCCGCCTTCCCTAAATTTCCTCTTCGATTTTTACGGCCTAACGATATATGACTCCGGCGCACCGTCGACATTTATATTGTCACGTTATTGTTCTATAACTTTTTTCCCTGGCACCTTTTTTGAAATAACTTCTGTCTGGACCGCAAGCTGACCTTCACCACCATCCTATTCCCTATACCCAAGCCTGATTCATCCTCCAGCATCCAACGGTCATTTTTATCCAAGATTCCTTTAACATGAATTTTATTTCTGTATTCATTTCCATTTTATCGCTTCCCACTGTCATATCGTGAATAACGGTTCACGATACATGTACCCTGTAAATAATCCGGCCCTGTTGACAACGAAACTTACTTTCTTCCGAAATGATATAAGGTAAGTTTAAAAAGCAGATTAGAAATAAGAGGCGCGGCTCGTTACCATAGCAATTATTCAAGGGTAAAATCTTGTCAAATTTCCATAACGCCCTTCACGAAAATCTCTCCCCGTCCGAGGTTTTAACACTTATGAGGTATAGTTATACTCTTCCTCTTTAACTATTACTTAATACGGGGTTTAGAAAACCAGCAGATAAAATATTTGAGGGATATAAAATTAAAAGGATTTGAATAAACGTTGGTTAAAATTTTAGTGCAAACAGATTAGATCACTTCTGCTCCTAAGTCCAAGTATAAAGGTTAATGAAATTAAGTTAATTATTAAAATATAAAAATTATTATTGTTTGTAGGTTTTACGGCGCAAGGACAATAAAGGTCAGTCTGCGTCGGAATCTTCAGTTTTCAGGTCAATCCGAACCTCTTATGGACTTAAGAAAACAACCTCCCTCCCTATAGTGAGTCGTCAGCTTTAGGTAGTTTTTTTTAGGGGGAGACACACACACACCGTTGGGAGTCGAACCCGAGACAACGGCGCTATAGGTGGATGTGTTGCCACTGCGCTACCTCAGGGCCCATTGCTGTTCATGAAAGGGTTCCTCCCAGCTTCTATTTTTAACATGAGAGTTCAGTAGTTTCTGAAATGCTGTGAAGCAGTAAAATCATGATAAGCACGACATTGAACAATAAAATGTAAGGCTCGTTCTTCTTATCACAGTAGTGATAAGAATATGATAATAAAGGAACTAACCAAGTGGAGGACAACACATAAAACCATTTTAACAGCTTGACGGTTCCGAAAGAGTGGGATCACGAAATCAGTAAATAGGGATAAAAATATACTGTTATAATTTTAAGCACTTTTTATTATATTTCGTAGGTTCATGTAGGATGGAATTGACAAGTTAAGATGACCTAAGATAAATTTTTTCCCCACAAATCGTGCTGAGAGTACTCCAAACCCATTTTATTTTATTTTATTTTATTTATTTGTTTATACGTGTGAAGTAGTACATATTTAATACACACAACAACAGAATTGAAGGTATTATATCACACGTGTGTGTCCCGAGTACATGCTGCAGCATAACCCGCTCGAGACCCTGCAGAAACCAAATACACACTTGAGTGACTCATCAATAAAATTTTAAATTACCTTGTTTAGGGATTTTGTCATCGCTCCTGCAGCTTTTCCTCAATCAGTTCCCTTTTTAAATTATTTTTAAATTCTTTATAACTCTTTATTTCTCTTGTTTCCTCGTTTAAGACATTCCACAATTTAGGTCCTCTATATTTTACGTTATTTCTGCTTTTTTCTGTTCTTATTTTAGGTACATGTAATATTTCATCTACTCTCAATATTAGTCCTTCATTCAAGTATTGTCCATATGTTATATTTATTATTCCATTAAATCTTTTATTTTGGATTTTTTGGTAAAACCGTAAAAACGGCCCCGGCTGCAGCATTACTTATTAAATTATTGATTTAACAAGATATATAATTTAATTAATTAAGTTTGAATTATTAATAAAATAATTATTTGCTTTATATGCTGCTGTTTTAAAACTCTGAAAATTAAAAGTTTTAACTCTTAATATTGATAATTAAAATATATATCTACGCTTTCGAGACGTGCCTACTAAATGTCAATAAAAACAGACTGACGAGACATGGCATTTAAAGGTTCTCAATTCTCCAATTGAGCCAAGATTTCAAACACAGTCTGAAAGCTTGACTTTTTAATTTTTCGAAATGAATTTCAAAATAAACGGCGACGTTACGAAATTTTAATTTCGAAATGTATTCAGCAAGAAAAATAATAATGCCCAAACTTCAAAGTCTGAGTACTTTCTGGCTGCTAATGGCGTTTGAGATATTGTTTTTACGCGATAAGTCTTTTGCTTGAGAAGTAAATTCAAAGAACTGAAAAGGAATTACAATATGACTTTACGAAAGCATTCTTGAGATAGTAATGACGAAAAGTTAGCTACGAGACTATTCATCATTACTATCTCAAAAATGCCTGAGATAGAGACATTCTTGAGATAGAGGCATTCTTGAGATGGGGTAAGCATGCCTGGAATGGAGGCATTCTTGAGATAGAGGCAAGAATTCCTAGGATAGAAGTATTCTTGAGATAGAGGTAAGAATGACTGAGATAGAGCATTCTTCAGATAGAGACAAGAATACCTGAAATAGAGGCATTCTTGAGATAGTATTGATGAAAAGTTGTTTACGAGACTATTCTCTAATACGGAGGCGAGTCTGTTGCGAGAGTAGGATTTTCCGATTATGAAAATATTTGTTTATTACAAGAGCATATTCCAATTATAGGAGTTTTTTTTCTATCACAAGAAAATTTGTATTTAAATACTTTCTCTATCTTTCTCTCTCTCTCTCATACTAGGAGGATACTTGATGTTAGGATTTATTTTACTTGAAGCCCATAAAATTGTAAACAAAATCACACACAGGTTGACCATTTCAATATTTGAGAAGAAATTTTTTATCTGCCAAGAAGACTCGCATAGGGTCAATCTGAAATGTTAAGGCAACTGAAAATATAAATGCAAGAAATACACTCTAAATCAGCAGTTCTTAAACTTTCCTGTACTGCGGACCCCCCCTTCAGAGATCACTCACCCTCGCAGACCCCCAAGAATTAACTCAAAGTTTAAAGCCCAGAATTTGCATCACACATATTTATTTCTAGTGTTTCATCACTAATTTTCACTATTTAAGGAAGGAATTTTCCCTTCCCTCGTAATTTATTCTTAGCATTAAAGAGCAAATGCTCTTTTCCTAGAATTTTTCCGAACCTTTGCGGAACACTGGGAGGATCTTGTGGACCCCTGATATGATCCCGCGGACCCTCGGGCGTCCGCAGACCACAGCTTAAGAACCTCTGCTCTAAACTGAGAGAGAGAAATTGCAAATTTTACTAAAATTAAAGATTTTAAAATAACAGTAATTACAAAATTTTCGCTCATATTAATGCTAAAAAAATATTTCAATTGATGTCAAGGACGGATGCAGGGAGAGGTCACATGGGTCATAACCCCAAAATATACTTTTTCATTGTAAAAATTCCAACTTGCATGAAAAATGAAGGGTGTTATTCCAAGACGATGGCAAATTCTGTCCTTAACCCCCCAAATGAAAGTCTGTGTCCGCCCCTGAAATGATGTCAAGTAGAACATTTCGAAGATTTTTAGATGAGACATAACTTTCTTTTGTCTCGATATGCTCGTCCTTCTACACTAAATTTGGCGAAGAAAAAAAAAAAAAAGATGGACCACGCCTATGACATTGTTACTTCAATCTATTATATGTAATGCTAGGTCGATTTTTGTTCATATCTAATAACGCGTGTCAATTTTAACTGGCGTACTACTGAAATGGAGAGCCGCAGGAGGAATTTGCGCCTGATGAAGGATTGCTGCTGACACACTCGAAAGATTAGATGATCCTTTTTTAATTACTATTTTACCAATGTTTAAACTTTTGTATGTAAATTTCTTCCCTGGTACTTTGTATCTTATTTCTATGGGATTTACCAAATGAAGTCCATCAACCTAAGTTTTGGACTCAGTTACCTGTTGGCTCCCTATGGCATTCTAGAGTCGTAAAGTAAGAAAAAACCCGTTTTTAAAGCTTTGACTCAGGCTAATGTGTCTTTTCCTTCTTCTATTCATAACATGGATGTATAAATTTGTCCTCATTCGTCATTAACAAATTATCTTCCAATTCACAATTAGTAAATTATTTTTAATACCTAATTAGTGAATTACCCTCTAATTAGTAATTAGTAAAATGTTTTCTAATTCGTTATTAGTAAAATTTCCCTTAATTTTTAAGTAGTAAAGTATTTTCTAATTCGTGATTAGTAAAATTTCCCTTAATTTGTAAATAGTAACTGCCTAATTTGTAATTAGTAAATTGTCTCCTAAATGGTAATTAGTAAATTTTCTCCTAAATGGTAATTAGTAAATTTTCTCCTAAATGGTAATTAGTAAATTGTCTCCTAATTTATAACAAGTAATTTCCCAGTTTGTAGTTAGAAAAATATCTTTTAATTCGTAATGAGTAAAATATCCTTTAATTTGTAATTTAGTAAAATATATCCTAATTCGTAATTATTAAAATATCTCCCAATTCGTAATTAGTAAAATAACTCCTAATTTTCAATTAGTAAAATATCTCCTAATTCGAAATTAGTAAAGTAACTCCTAATTTTTAATTAGCAAAATATCTCCTAATTCGAAATTAGTAAAATATCTCCTAAACCGTAACTAGTACTATATCTCTTAATTCGTAATTAATGAAATATCTTCTAATTCGTAACCAGTTTACTAACTAATTAATCTAGTAACTTTTCTGTTAATTTGCAATTCATAAATCGATATCTACTGAAGTAAAATTTCTTTTATATACAATACTTTCGTAAATAAGTATCTCGCAATTCGTCATTAGTAGATTGGTGTCTCTATTTTAAAATGATGGCCATAACGATGGTGAAGAAAACATATGCAAATATGGCCGAGTCGTGTGCCAGTTTCAATTGTCTACAATCAGATCTAATGACGCAATTAGACTTGAATATTCTCCGCCTATTTGAAGGAATAATCATAAAACTAAAGATGAGTTTCTTGCGTGTGTTCGGAGTGCTGAGAACGTTTGCCGTTTCGCTCACCTGCCTCGTGTCGCAGCTCTGGTAAATGCGTCGGCGATTTTTCGTACCTTGTCAAAAATGCAGATATTTTCGACTGGTAATAACTGGGTCAAATTCTTTGTTTCCCCACAAGCGATCAGATACGTTGGCAGGAGAGATCGATTGCGCCAGGGTCGTTATGTTTTTCATCAGAAAATAAGACGGGTGCAAATTTACTGCTGCGTTTATCTTTATCACATTTTCTTGTCATTTCAAATTTTGAAATGGCAAGGGGAAGAAAATATTGCATTTCCTTTACTTCATTTCATTTCTTGTTGCCTGATACATACCTGCTTTCTCGTGAAATCTCTTTCCTGAAAGAAATTATTATTTTTCTTTTGTAAAAGATACAATTTTTATTGATTTCATCGATGTGTACGAATATATTAATACATGATTATCAGTTATACTATATGAAAAGGACATGTATGTTTAGTACTGTATTAAACCGTTTTGATTAGTTCACTTTATTTACAAGTTAATTTCTCATTTTTATGTTTTATTAAAAATAATAATTGGTAATTTACATTAACAATTTAATAGCAGCTCGGTTAATTTCAATATTATCGCAACTGCGGTTACCCTTAAGAAGTTTTAAATGCAATTAAAATTCAATTCTTGAATTGAATTGAATTTAAAATAAAATCGTGTAAACGACTGTATTAATTATCATTAAATGTTACTGTATCACTAAAAGTTATTTTACTATCAAAAATATACCATTAGAAGTATAATTAAAAATTATTTCATCATCAGAGCCGGGGCAAGAAAATTTGCC
>QLNU02015270.1:81261709-81285539 GCA_006491805.2 Dysdera silvatica
ATGACGACATTTTTCGTCATGCCCAGAAGACTACCAAAATGCGAATGACGACATTTTTCGTCATTGAAATTAACCGTATTATGTTGAACGCATTACGTTTTATGTAGTTCTTATATATTTAATCCTAGCGTGATGGTGTGATGACATTACTTATCACTGTGAAAAAAAGTCCCCAGTGTGAAACGAGTTTCAAAACATTTCATTCCCCGGTTAACAGACTAACTACATAAACGTAAACGAGAAGCAAAATTAGCTGGAAATTTTCTGAGACAAGCGAGAACCGTTCATAAATCTGCCTTTTTTAATTTTTTTTTTCGCGGGAAATCTAGCGAGTTTTTACAATTTTGAATACCGGAGTACGCGGAACACTTGGAAAGTTTTCACGGAGCGCTGAATGTTCCGTGGAGCACAGGTTGAGACCGCTGCCTTCCTTTATATCGTTTAAAAGGCCAACCCTTCCCCTTTTACGTCATAATCGGAGGCCGGACTAACGAGAGTTTACTGTACATTAACATATAAAAAAATAAAGTACAGTTTAGCAAATATTTTAAATGTTTTTCAGCATTTTTTTAAAGACCTTTTTCAAGATGAGCTCTCAACTATCACGAAGACATGCCCATGACGTCATCAAGATTTATTTACTATTTGATCTTTTCCATGGTGGGCTCTGTCTAGCCCAGTGGTTCCGCGAGACGGGTCATTATGTAAAAAAAAGAAATGCTCATAAAAATCAATATTAAAATTAATTATAAAAATGAAATTGATTGCATATTTGTAGTATTTTACAATCTGACGGAATTTCATAAAACGGTTCGTATTAAAAGTAATTCGTCTTAAGCGTGTTCGTCTTAACGAGGTTTGATTGTATTATTATTAGATTTTATTATTTCTTTTTCTGTTTATTTATTTATTTTTACTAAAGAACGATTTTACAAACACATTTCCCTCAAAAATGACCTGGCTAAAAGAGACTGGTAATGTTATGTCGCAAGAAACAATTTGTTTTACCCCTAAACAGTAGAATCAAAATTCTTCACAGATTTGATCATTTAAAAAAAAAAATTTTTTTTTCCAAGTTTTAGTTATACGCTTAGCAAAAAGTCGCTCTTAAGAAATATATGGGCTTAATAATTTTATATAAATTATATTAGTTTTGGTGCAAAAGGGTAATTTTTGGAAGAAGTTTAGTCAAAAGTATAAGTTTTTCAAAATTTTCATTACACAATGCAGTACGAAAAATAGAGTTCAGGAAAATTAATAAGTCATTTATTATATGTGAATATAATAGATGAATGAATTTCCTTAACTTGGGCTTTTGTGCTTCAAATTTCCCTGACTTTTCCAGTCAGAAAAAACTTCGCCGACTTCTTCAAGTTTACCATATCGGTAGACACCAGGCCCACAATACTAACGTTTATCAAACTTGTTTATAACAATAATTTTCTTTTATACTCCTGTATATAACGATAATTTTGTCTCTTTCAAACTTTGGCCATATGTTATGAAAAACTGTTTTTAAAGCAACGCAGCTTTTCACAATCCATTAATGGTGAATAATACTGTATAATACACAAATACACATTCTCCTAGCAAAGTGAGAACTGTTTTTCTAGTTTCGAAACCAAATAGGCTTTTATCTCCTTGAAATGATTTTTAACCAGACGCGATATTGGCACAGTATTGGCGTAGTATGAATTCAAAGGGGGGCCAGCTCCAATTATTCTTCACTATGCCTTCTTTAATGAAAAACAAGCAAGTGAAAGAAAATCGCCCACGGTCGATATTTAAATTTAGCTGATTTCAATTAACTCCAATCCCCAACTCCCCAATTCGCAACTCTCTAACCCGCAACTAACTCCCAACTCTCTAATTCTCAAGTAACTCTTTAGGTTTTCGATGTTAACAATAGCCATCATTATTGCATTTAAGGAAGACCTTTACCTTACCCTTTTTATTGCATACAGACAGACAGACAGACCGAAAGCGGGTTCAATATCTATTAAAACTTAAGGAGGAGGAGGACATGGTAAACAATTGGAGATGGCATACTTTCAAAGTCACCCTACGCTACTATTATCTACATTTGGTTATCTTCGGTAATACCGTTCACAAATTCAACGTATTATTAGAAATAACGTAACATCTATATTAAATAACTTCTATTATGGCGCGCACTTGGTCCAACGTTTGTCTATAGCGATAACTTTTTTTTTCATCGCGCCTAGATAACTATTACAGACAAGTTTCACTATAATAATAATAACAACCACCACCACGCATCTTAGTGGCGTAGCAACTAAAAAGTTATGGGGACATTAACGTATGCAGAAAAACCACAAACGTAGTTACAGGCTTATAAAGGGGGAGGGGCACAGAGCTACAACTATATATATCATCATCATCATATTCAACCATTATCTATCCACTGCTGGATGAAGGTCTCTCCAAATGCTTCCACGTCAAGTCTATCCTGGAATAATTCGCTTCCACGTCACCCGCCTAACCTGTTTTTCTTATTTCATCCACCCATCTAGTTTGAGGACGTTTTCTAGGTCTTCGGTGGTCTCTTGGAATCCAGTTCAGAATTTCTGTTGTCCATCGTTGATCAGTTCTTCTTGCAATATGCCCAGCCCATCGCCATTTCAGCCCTTTTACTTTAACAATGATGTCCTCTACTCTAGTTTGCTCTCTCACCCAAGTGTTTCTTTTTCGATCTCTCCTAGTTATTCCAAGCATGCACCTCTCCATGCTCCTTTGCGTTGTCTGTAACTTTCGTATTGCTCCAACTGTTAGACTCCATGTCTCTGATCCATAAGAGAGGACTGGCAATACACACTGGTTGAAGACTTTTCTTTTTAGACACAAAGGCAATTTCCCCTTCAGGATAAAACTGTTTCTTCCAAATGCACTCCAGCCAAGTTTAATACGTCTGTTGAGTTCTTTCATAATGTTGCCATCCATTGAAATCAGCTGGCCAAGGTAAATATATGAATCAGCAATTTCTAGCTCAATGTTGTCAACTTGTATTTTTGTTTCCTCTACGAAATTATTGAACATGATCTTAGTTTTTTGTAGGTTCATCTTGAGTCCAACTTCTTTACTTCTAGTTGAGAGCTCCTGTACCATGTCTTGGAGTTCTGATGGGTTCGTTGAAAAAATAACAATGTCATCAGCAAACCGCAAATGATTTAAATATTCACCATTTATTTTTATTCCCTTGTTATTCCAATTTATCAGCTGAAAAATCATCTGTAAAGCTGAAGTAAAAAGTTTTGGAGAAATGGTATCTCCCTGCCTCACCCCTTTGCCAAGTTTGATAGTTTTGGTATCTTTATGTAACCGAAATTTTGCACTTGCATTTTTATACACACGTTTCACCATGTCAATGTACACATCCTCAATGTCTGTTGATCTTAAAGAGTTGATGACTGCTGATGTTTTAATAGAGTCAAAGGCCTTCTCATAGTCAATAAATGCAACACACAATGGAAGTTCATATTCATGTGTTCTTTCAATTAATTCTCTTAATACTTGAATATGGTCCACTGTACTGAATCCACTTCGAAATCCAGCTTGTTCTCTTGGTTGAGCTGCATCTAATTTTTTCTGCAGGCGATGTGTTAGCACTTTTGTGAAGATTTTATAAATAGCAGGTAACAAGCTAATTGGTCGGTAATTTTTCAAATCCTCTTTATCACCTTTTTTATGCAAAAGAATTACTGTTGCAGAATCCCATTGGTTTGGTATGTTACCGCTGTTAAGACATTTGGTAAAGAATTTTGCAAGTATGTCTTCTACATATTCTCCAGCTTCTTTTAGGATATCTAATGTAATACCATCATCGCCAGGGGCTCTTCCTTTCTTCATACTTTTTATTGCAAATGAAACTTCTTCTTTTAAGATTTTAGGAGCTGTTCCTTCGACTATCTCAGAGTCTTCGTTTAATCCACTGTTACTTTCATATAGTTTTTTGTAGAATTCTTCAACTCTTCTAAGTATTTCTTCCCTATTTCTTGTTACGGTGCCATCCTCTCCTTTTAATGCAATGATGTGTTTCTTCCCAACAGATAAACTTCCTTTAACAACCCTAAGGCTCTTGTTATTTTCAATGGCCTTCCTTACTAGCTCACAATTGAATTTTCTTATGTCTTCTTTCATGCTTTTGCGCAGAGTTTTACAAAGTTCTATGTACTCAATCCTGGAACTGGTATTTCGATTGTCCACCTTCATATCTCTTCGCCTTTTCATGAGCTGTTTCGTCTTCTCAGATAATTTGCTATTGTGCTTTTTACAGGTTACACCACCAATTTCCCCAGCAGTTTCAACTATTGTCTTAACAATGTTTTCATTTGCTTCTGAGATATCACTTTCTTCAATAAGTCCTTCCAGTGCAGAAAAGCGATTTTTTAATTCCAACTTGAATGCCTCGGTATTTTCTTTTAATTTCTTTAAATCCACCCTCTTACTTACTTGTTTCCTAATGAGCTTCTGCCTTTCTAATTTAGTATTTAAGTGCACTTTACATCTCACCATTCGATGATCACTTCCAGTATTAAATCTGTTCAGTACACTGCAATCTTCAATAATTGATTTCTTGTTTGCCAGGATATAGTCAATTTCACTAGTTCCCCCATTTGGGTGTTTCCATGTCCATTTTCTTTGCGGTTTCTTCTTAAAAAATGAATTCATGATGCTAAGGTTTTCAGCTTCTGCAAATTCGATGAGTTGATCGCCACGTTCATTCCTTTCCCCATATCCGTATTTACCAACCGATGTCTCTCCTTGTTCCTGTTGTCCAATTCTTGCATTGAAATCCCCCATGATGAGCTTGATATATATATATATATTATAATGGATGCATGCAGACAATATATGGTTGGGTTCTCTTCCCTCTCAATAATTTTTAAAACTCTACGTTAACATCCGCACCTTAACTTTATCTGGATAAAAGTTTTGTAACACAAACTACTTCGCCTTTCTGTCCTCCATTTCTAAGTTTATAATCGGAGAAGAAAGTTTCTTTATCCCGATATGCAAATGTAAGAACTAAAATATTAGACAACATACGTATCCTCATAAACTGCACTTGGGTTGAATAAATATATTTTCTCTTTTATTCTGTTTTTATTTCTAGGTATATATCCTTCCCATTTTAATTTCTAAGTATTTTTTATTGATAGCATACATTTTTGTGCATATCTTTACTTAACTACCTGCATGTTTTTTTATCGCATCGAGAATACTGAACATCTCCGTTGAACTGAATCATTCTCAGTATACTTCAAACAACTCCTGACTTTTAGATATGTTTTACAATCCAAATCCATGTAGTATAAATCTCCTCTCATGCTCCATTTTCACAGCAGAACTTTATGCCATTTCCATGGCACTTGCGTATATTTCAACTCATAGCTTAACTCATTGTATCATCTGTACCGATTCTCAGAGCTCTTTAAGAGCCCTGGAATCTTTTAAATATGCACCTCATCCTATTTTTATCTAAAATCCATTCACAACTGCGGCCCTCCTCATACCGTAAAAATGAGAACGTGAAATGATTACGTAGCAACGACATGGACGTAAACAGTAGTTACGCTCTACAGCCAAACCGACACCTTTACGGACACGAAGATATGGAAAAATATGTCTCATTTGTTGTCCCCCAACAATCCCTCATATTTTGTAGGTAGAGTTCAGAACCATCCTGTATATGTGTGTGTGTGCGTGTGTGTGTGCGTGGGTGGGTGGGTGCGCGCGCGTGTGTATATGTGTGTGTGTGCGTGCATGCGAACAATATTTTTAGTGAAACTAAGAAAATTATAATTAGATTTTCACTGAACATGAATGCTATTCCTGTCTCTCGTCATATATCTTGAAATATAATGACTACACTAAATTTAATCAGCGTAGTTCCTACAAAAATTAATTTAAATCCTCCTCGTAATTTTAGTTTTAATATAAAAGCTTTTAAAATTTCTTGAAACTGGTTTATTTTTCTTAAAACCGAAAGGTTTCTCATACGCATAAATAAAATAATTTGCATATATTTCGCAAATATGTTGCATAAATAACCAGTCCTGAAATATGCTCCTTTGCATCAGAGTAAGAAAAAAATCGTAGATAATTAAATTGTATCGCAGAATCAATCCTATGTTTACGATAAAATACATTCAAGATACGAAAATACGAAGTTTTATCGTAAGTATTAAATATTCGGCACCGACTTTATTAAATGATATTTTCATGTATTTTTTTATGATAAAGTCATGAAAAGTGTGAAGATTTATTCTTTAATGAAGTTTCATTTAATCGAAATGAAATGTTGGGAGTTCTGTAATATTACTTGATAGGGAAAATGAATTATTTAGCATATTTACAGGGGAATTATTTAAAAACTTCAGAAAATGCAGAATCTGTCGAATCTACTTCCACTTGGGAAAACGAGGGATGAGCTACATTTAAATGGGAAGAACAGAGTGGAAGCTTATATGCAGAGTTGTGGAGGAGGCGTCAGCTCTTATTTTGTAAATTACTTCACGAAATGAAACTCGGAAGATCTAAAAAAGAAAAAAAAATGTATTTCGGAAAAAGAAATAAACGAATTAAGAAAATAAGGTTAGTGTTTGAATTGGATTAGCATTAAGAAAACTGCAATTTAGGCTTAATTTTCTTTCGGTTGTAGGTATCTACTAGCTACTTTGGTTATATTTGCACAAGGATGGCTTTTTCAGCATAAATGATCCATTTTAAATACAGTCAAGTGTGTTCTGCAAAGAAATGAACTAATAGGGATTTAAAATTCTTTTCGGAGCTTGAAATTTCCCCACCCGAGGGATTTTTTTATGTGTGCCTGGGATCTCGTAACCGTTTGCTATAAAGGTTCGTGTGTGTGTAAGAATTGATTTCGTTTAGCAATTTTGAAAATTTAGAAAGCCCTTTATCCTTATAAAGACAGATATATTTGTCCCTTTTGGATAATAGGGACCTATAAAATGAAGGTGAAATCACCGAAAAAGCACTGTTCAGAAAATATCGGTTGAAAATATATCTAACCGGGATTGTTTAAGAGTCCGTCAAGTATCTATATGAAAAAGAAGTGAAAATTTTTAATATAAAATATAAAAATTTAACCATTTTTTCAATTAAAAAAATTCGAGAATTTTCTAAAGGGAAATATTAACCAAAATATTGAAGAATATAAAAAATAATAAACTGTATTTCAAGCGAAATAGGCATTAATGTCTCTATGTCTTAAATGTGATTAAATACGTCTGGACAACAGATGGCAAAGACTTGCAAGTCTAACTGAACTTATGTTAAAAAAGAAAAGAATGATTACAGTTTCAATGTGCCATATAAAAAATTAGCAGCTTTCAATATTTTACAAAAGTTTTCGTCAAACTTTCACATGCATTTTCTTAATATTTCACATACACTTTTTTAAAATTTCATAAAAAGTTTCTTCAGTGTTTGACATATATTTTCTTAATATTTTACAAAAATTTTCTTAATATTTCATAAAAGGTTTCTTCAATATTTCGCATTGATTTTCTGTAAACAATTACGACAATTTTTTTTATTTTCTTCAATATTGCACATCAGTTTTTATTGTCAATATTTTACATCAATTGCTATTTAATATAATGTTCTTCAATTATTTGTATTTTTTGTAAATTTTAATCTATGCAAAAAAATTTCTAACGGAGTTAATTTATCACTTCATGGAATAATTAATTTTTGAATATTATAATGTAAGTCAGTTAGGTAATATTGCAAATTTATTTTTGCAAAAGTTAGAATAGACTTGAATAAAAAAAAACAACGAACTCTATAAAATTAATATAGTAATTAAATTTAAATGAAAATTTGTTATGCACTAATGCTAAAAATTCGATCGTAATTTATAAAGAAGTAAGTAATGAGTAATATATGAAGGAACATATATTTAATTTCACAGTTAATATGTTCAGTTCAGTTTACAAGGCTTTTCCCCCCACTTGGGGGTACACTCCATCGAGCAATGCATTTCTTCCATCGGTCTCTGTTCCTCCAAGTGTCTGCAACAATATTCCTTTCTTTCCATTGCCTCTTCTATCCTTGCCAGCCATGTCCTACGTGATTTTCCTCTTTTTCTTCTCTCCACTGGCTCATACTGCAACAGCTTTTTCGGCCATCTTTCATCGTTCATTCTCATTACGTGTCCAAACCATCTGAGGGCATTTTGTTGGATCTTTCCTTCAATGGTTTTATTCTTTTCCACTAACCTCAAAATGGTGTCATTTCTCTCTTTTAGTGTTCTCTTTTCTGTTCTTTTGCAACATCTACGCCAAAAGTCCAACTCTATTGCTTTAATGTTTTTCTCTAATTTATTTGTTATGATCCAAGTTTCACTGCCACATACAAAAATATACAATAATATCAATAATTGTTTTGAAAATTAATTTTTTATTTTTTCAGGAAATTCCTTGGTTACAGATCACTGGGTGTAGACTACGAATTGCCTTTCTAGCAAGATAGATTCTGTTCTTAATGTCCTTATTAATACTTCCATCTTCTTCCATTATGGATCCCAAACATTTAAATTTAGAGCTTCTTTCAACTTTTGTAGCCCCATCCTCCAATTCCTTTTCATGAGTATCCTCAACTACAAGATAAACAGTTTTATTAAAGTTGATTTTCATTCCTTCTTTTTTCATATTCCTCATTTAATTTTCATATAACCTATGTTTTCTCTTTCTTGCGCAAAGAGTACCTGGTCATCTGCAAAGAAAAGTGAGTGTAAAATATCATTCCCCCATTGGAATTCCCGTGCCCGTATATTTCTTGTTCCAATTATTTACAGCATGCTGAAGAAATATCTTGAAAAGTGTAGGTGACATACAGCAGCCCTGTCTGAGCCCTTTAGTAATTTGAAAAGCCTCCGAAATTTTCCTGCGTATTTTGACTCTCGCAAAGCTTTGTCAGTATAAATTACCTATTGCGAGAATGACACTCTTGTTGATGCCAGAACTTTCTAAATATTTACTAAGCGTTACGTGTGGGACGTTATCAAATGCCTTTTCCAAATCAAAAAAGGCCTTATGTACCTCTTTGTTACGTTCTCTATTTTTCTCAAGTAACTGTCTAATTATGAAGATATTGTCTAGACGTGATTTCCCTTTTGTAAAACCACTCTGTTCCTCATAAGTTGCAAATTCGTATTCGGTTTTGTCCCTTAAAATTCCTCCTACTATTCTCATAATTGGGTGTAATACTCTAATGCCTCTGTAGTTCGTGCATTTTGTTCTATCTCCTCCCTTGAATATAGGTGAAATGTAGGCTTCTCTAATTTCCTCTGAAATTGGTTCTTCTTTAATAATTCCCTGTGTAATGCCCCTGAGTAACTCCTTGGAGTTTTTACTGCCATATTTATAAAGTTCCATGGGGAGTCACCCTCGACCTGGAGCTTTACTATTCTTTGATTTTTTAAGGCTGCTACAATGTCACTCAATTCAATACTAATGTCATTTGCCTGTTGGCTTCCTTAACTTCGTTTTTTTTAATTGTACACGGTTTTCTAAGAGCAGGTCTTTAAAGTACTTAGTCTATTTGTTTGACTTAATGTTTTTGATGGGGAACTTTTGTTTGAATGGTTTCCTAGGAGTTTTTAATTACGTTCAAAGCTTATTTACATCTATTGTATCCCATTTCATTGCCAATTTTTATGCATCGTTGCTCCCTGCTTTCATTTTTCTTCTTCAACGTTCTTTTCTTGACTTCCTTAGTGAATTATTTATAAGGTGTCCAAACTTCAGCCTTTTTAGTAGATTAATAGATAGCCAATTAAAGTAAGCCTTTTTTTTGTTGCTCGTTAGTTTTTTAAGTTCTTCATCGAGCCACCGTGGTAGAGTTGTATTTCTTTTCTCCTCTAAACCTAAAATCTCCATTGCAATTTCTTACAGGCAATTTTTCAGGAAAATATATTAATATAATAGTATAATAATAGTTAATATATAAATGTGCTTATTGCCTCAAGAAATGATTTCGCTTTCAGTTCAGTTTCAAAAGATTTACTTTCAGTTCAATTTGAAAAGATTCACTTTCAATTCAATTTCAAGAGATTCATTTTCAGTTCAGTTTCAAAAGATTCACTTTCAGTTCAGTTTTAGCAGACCCAATATCAGTTTTATTTAAAAAAAATTCAGTGCAGCTTTATTTCAAATTTCTAAACAAAAAAGACTTCAGTTCAGTTTTAAAGGGTTCGAGATTTCAGTTCAATTTTAAGAGATTCGAGTTTAGTATTCAGTTTTAACATGCCGATAGCTGAGCACAAAAGGGTTTTAGATACAAAATTTACTTGTTTTAGATTGAGACTTTGCCTTGTCTAAAGCTATGCTCATCGACGTGGAGTTCTCAACATTATTAGGGGAGGGGGCTCGAGCTCTTCGGGCGCACATAACTGTACCCCCATGGCTGTATCACGAAACGAAATATTGAAACGTTTGTGTGTTAGAACGAGAACGTTTACACAACGAAATCTGGTTATTTTAAAACAAAGCTTCGAAGAAACAGAGAAGTATATATTTATGTTTTTTCCGCAATTCTCGGATTTTGTATATTTTCTAGTCCTTGAACCTCATCAACATTCGCTCGCTATTCTGTTCGCTTCCAAAGTGAGTCGACATTGAAGGGGAAAAAGTAAATTTCAGATAAAGGGAATTGCCAATCTTAAAATAGAACCCGAATCTGTTTATTCCCAATGACAGGCATCAAGCTCTGTGTTTTCTGAAAAATATTCTCTTTTTATTCGGTTTCCGAGGAAGCCCAGAACTCAAAGGCCATGGAGAAATCTTTGCTGAAATTCTCAAAATGTACTGGGTGTATTGTAGTCTTATTTGCGTGACGATGTTGCGGCACAAAGTTGCACAGTTGTTTGTGCCTTTACGGCTCAAGCAAAGTATCATGCTGCGTTTGGACCTCCAATTTTCAGAGGATCCGAACCTCTGTGGCTAAGTGGCTAATCTCGGACTACGTTACGAATTCTACGGTACGAATGAGAGTCAAACCCAGGACAATAGATGGCCAGACGAATGCGTTACAATTACTTAAGTGGGACAGTAGATCTACACTTTTCCTAGGAAACTCGACCTATTAGGGCCCTGGAAACCAAATCCTGGATACCAGCTCGTATATAAGTGTCTATCCAGTTCGTCTGTAAGTGGTTTTCCTATTTTGTTGCCGCTGGGAGTCGAACACAGATCAATGGGACTACAAGAAAACACATTACCAATGTACCACCGCAGGATCTAAAATGATACACGCAATTTATCGTATGCGATCTGATTAAGGCTAAAGTCTCCTATGTGGCTTCCTAATTCTTTTAGAAGTGTCTTCGTTATTTTAAACTGTTTTCTTATTTCATCTTCCATGTCGGAGACAGATCAATGCCCATGGATAATTTCATAACCCCCGCAGTCGGAAATAGTGGAGGAAATTACAATTAAGGGACTTAAGTTCGACAACTACGCTTATATTATAGACTTATGAACGTAGTGAAGATGAGGAAAGACGACACTCCAGTCTGTCTACCATCCAGTAGCTTTCCAAACGCACGTCTTGAAATTTCTGCCCACTTAACCACAGCTACCATAGCTTTTACTTTATACTTACACTGTCAATTCATAACTCACTTCCTAAAGCGGAGTAGGGTAAATCAGGATTTCCCATAGCGCATACCGTGGAACCCATAGAGAACCGTAGAACCCCAGATAACCGCGACGATCCTCCAAGGGTTCTCTAAGCAATTTGTTAAACATCGGTGACAATTCCAAGAAAATCTCCAAATTCTGTAATTTTCCCTCCCAACAACCACTCAGACGGAATTAATATAATAAATAATATAGATAATTTTGTTTGTTTGTTTTTTGGTTTTACGGCTCAAAGACTACAGTGGTCATGCTGCGCCGGGACCTACTGTTTTCCGAGGAATCCGAACCTCTTAAGGCCTGGGGAACCAAACCCCGGACTACAGTGAGCAGTGCGATCTTTTATGAGATCTCTGAGTAAGCGTTCTTTTTGCACTGCTGGGAGTCGAACCCGGATTAGCCGCGCAATAGGAGAACGCGTTACCACACTGCGCCACCGCAGGGCAATTAATATAGATAAATAACAGATAGAGTTAACTAGTAACCAATATCCGGCAAAAATAGAACCGTATAACTTATTTTGTAGTGTGGTAACGCGTTCGCCTAGTGCGCCGTTAACTCGGGTTCGACTCCCAACAGTGCAAAGAATGCTTACTCAGAGATCTCATGAAGATCACACTGCTCACTGTAGTCTGGGGTTTGGTTCCCTAGGCCTTAAGAGGTTTGGATTCCTCGGAAAATCATAGGTCCAGAGGTTCGGATTCTTCGAAAAACAATAAGTCCCGATGCAGCATGATCATTGTGGTCCTTGAACTGCAAAACCACAAAATTAACAAACATATAACATTTTTTCCACTGATATATCCATCTCTTATTTTTAGGCTTATGTCCGAGCATTGATAAATGATAGCCCTTTTGTTTTCTTTAAATCTGGATCGAAGAGTTCCGTGGTTAGGCATGTGTCAAGAAAAGGGTTCCGTGGTGTAGAAGGTTAAGAAAATATGTGACAAGAAAAGGGTTCCGCTGTATAAAATGTTAAGAAAACATGTGGCAAAGAAAGAGTTTCGCGGCATAAAAAGTTAAGAAAACATGTGGTAAGGAAAGAGTTCCGCGGTATAAAAAGTTAAGAAAACATGTGGCAAAGAAAGCGTTCCGTGGTATACAAAGTTAAGGAAACATGTGGCAAAGAAAGAGTTCCGCGGTATAAAAAGTTAAGAAAACATGTGGCAAGAGAAGGATTCCGTGGTACAAAGAATTTGGAAACTGATGTCGTAGCGCAATTTTAATGAGGAGAGTTAACCCCCACACTCATGCACCATAGTCCATGATAAAGTTTTATCTATCACAGCAGGGGCGTATTCATAATTTTTTAATTATGGGGGCTCAAGCAGCTATAGAAAAGACTAAGTGACTCAGCGTTAAGGGCAAACAATATAGTTTGTTATCCAAGGTGGGTGGGGAGCTTGAGCCAATTGAGTCTCCCATTTACTACGCACCATTGTATCACAGTGGTTCTCAACCTTTTTTGTACATGCAAACTTATCATTTCAGTCAATTTTCGTTAATTCGAACTAATTGGGACCGAGACCTGTTCGGATTAATCGAAATCTTTACTATAGAATTTACTATAAGCTATGATTCTTTGATATTTGTTCGTTTTGGTGCGCACGCATGACTGACAGACGACGAAAACTTTTGCTTTTTCTCTTCAATTGGTTGGCAACACGAAGTGCGCTGTTTGTTTACGTCATGTCGGTTAGTTGCCGTTGATTGAAAGAAACGTCTAGCCGATTGAAAAAAATTCGGATTAATCGGATTTTCAGATTACCGAAGTTCGAATTAACGAAACTCTACTGTATATCCCATCCCCCGCTTCGAAGACTCATTTGGTTAGCAGCATCAGTATGAATACAGCTTTATATAGACGAAAAAGTGACATTGTGCACAGATAATAAAAGGTTTATTTAGCAACGTTTTTGAGCACAATATAACTTAAAAATTAAAAAATCATTTGCGTACCACAAGGGCTGATAAGGGCGGCCAGATTGTTATCCTTACTAAAGACCAGTATCATGCCGGATCCCTCAACGTTATCAAATCTGGCCCATACTCATCAATCCTCCGTGATCATACCTAGCGTCTTCGTCTACAATACAACAAACGTATTAAGAACTCTTTCCTTTTTAATCAACGCTAGAAGTCAGCACCTTTTGTTTCGCACACAACACCCGCTCGATTCTACACTCTCCTAAAATACATAAACCTGGTATTCCTTTTCACCCCATCATTTCTTGCATTAGTTCAGTGCCATACGGGCTAGCGAAGTTTCTTGTCACCGTTTTCTCACCGCTTACCTCGTCTAATTCTTTCACCTGTAAAAACTCCGTCCATTTCACTTCCGTTCTTCACTCATTTTCCCCTGATCGCTGTACAATGGCTACACTTGACATTAAGTCCATGTTCATTAACATTCCTGTTGAAGGCCCTCTTAATTGTCTCTGGTGTCGTCTTGTGGAGTTTAATTTTTCTCAACCTGAGGTTGATGAATTAATTGCTTTAACATCAATGTGTGTTCCCTTCATCTATTTCATTTACAACGGCATCCATTACCAATAAACAACTGGTATGGCAATGGGTAATCCCCCTTCACCCATATTGTGCGACATCTACATGCATTACTTTGAACTCAGGTTGTTTACTCAGATCGATTTCAGACCCTGGGTCAGGTACCAAATTGCCGCTCTTTTGCCTATCATAAATTCCTTAGACGCTTGTCTTGAATTCTCTCTTGATTCGGAGGAATATAATACTGTCCATGTTCTTGATGTTCTTATTAAAAAAGTCGGCTATCGGTTTGACCTCTGTTTTCCGTAAGCCTTTCGCTGTTTTACTTCCTCCACATTTTAAATCTTGCCATCCTTTTCAACAAAAAAATGGCCGTTTTTACACTTTTATGTTTCGTGCTTTACGTATCTGCTCAACCAAAGCTGTCTTAGCTCGTGAAATTAAATTCCTTAAAGATATTGCCGCTTACAAGGGTTTCAACCCCACTATTATTGACTTAGCTTTAGCCAAGTTTTCCAAACCAGCTCCTTTCACTATACGTACACCCTCCAGTTCCGACGCTTCTGTTGACACAATAGTCATTTTTTTCACTCCTAAGATTAGTGTTGCCATAGCAAAAATTCTTCGACGGGCAGGATTCCGAGTTATGTTCTGTCCTGTCAATAAACTTCGTCCATCTTTAAAAACCCCATTCATACGCTTCATCGTTAGGGAATTTATCGGGTTTTTTGCCAATGTGGAATGTCCTACATCGGTCAGACGAGGAGAGCTTTGTTCCACCTTTTCATAGAACACCGAAGATATATTGAACGCGCAGTGTTAAAAAAATCTTCCATCGCGGTGCATTGCCACGAATTCAATCACAAATTCCTCTTCAACGATGCTAGCATCATCTTTAAACTTCGCTCACCTTTGGAATTGAATTGTGCTGTCTTTTTTATTCATTAGTGCAGGAATTACCTAGTTAACGACCTTGGATTCATCCTACACCTTCTTCGTTTTCTTCATCAGACCCTCCTCGTGTTTTTGATTCACCTCCGCAATTATGCCTCTTCTCTTACCAGAAAGTAAAATCGGCTTTCACACAGCTCTCTTTAACACTTTACGATTAACAGTTTCTATTTTTGTTAATTTTTGTGGCAACTTAACAAGCCCGAAATCGGCAACACGCCCTTGCTGCTATTCGACATTTTTACTATCCTAGAAGAAGGACGACCACCCATCGTCTAAAACGATCATCGATTTTTTATTTTTTAAGGTGTATTATGCTAAAAGACGCAAAATGTTTAAAATAAAAACGCTTAAAATGTATTATAATAAAAAATTATGCTAATGAACCTTTTACAATACAGGTTTAATATATCAATTTGAATCAACAGTTTGTCTCCCCTACCAGAAATATTGAAATCCCCCCCCCCCGGTTGGGGGTCTTTACATTATAAACTCATGATAATCTAAATGAAGATTTTAAAAAGTCCAGGTGTGACCTTTCAGACTTGTACGAGTTAATAAAGCACAAGCGTAAACCATAATACGCATGTGTTAAATTTCATTCTTTCACTCGGAATTGCCTTTCTTGGTCAAAAAATAATCATCAACGAATATTATTGATAATTAGATATATTTGAATAGGCGAGATTCACTCTACAGGATATATTTAGTTGGAAAATTACATAATATTTACATAAGTAGTGTAAAAATGAGAGTTCTGGACCAGGCGACACGGGGAGGCACCGAGACACGAAGTGACACAGGTTCTGGGCCAGGAGACACCGAGGCACGAAGTGTCTCCCCGTGTCACCAATCCCAGATCTTTCACTTTTACACAACTTACATAAATAAAAATTCCTCACATCTACGCTCGACCGCGAGGACTGTAAAATCGTACGTTCTGACGATGACAAGTATATTCATTGAAATAATTGTAAACGGCGATTTTTATTTATAACTGTGATTAATTGTGTAAGTTTCCATCTGATAATGAGATATTTGAAAAGAAATCCAAGGTAGTAATTTTCTTGTGAATTCATTAATTTAATTAAATTTAGTTTTGTCTAAATTTAATATCATTCTTAACAATTAACAATTAACTCTTAACAATTAATAACTCTTAATTCCTTGGAAAGAGTAACCTAACGCTAATTGGAACATCCTGCTCACTAATGGTCCGACTCCTTATTTAAAGTTGTTATTTGCAATAATTGGGAATTTGTTAAATAGTTGTTTTCCGTTTCCGATGTTGTCTGCATATCCTAAGCATTTCCGCTTGTTTACAGGAAGGAATATAAACAGAAATTCATTAATTATTTGAAACATTACATTCAAAATTCCCGATACTTTTTCTATAAATACATTTAGTCTCAATTATGCCAATTTTAAAAATCAATAATAATTTACGACTACATCGATAATAAGTTAATATAATTACATTAATATTAATTTATCATTGAATTAATAATATTTCATGAGGTAAGTATATACGTTACTGTTACTAGAGTATGCATTTTTTGTGAAACCATTAAATTAAATGAATATTAATGTTCAATTAAATAATTTTTTATATACGGTATAAATTAATTATCATGTAATGAATAAATATAGTTAGCTTAATTGCCGAACTAATTATTCACTCTTATATCTACTTCTTCAAATTTTCACATTTATGCATAGTTAATTATTTTTCCTTCCTTTCTTTTCTTGAACTGTGGTTGCTTTCTTCAACGAATCTCTGAATGGTTCGAACAGCTCCAAATAACGATAATTTCTAACTCTAAAATCTCCGACTAAATGATCCAACGCCGCTGCCATCACGTATGAATGGTTTTTCTCTGAAATTTTAAAGCTAATAAAATCTATAACTTCTTTGCTGTTTCCAATTAGAATTTAGCGCTATTATTTGCTCTAATGCCAAATTTTAGATTTTTTTTCACGTTCACGGTGAAATTATGTATTACATCGTGGCTCGCTTTGGAACAGTACTAGACTAATCTCATATATCTTCAACATTCCAAAGCTTATTCTCCTTAATAATCGTGGATGAAAATAGAGATGGATTAAGGGCAGTGAGACCGGTGCCGTTTCACCGGGCGCCAATCCAATGGGGCCGGCCCCCAAACGACCCCGAAATGCAAAACCATTTTGTAAAAAATTATCATATTAAATTTTAAAACTTAAAATATTTTAAACCTTATTTAATTTTTTAATAAATGCCTTATATTTCTATTATCATTCCTTATTCAATCCTTGTATTCTTTACTATAATATCTTTAATTAAATTAGTGTGGAAGAAAGGGAAAAAGCTTTTTTTTTTCCAACAAAACTACAATATGACACTCCAAGTAAGAAATTAAGAATGTTAAAATTACATTAATTGGGTGAACTTATTTGCGAGTACAGAGGACATTCCAGCTTATTGAAATTCGTATAAGGCCTTGATTTTTATATTAAAACAATTTAATTTTTGGCCCATTAGAAAAAGTATTTGTTTAATTACATATTATTTGTAAGGAATATTTAATTGGAAGTAAAACGACTCACTGTGCTGAATATATCACAATCGTAAAATAACACAATGGGCACAGTTTTGAACTATATGCTTTAATATAGCTTTAAAACTTTTTTCGAAGGCTTTTAGCCCTCTTCGAAGAACCTTACACAATACTCAGTATACTTACAATATTGTGTAAGTTTCTTCGAAATGGGCTAAAAGCCTTCGAGAAAACGTTTTAAAGCTATATTAAAGCATATAGTTCAAAAACTGTGCCCATTGTGTTATTTTACGATTGTGAATATTTAATTGTTACCCTGTCTTTCTGCCTTGTAATAATATTCAGTATCTTATTGAGAAAATCCTTTTAAAAACCTTGCGCCACAAAAGGAATTATTTTGAAAAAACTATTTAGCGGAGGAGTGGGGCGCCAAATTTCGGGTTCACACCGAGCGCCGTGTAAGCTAGATCCATCTCTAGTAAAAGACAGGGGCGTGGTATATTTTTAACTACTAAAAAAATGCATTCTTTCCTTCTACAAAACAATGACATCATCGTCATAAACAAAATTAGACCACAACTTAAAAAATGTAGTACATTTTTAGCGAACCACTGGCTCTTAACATGCCTCTAAAAAGAGTGGCTAGACTCTACACGCATCTCCTATTATCTCTAAATAGCTCTCTAAGAAAATAAAAAAAAAAGCAAAAGCAGGTGTGGTTCTCTAACTTTACGAGAGACAGGATGACCTCGTAAAGATGAAAATGACGCTAAAGCGTAACATTATCGCATGTAGCAAGATAAAATGAAATGTAGAAAGGAAAAAAAAAAGCAGAAGTGGAAGAAAAAGAGAAAAAAAATGACAAGCAGCAAATGTTTGTTTCTTTTTAATATCCATTTTAAAGCAGAATTACTTATGTCGTTTCTTACGTTCAAAAAATTTTTTTTTTAATTTTAAATTTATTAAGGAAGTCTATGAATATGTCCATAATTATGTATGTTATTAAATTTTTTCATTAAATATAGAACCATCATTAAACATTTATTGAGCATAAAATATTTATTCATTAAACATACAACATTTATTTACTGAACGTACACTATTTATTCATTAAATATACAACATTTATTCATTAAACATACAGCATTTATTCATTAAACGTGAAACATGAATTCATTAATGACATGGATCGTTATGACAACGACAAGTACTTAACTCTTAAATTATTAATTTGTAATTAAATTTAAAATATAAATGGTCTTCAAATTTACACTTTTCGGTATATTTCATAATTATATTTTTTGTTAATTTTTAATAATTAAGAAACACATTATGTTAACAGCACAATGCAAAATTTTGCCAGGAGATTCCACAACAGTAGTTACTTAAACAATATAACACTCAATATAGCAATTATTTCAACACTGCAACTTGTCAAGTGAAGTTTTATCAAGTTGGCTCCCGAAACGTCGTGATTTTAAACCTTATGCCAGTGTCGAAATAACTGTTATTACGTTATTCTTTAAGAAACGTGTTATTTTTTTATCAATTAAGTGACACTCTTTTCCTTATCTTTATCCTGAATCCAAACTCTAAAATCAAAATATATTACGCCGATCAAACTGGAGGAAATTTATCTTGTCTTTTGGGCTAAAATTTTAGGGAAATCAAGTTTTTCTGGATTTTGAAAATCCTTTACTGGCTCCTTTCTTTTCCTTTCCTTTCCTTCAAGGCCAGGAAGGCACTACTTGGTATTATTTATAAAAATATATGTTAAACACTAATGCTTATGACGAAACTCTATGTCATTAATTAATTCATTAATTAATTATGTATTATATATATATAAATGATGTATAGTGTATTAATTATTTAATTTTACGTAATTTTTTGGTTACTCTTTTTATATGGAGGACGTTACTTGCCTTGGTCTTATAAATTAAATTTTGTTATTATTATTATTAAACGATTTACTACATTTTATTTCATAACAGAAATCATATAACAGCCAATTTGTAAGGTAATATAATGTAACATTAAACAGGTAAGATTTATAAGTAAAGACAGCATTACACGCGCAAGTAAAGTCATCTCACTTAAGGCTAGTCCACACTGAAAGATTGGGACTCGTGATTTTGGTCCCACAAGGGAACTTTTTTTGTGGGGTCCTCGACCTAGAATCGAGACCTATTACGTTTTATAGAGGCTGTTGCCCTAGTTACAAATGTGGTGTTATTTTTCTACAAGACTCATATTTTGATTTTGATTTTACTTTGAAGTTAGGGAAAGTGCGATTTTAGAGCAATTTTTATTTTTTGCTGACACCGTATTTCAATTAATTTTATTTTCACTTCAGTAGCAGTAAAGAAAGTTAACGTGTAAAATTAAAAAAAAATTAAAACCATGAATCTGATTCGCAAAAAATTTCAATTCAGAAGAACGTTTATGAAAACACAATTTGGTGATTTTAAGTATAAACGTTTGGCGTGCGTGATATATTTAGCACACGATAAAAACAAAACTTCTATTGCGCACTATTTTGTTTTAGTCGGCTTAATTGTCAGTTGAAGAATGCTGTAATTCCTTGAACTAATCGTACTGTGTGCTTGAAATGACATTTTTAACTTAAAATTAAATTTTAACTTGTGCTTTGGGGAATAAAATACTTTAAATGTAAAGTGCTGAATGTTGAAATATATTAAAAATTATCGATTTCTGATATAAAATTAACTTTGCAAAATCTGGGAAAAAATGAAATGTGTTGTAAATATCATAATGTCTCTTTTAAATTTAGCAATTAATAAATATAAAGTGGAACCTTCTGTAATTACTGAAAGCGAGTATGAAGAAAGAAAACAAGGGTGTATTCGAAAGAATTTAGGAGTTAATTTGGATGGATACTGTTGTAGAAGAGATAACATTAGATGTTGAGGATCATAATTTTAATGACGATTATATTAGTGATGATTATTGTAGTGATTGCAGTGATTCTGATGATTTATATGAGCCTACCTCTAAACAAATAAAGAAGAATATAGTCTTAAACAAATGAAAGAAATCATTAAGTTTTATGGTTCTTGCAAAACAGGTA
The DNA here is from genome assembly GCA_006491805.2 of Dysdera silvatica. Classification (NCBI taxonomy): domain Eukaryota; kingdom Metazoa; phylum Arthropoda; class Arachnida; order Araneae; family Dysderidae; genus Dysdera; species Dysdera silvatica. The sequence goes on from QLNU02015270.1 coordinate 81,282,478, forward strand.
AATTTAAACAGATTCAAAAACGTTACCCATGGCTTAAGAGTAAATCACGTGTTGCAAAATTTAGAACACATTTGAACAAACAGGGTAGTGTCAGTGAAAAATGCAGCATTGTTAAAAATTATGTACATAACAATTTTTTAAATGCCAGAGAAAATAATTTTGCTGTCTATGAAAAGAACTTGAGAAAGTGGAAACTGGTGAAAGCCAAAAAGAAATAGGTTTCGCAGAATTTAAATGCACAGATTCCTATATAAATACTTTAAAAAAAATTCGGAATAGTTTCTAGAAAAGTTACAAAGTTCGGAATAGTTTCTAGAAAAGTTACAAAGTTCGTTACGACTATTGAAGTTAGAGATGAAGACAAAATACAAAATAATGCTATAGAATTTGTTTTACAAACACGAGATGGGATAAAAAATTGTGTTCCAAGTCAAGTGTTTAATGCAGACCAACGTGAATTTAATTATTTTATTGGAAATGACAGATTATTATCACATTAGTGGGGAAAGACAAACCTTTGCAGTTTAAAAGGCATTGCATAATACAACACACTAATATACGATAATGTCCATTATTTCTATGGGTGGGGAATTAAAAGGAAAATTTATTGTATGTCTACGAGAAGTTTCAGGAAGTTTTGGGCCAAAGGTAGAAGAAAAATTATTTCGGCCTTCAAATGTATACGTCACTTGTTCCAAATCCGGGAAAATGGATAAAAAGACCATGAAAGATTGGATAAATCAACTGTTTGAATCCACTTCTTGAACCTCCATCCTGCATTCTTTTAGATGCATGGACAGGCTGTACTGACCCATATATATATATAGGACAACCTTACAAAAAACTCAACTCACTTACAAATACCTACGAAAACTACATCTCTCATTCAGCCTTTAGACGTTTACTTCTTTCACCAGTATAAAAAGATTGCCAAAAAAATCATGAACAGAATTAGGCTAGACGAAATGAACATTGACATTACCGATGGAATGCAATTTTAAAAATGCATTCACTTATCTATAATCAGTTACAGTCAGAAAAATTTCGTGAAATGTTACAATTCCCATGGTTTAAATGCTGTTACAGTGACAAAAATCCAGGGAATTTTTCGAATGTAGAAGAAATGTGCTTTGAAGTATATGATATTCGCACCATTGATAACTGTCTCCAGTCATTTTCATTCATAAAATGTTCCTATTGCAACAAAATGCTTTGCTTTCATCATTTTTACATAACGTGCCATTATCACGATGCGCCGAGTACATAAAAAAAAACATGTCTTATTACATTTTGTTTTATTTATTTTCTTAACACTTCCAAGAGAGGCCACCACGGGGAAAAATGTTTTATATTTTAAGACTCTATTAAATATTTTTATACAAATTTTGTAAATAAAGCCCACAAGTCTGCGACTTCTGTGTATATATAGTATATATAAGTAAGCGGTGTTTTAATCGATGCTTCTTATTCCGTTTTCTTATGTTTTTTTGAAAAGAGAACGTTACAAGATAACAATATAGATACTTTCTTAAATAAATATGCATGTTCCTTTTTCCTTTCAAAATAGCAAACCATTATTTATATCAACTATGTAATTTAACATTTATCACCTCACTTTGTAGAAAAAAAAGTACATTTTTCAAGGTTATGAACCATTCATTAGCTGAAGCTGAAATTCATTAACGTAAATTTATTATTTATAAAGAAAATATGTATTTGCCAGAGTTCTCTTTGTATTAGGCATATTTTTAAATTTTCATTTTAAATATAAAATTAGTAAATACAAGTATTTTTGCACTTTGTGCTGATTAAGAAAATACCACGCAATCACTTTTTCTCCTTTTGATTCACAATAAAGTCGCCAAATGTTAAAAAAGAAACCAACAACTGGAGCCAAAATCGCCAAATGTGTTTTCATAAACGTTCTTCTTCTTAATTGAAATTTTTTGCAAGTCAGATTCATGTTTTTGATTTTTTTTTAATTTTACACGTTTCGTTTCGTAACTTCCTTTACTACTACTTAAATGAAAATAAAATTAATTGAAATACAGTGTCAGCAAAAAATATGAAAATTGCTCTAAAATCGCACTTTCCCTAACTTCAAAGTCAAATAAAAAATCAAAATACGAGTCTTGCAGAAAAATAGCATCACATTTGTAACTAAGGCAGCAGCCTCTACAAAATGTAATAGGTCTCTATTTTAGATCAAGGGCCCAACAAAGAAGTTCCCTTGTCAGAGACCTGATCCAGTAGGCCATCAGGTGGCCTTGAAGCTGTTCTGAGACCAAATTCGAAAAACATTGGTCTCCCATTCAAAATAGGAGGCTTAAGACAACCGCTATATAACGTTGTGTAACATTGCATAGTGTGAACGCTTGTTGTACTCTAGAGTCTACACTTACAGCAGTCTACTTCGAAACTCATTGGTAAATACTTCGCCAACGTGTACTCGCGTATTATTTATTTTTTCGCCTGGCAGTGTGGCCCAACTTTAAAGTTTTGCAGTTAATAGAAGATTATCATGTCATCTTATTTATGGGACATTACTCGTCCACATTACAAGAATCGTTCGAAGAGAAGAGTAGCAATGGAAGATTTAGCTAGAAAACATGATGTGTCTTGTGGTGGTTCTTGGAAAATAAAAATTCACAATTTGAAAACGTCTTTCAATTAGGAGCATAAGAAAGTTAAGAATAAAAAAGCGGTGGCTCTTCTTGTGTATCTCATTGGTTCGCATGAAATAATTTGCTATTTCTCCTGCAAGGAACTGAATTACGGGAAGAATCTACGAGGAATGTTCCAATACTGACTCGAGACATGCATACAGGTGTGGATGCGAGACAAAATCTATAGACAGTCTCAAGACATTGTCTATAGACTGCCCGGAACCGTCTGGAGAAAATCGCAAGACACGATCTCCCAGTGACGACTTACCTTTACGCCTCTAACGATGTCTTTACTTATAAACGGATTTTTAGTCAATAATGTACGTGAGAGATAAAAATTTAGAATTTTGAGCAATTTTTCGACATATTAACTTGAACATCATTAATATATAATAT
>QLNU02015270.1:81285639-81298948 GCA_006491805.2 Dysdera silvatica
TGCTGTAAACGTTCCAGAAATGACCACCAAAGGGGTCCGGCTATCAAAGGAGATGGCACCCCAGACCATAACGCCCTGTTGTGGGCATGTGTGGCGTGCGATAGTAAGGGCAGGATCCCCACGCTGCCCTGGACGTCTCCAGACACGTCTGCGGTTGTCGTCAGGACACAGTTGGAAACGGGACTCGTCACTAAAGACTATACGTCCCCAGTCAGCGCAGTTCCAAGTTGATCGAGCCCGGCACCACTGTAATCGGACTTGACGGTGTAAAGGCGTGAGAGGTAAGCGGAGTAAAGGTCAGCGCGAGCGTAAATTCCGCTCTCTCAGTCGTCTGCAGAGGGTCATGTTGGACACATGTGTGCAGGCTTCACGTTGGATAGTTGATAACGACGAATCCGGTGCTCTGACAATCGCTCTGTCTTCCCGTTCTGTTGTGGCCCTAGGTCGACCGCTGCCGTCCCGACGCTGACATCTGCCGTTGTTGACCCACTCTTGCCAGCACCGTCCAATCGCCGCATCGCTTCGACCCACATGTCCAGCGATTCTTCGATTCGTCCAACCAGCCTCTTTCAATCCGATAGCACAACCTCTTTCAAACTCTGACATATGCTCGTAATGAGCACGAATCTTTCGGCGAGGCATTGTTACAGTCGACGTAAGATATCCGCAGTCAAAATGCAACAGAAATTTTGACCACATATTGAGAATCGCTCCTTATATACACCTGCTGAATGCGCAGTTCCGATGCGCTGGAGTTCCCGCTATTCATTCATTGGACACCAAATTTTAATCATTTGCATGTTCGGTCAAAATGTCTTTGCATACGAAATTTCATTACAATCGGACAACTTCTTGGTGCGTCGATTTTTTGTTATAAAGTATATGGGGAGTTTGGTATCAAAGACGGATAACTTCATTTTGTATTTTTTTCAACAGAGACGAAAAACTGTAATTTATTGCACCAATATCACCAAAAGCCTTAGCCCATCTTTCAATGCGATTTTCTTCATGTTTTGGCTATTTTTGAAACATAGGAGCTTCAGATTTAAATTCAGCGTAAAATATCCTATAAAACTGCATAAATAAATTAATTTCGGAAAAAATCGATTTGTCTATTTTCGATACTAAACTCCTCATATATATTTTTTTTAGTTTTTTCAGATTGTATTTTAAACAGCACTTTGTTTTTATAACCTGATCTTCTATGGCAACCTTGAAATATTTTATGTAGGGCTACATTAAGGCTCCTAAAAAAAAAGAGAGCAGGCGCATACCTGTCATTTTCTTTCCATTGCCTCACGTGATCGTGGTTGCAAATTGTATTTATTGGCGACATTTTAAAAGTTGCGCCAATGTTTACATTCGTCAGATAATCGCGGATTTTTGATTATTTTTATGCCAAAATAGCGATCATTGCGCCAATGCGGAAAACCTTTATCGCCAAGGTAAATGAAACCGGAAGTGTACAAGAAAATGGCGGATGATGCAGGGGCCTAGAATTCTAGGGACTCTAGGTCGCACGAATCTTTACGATTATTGCTCATTTTAATTTCCTTCTTTTCTTTCTTTAGTGTGACTGCTGAAGACCTTTTTATGGGGTTTGTTTTTTTTATTAATTATTATTAATTAATTAATTATTAAATTAATTTTATGATTTAATTAGTTGGTTTTAATTATTATTTTGCAAATTTGCAGTGCATGTTGTATTTGGATGGTTTCATCCATTTAGTCATCAAGACCTTTCCAACAAACTCTGAAAACTAGAGATAGCTGCTTATAATGTGATCTGTTCCCAGAAGTGAAGTTGTTCGGTGTCGCATAATTATTATATACGCAAATTATTCATTTATTATTTTGTCTCAGCTAAACAGGGTCCCTTATGGAAAACAATGTTTAACATATCGCATTCAACTCAAATTAGTGAAGTTTTCAAAAAGTTTTTGAATACGCGTTAACGGGTTCGTTAACCGTTTTTCCGTTGCTTAAAGTAAATAGGATAAATTAATTTTAACGAGTTTCGAAATTTCCGAGACTGTAAAAATTTAGAAGCTTACAGTTTTTAAAAAGCGATGGATGCGAGTTGGAAGAAGTCTTGGTTTTGAAGCAAAAGTCATCGCTGCATATTTTGCGTTTTATGTATATAATAATAATATAATGGTATAGTGTATAGTGTAATGGTATGGTGTATAGTGTAATGGTAATAATAATATAATGATATAGTGTAAGGATTCTTTCTAGAACTATATCCAGGCCTATAGCTAGACGCTTATTACGGGGGGTCAAAAAGCTACAGGGGCTTAAAATTCGTAAATGTTTTGATGTATTTTATTAATATATTTAATAACACTAAATATATAAGCAGACTAATATATTTAAAATTAATAAATAAATTTCTTAAAATAAATTTTGCATTAAAAACTTATAAATTTTAGTATACCTCTCTATAATTTCCCCAATCCTTATTATAAAGTATATGAAGACTCAAACCTATGTAAAAAAAATTATATACGCAAGATCTACAGTAGAGAGCTATTTTGAATACATTTTTAACGTCAAAGAACAATCTACATTGCCATGTACAATTTAATACAAAGTAAAAAAAAATTACTAAAATTCTACAAAAAATATTTTTCGGGGGCTCAACACCTATAGCCTCATTATGGATACGGCTCTGACTATACCACAGTGGGGTTGCGATTATCCGAACTTCCCTTAACCGACCACTTATTATTTTTTTTTAGTAAATACTCGTATTCGTTTTGTTCTTTGGCCCTAAGAGAAATTAATACAGATGGTAGATATCGGACATGTACAAAGACTTGTATATAGTACTTTACATCCACTGGATATATACAAGGGTGTATTACTATTTCCAAAGCAAATATTATATTAATTAACATAGACCTATTCCTATTTTATGGCGTTTGCATTTTTTTTTTTTTCAAAATTTTATCGATGCTGTAGGTTAGCAATATGTAATTAAAGGGTTTTTTATAAATGGTATAATTTTTTTTTATACTGACAGGCATACATGTGTTCCCCTTGCCGCTAGATTACACCTATAATGTTACATACACAATTTATATACCCAGTATTACATAAATAATAAAAATGTTATATAATTATACACGATTGTGGTACGTATTTCAAGAAACAATTCAATCATTTTATAAATACAATAAATATTTATTTTTTAAAATGGCGTTTTGCGCTATAGCTACATGTTCGAATACAGGTAAAAGCGTGAAAGGAAAAAAAGTATTTTATTTCATCCTGTCCTTTTGAATAATCTGACCGAATTTAAATGCTGGATTCAACGATATCGCAGAACAGATACTTTGAATACAAAAAACGCTAGAATTTGTATTGAACATTTTAAGAGTTCAGATTATCGACACGCTATGATGAATCATTTGCTCGGTCATTTACCAAAGAAAAATCACTTGCCAAAAGAAAGAAAAATGATTTGCCAAGGAAAAAATTCTTAAAAATCATCTTCCGTGCCGGGTCCTAACTTACTTTTTGGGTAATCTACCACAATTAATACCAACAAGTCAAAGGCTGCAAAAACGGAAAATTCTAAGTAATTCTTTAAATAGAATCAAGCGTTTAAGCCCAAAAAATCTCTCCTTTTCGAAACGGAAAATGATTCAGAAAACATCCAAGACAAAAATGAGGCTAATGAATGTGATAAATGCCTAAAATTAACTATTGTAAATCTCAAAGAAAAGCACAATAGAAAAGGGATACATGGCTGAAGTCTCCAGTCGTGAATAAAAAAGGTAAAATTTTAAATATGATACTTTTTTTCTTTTTAAACTGCTTTTAAGAACTGTTACCGGCATAATTTCCAGAACGTTTATGTAATAAATAATCATACATAGAAAAAATTAATAAACGATAAGTAAAATTAAAAAAATATGTATATGTAATAATTAAATTTTACAATTTTTATCCCATGATTTTACATTAATATGAGTATATCAAAAAAGTATATAGGAAAACTTTCAGGTGGAGTGGGGGGGACAACTTTACTTTTATATTAACATTTTAAATAGTTTCAATTAAAAATTTAAATAATAGATATTTGGCTACCCATTTTCCTTTACTTTATGTAAATGTATAATTTGCAAGGGAGAGGAGAGGGGGCGTTGTCTTCTTTTTCCCATTCTTGGATTTATTAGTGTTGCATTGAAATTAAAATCCAATTTCCGTAGTACTAGAATTTGTTGTTATATTTTATATGTTCGGAAAATTATTTTTTCCCCCTCTACTCTTGTATTTATCTTGTACAAAGTATGTGGTCATTCGATGCAAAAGAACAAATGCTCGTTTCATTTGAGGTTTTTAAAGTTTGAATAAAATAATTTTTAACGAAACACTACAGACTTCACTTGACAAAGGGAGCAGTTGGCTCCCGAAACGTCGTGTTTTTAAACCTTACGCCAGTGTCGAAATAACTGTTTGTTATAAAATAGTTTTTATATGCCAACTATAAGTGGACGTTAATCAAAATGCATATGTGCGTATAATATATTCACTCAAAAAATATAAAGGACAGCAATTTTTATGAACAAATTAACTTTTTAAACTTAAATCAGGGGCATTTAACATTAATTGGCTAGTGATTTTAAACAAGGCTCTCTTGCAAATCTCAGATCGTGGCGGTCAACCTAGCTACGTCATCGCTGACGACTTCCGGTGCTGGCGTAGGAGTGAAAGTGACCTAGCCCTTGTATTCTATAAGCCCTGTCTTTAACCCCATTCGGACCACCAGCTCCCAGGTAGCTTCCCCGTGTACTCACAGGATACCTTTTTTTTTTTTTCAAATTTCATCGGATTTCCAAGTCCCAAATTCCATAAAATGTATCGTATTTTTCTGAATACGTTGCAGATTTGTTCACATTTTTAAAAACGGCATTTCATTTTTAAATCCATTTTTCTTTTCATTTCCAAAAAGTGCCATCTCTCATCAATTAACGTTAAGAAATAAAACATTTTATAGACCCTGTGCATATTTAATTAAAGTTTTAAACCAAACGACAACTATACTAACACCTTGAAAAAGGGCTTTCTTAATAACCTTTCAAATCCGTTTTTTCCTAATAAAAAATTCCACTTCAAATCTTTGTAGTTTGTTTCACTTGCGTAAATTAAAACACATTTCTATACAGCCTACATAGCAGACACATTCTCCTTTAAACTAATAATTCATTTCTCATTCATATTTTTAAGAAATCTCTAGCACTGCACTGAATGAGCTTTTAACCCCATTTGTAACACCAGGTCCCTGGTTTAAATACCCGTATTCACCAGCCACTTTTTTAATTTCTTTTTTCATACTTTATCCGCTTTCCAAACCGCAAATTGCATTAGATAGACAATATTTTTCTAAAGGCAATGATTATTTTTTCTCATTTTAAATAATAAAATTCATTTTAAAATCCATTTTTAAGAATATCTGTAATTCACGACTTAAGAGCTTATTCTCTCCTAATAATTTAAATAAAAAAGCTCTCTCTTGTCTATCAATGATAAGAAATAAAGCATTTTTTGCAAACCTTGTGAATATTTAATCCGAATTTTCAAGGAAGAACAACTATCCTAAAATTATGAAAAAACAGCTTTCTTAGTAACCTTTAAAATCCGTTTCTCCCCTGAGAAATTCCATTTTAAACATCTGCTTTTTATGTTACATAAATCAAAGCACAATTTTATACAGACTTGCGCCAAAACAATCACCCTTTAAACCAATCTTTAATTTCTTACTCATCTTTTAAAGAAAGCTCTAGAATGGCAGCGACCTTAAACCCCACATGGACTACCAGGGTTCTATTGTCCGTGTAGGCACGAGCCACTCATTTTTTTTTTAATTTCATCCATTTTCCACATAAGCTGTAAATTGCATTAAATAGGTCGTATTTTCTTGAATGCGATGCATATTTTTTTCACACTTTTTAAGTGGATGTTTCATTCCTAAATTAATTTTTATGAATACCTGAAATTCACAGCTGAAGTCCCTATTCTCGCCCAATAATTTAAAGAAAAAGCTTACTCTCATCTGCCATTGTTAGCCCTTAAACGGGTGACGAGAAATATATTCCCACTTAGATATTTTTCACACATGTATCTGTCGGTTCTAAACAGGCAACGGGAATGATCTTCCCATAATCGAATTCTTATTAACAGGCAAAGACAACATATTTTTAACAAATGTTTCAATTCACGTGTTTAAGGTATACTATATGTTGGCTGAAAACAAAATTTCAGCAAACTACTGGTTGCCCATATAAAAGTTAAAACATAAAGTATTTATTTTGCCGGCCCTGCGGTGGCGCAGTGTGGTAACGCGTTCTCCTAGTGCGCCGCTAATCCGGGTTCGACTCCCAGCAGTGCAAAGAACGCTTACTCAGAGATCTCATAAAGATCGCACTGCTCACTGTAGTCCGGGGTTTGGTTCCCTAGGCCTTAAGAGGTTCGGATTCCTCGGAAAACAGTAGGTCCCGGCGCAAAACCACCAGTTTTGAGAGTAAAACCGCAAAGAAAGCAAAGTTATTTTGAAACCCTTGTTTATATTTATCTCGAATTTTAAAAACACCAATCATAAATCTTGAAAAAGGGCCTTTCTTCATAACATTTCAAATTCAGTTTTCCGTCGTAAGTTATTTTACATCAATCCTCCGTCTTTTATACCATATGCATAAATTAATTCACGTTTTTCCACAGCCTATGCACTCAAAACAATCTCCCTTAAGCCACGGGTTCATTTTTTATTCATCCTTTTAATAAATCTCTAGAATCACAGCTATCTTTAACCCAATTAGGACCACCGATTCCCTGGTTCTATGCCTCGGGTGCGCACCACTTTTTTTTTACAAATTTCACCGGTTTTCCAAGCCGTAAATTGCATTAAGTAGATCGTATTGTTCTGAATGGCATGATTATTTTTTTCATTCAGAGGGTGTTTACACATTTTTAGAACGATTTTGGAGCCATTTTTTTAATGTTTAAAATGTAAAGATTATTTTTTTAAATATTCCATCTGATAATCTTGTTTTTGAACTATAAGTCTGCATCATGCTTTCCATGATAGAAGGGCTTTTTGCAACATTTCCAGAGGTACTGCTTGTCATTGTTGTTCCACAACTTTCCAAAGTCCATCAATGGTAGTGGGTTTGCGCTTAGAGAGCGCTTTTCTCGGCAGACCAAAGACATGGGAGAAACGTCAGGAGAGTTTGCAAGAATATGTTAAAAAGGTATACATGCAATACCTGTATCAATTTTCATTTTTTCAAGGAATGCAGTGGTAGTTTTCGAGGTATGACTGCTGGCTTTGTCTTGATGCAGTTTCACACTCTGAAAATTGTTGGGATAAAGAAATGGAATTTCTTCTGTAAATATCGGATGTAAAACATTCTCCTGATAATATCATGAGTTGATTTTAACGTTGTTTTCCACTTTTTTATTTTTAATTTCCCATTGTAAGAGAAACCTGCGACAATCATAAAGCCTTTACTGAAGCTTTCTTTGCATTCTCGGAACCAAGTTTGGACATTTTTTTCTCCACGCTTACGATAGTAAATGGACCTTTTTTTTTGTTACAATCATTTAGGTAAACCCATGCTTCATCAAGGGTAACAACGTATTTCCATTTATCTCCTTCTAAGTAATTTTCATACAGGACTCTGCAACATGTCTTGCGTTGAGCCACATGCCTCGACAAAAGACGGTGAAGATTATGTTTTTTAGCTTTTTTAAGTTGCAAATCTTGGTTTATTATTTTATTTACTGATGCTACAGAAGCTTTTAAAGAGTTTGCAACTGATTTCTGCATCGGGGGATTTTCTCTGGTTACCAGTGATCTCACTTTAGAAATATTTGCAACAGTACATACCTCGTTCGGGTATTCATTTGGAGTCCTCTTTTTATGTAGAAGTTCTGATTGACGGTCTTTTCCTTTTCTATTAATAATGTTGCTTATTTTGCACTTAGAAATCTTTATACCATGCGTTTCACACGTTTTTTAATAATGGAATAAGAATATTTCTCTTCGGAAAGCGCAAAAACGTATCCTTCGACCCACAGCTTACTTACAGGTGCCATTTTGAATGAAAAACGAATTTGAAAGCAGCGGACGATAATCTTAATTTGAAATAATAACATGTTGCAAGATCCATTTTCCCACAAAATGTTTTCATTTTTTAATCCTCTATTGAAATCGTTCTAAAGATGTGTAAACACCCTCTGTAATTTTAAGAAAGGTATTTCATTTAAAATCCGTTTTTAAGGTTACCTAAAATTCAAAACTTAATTACTTATTCTTTGTTAATAAGTTAGAGGAAAATAACTTTCTCTCATTAGTCAACGTTAGAAAATACAACATTTTTCAAACATAGTGAACATTTAACTCGAATTTTAAACAGGACAACTATATTGAAAACTTGAAAAAAGAGCCTTCTTACTAACGTTTCAGATCTGTTTTCCATCTGTAAGTAATTCCACTTCAAACTTCTATCTATTAGGTTACTTGCAGAAATTGAAGCACATTTTGATACAATTTACGCACAAGCAACGATCGCCCTTAAACCAATAGTTCATTTTTCATTCACCTTTTTAAGAAATCTCTCGAATCGGACGAATTTTAACCGCATTCGGACCAACAAATTCCGGATTTTAATCCCACTGTAAACACAAATCACCTTTTTTTTAATTAATTTCATAAACTTTTCAAACCGTAAATTACATTAAATAGATCTTCTTTTTCTGAAAGCAATGTATGTATTTTCACATTTTTTAAAAGGATATTTCACTTTGAAAGCCATTTTCAAAAGTAACTGAAATTTAGGATGTAAGTTCTTATTCTTCCCTAATAATTTAAAGAAAAATTTTCACCTTTATCTGCCAAGGTTAAAAAATAAAGCATTTTTTCAAGCCTCATAAATATGTAACTCGAATTTTAAACGGAACAAAAACTCTCCAAAACTCACACACAACTGACACTTATACTTTTAGAAAATTTTGGCCCGGACAGCTAGAGCTTTAGCACTAACGCGTCTTACATTTGTCCACAATAAAAAAAATGGAATTACTGGAAATTTTCAGGACTGGCTAGCCTTCTGGAGGGGCCGGTCCCCACCTAACTTCGCCTATGGTTCCATTGTACACACGAAGATAAGGGCATCGTCAACCGTGTCTTGGTAGACTAGTTGGCCAGGCATTTAAGTTCATATGTCGTTAGTGTAACTCCAGCCAGGGACAGTGCCATTTGTTTTCTTTACAACCTATCAAACCTTGCGATGGTAGATTATAAATACATACAATTTGAGCTTAAAAATCGTAATTATCTAAAGGTCTCCCGTCATCAAGCTTCTCCGACATTATAAAAAAAATTTCACTTCCCCATTGTTTTGCTGTGTTCATTATTTGGGAATTCTGCTACTCCTGCATCATGTCTTGAAAAAAAATAAAGACCCTTAAATATATTTATAAATAGAAAATATTTATTTATAAAAGGATGTTGCGAAGGAATTAAACATGACAATTTAGTGGGATTCTTCACTTTTTTAGTGACTATTCTTAAGATGTTCGAACATCTGTAAATATATCTTCATTACCCGATTACATTAAGCCCAAATTTCCATTTCCAATGGCCCACTGGACGGTTTCAAGACGTAGCATTGAACGAGAGACTTGCATGTGTGAAACAAATTAACGTTATTGCAGACAAATCTGAGGAATGAATTCCAAATGGCCACTTGGTTTAAATTCTCATTCTTTAATGTTCGTGCCACGGAATGTTAGAGATGGTAAGAGCTTCACAACGGGCTTCACACGGTATCTAGGTGGGGTTGACGGATCCCGTTGCTTTTGTTACATGCGTCCTGTGTTCAAACGCAACAGCCATGCTTTTGCACGTAGCACATATTGATTTGTTCTTTTGCTTTCCGAATTCGAAAAGCCCATTCTGTGCTCTACCCGTACACCATTCTATTAATTCCCCAGGTGAGTGGGTCGTGTATTTGTGAGGCTTCACAGACACCGGTAACGTTATTGACGTCAATTGTTCTTGGGTCTTCGATATTTCCCCCCCGCCTCTCTTTCCTTCGTTCGAAATGCGCATTGATTTATTTAGGAAGATATAAGGGGTGTCATGCAGGTCATTGAACCATGACAAGATAACTCGTGACGTGACATCGCTGTCATAAAAACAAAAGATGGAAACATACTGTGAATCCAGTCTTGCACCTATGTAATGGAACACGGTACACCGTTATTCTTTGTATCTGATGTGAATAATAGATAAAAAGCTTTTAGTGTGGGCTACAAGTCAGTATCAATGGAGCGAAATTGACTAAATTGTCGTTTGCTAATGGCAAAAGCCCTCCCAGAATCTTGGTAATGGCAAGAAATTGGTAACTGAAGCCTTTATTTAAAAAGAAAGGCTGTTGTATACCGAATATGTTGGGTTTAAATTATTTTTATTGTGAATGAGTTTTATACGCCGTATTCCTTATGCCTTTAGACCCCATTAGTGTATACGGCTTTTATGAAAGCTCTCCACTTCCCACAGGTTTTTGCTGGTTTTTAATTCCCCCCCCCCCCTCCATGTTTCACCTCTTCCTTTTTAAGTTCATTTCTTGAAGTTCTTCCTTACGTATTTCGTGGTTTACTTAAACCTTCTTTCTGCTTGAGTCCACAGTATTATAAAAATATTAATTCTGTAAGAATTAATTTCTATTAGTCCATTTTATCAATTTAGAATTTCACAATTAAAAATTTTGATCATCTTTTTTTGCAGGAATATTTTAACTACTATCTTACTACAGAATATTTTTTTTATAAATGTAACCGTTTTTAGGATGAAATTTCATATTTCCTTTCATATTATCTGAGGAATTTGACAATAAGTTAATTTGATGAAAAGTAAAGAAATTAATACACAAATAGAATTTTATTTGAATGCAAATTCTTTGTTAGTTAATAAAAATAATTTTAAATATTTATTACAAAAGATTTGCCTAAGTCGTAAGCATTTAAAATGAGGCAATTCTTTCTTTACGATTAAAAAAAATATACCTTTATTTTTATAAAAATATATTAAACAGCAAAATTTTCCATACAAATAATTTGAATATTAATATCGAAAGCATCCTAAGCTGTCAATGCAATGAGAAAAAAATAAAGTGGGCGTGTTTAAAATATTCGTTTATATAGCAATTTAATTACGTTATTCAAAATAATAATTGTTAGCTAATAATTATATTAGCTAATAATAATAATATGGTCATTTTTTAAAGGATTGATGAAATTTTTCATTAACATTTTATACGTTTGCGATTTAAATATTTATAGTAATTATGAATGGTTTTATTTTTTATAAAAATAATCTAATAATAATTTATATAAATCGAACACTACGCAGATTAAATTAAACAACAATATTAATCAACGTTTATTGGCGTAGTGATACCAGCGCCGATGTTATGGCGTGATTAGATGGTGAAACGTTCGAAAGAAAATAAATATTTCTGCGTTCGGTGGGACCTGAACCCATGACCTTACACTTGCTGGGCGGAGGCTCTACCAATAGATATAATATATATAGCTCAACAATATCTTATCCCCTTACGAACGTATATAACATATTAACGTTCGTAAGGGATTGGATATTGTCGTTCGTAGCTCAGATGGTAGAGCCTCCGCCCGGCAAGTGGAAGGTTGTGGGTTCAGGTCCCACCGAACGCAGAAATATTTATTTTCTTTCGAACGTTTCACCATCTAATCATACCATAACATCGGCGCTGGTATCACTACGCCAATAAACGTTGTTTAACATTGCTGTTTGAAATAATAATAATGTTTATTTGTCACAAGAATTAAATATTGAATTCAGTCTTGAGATTCAATTTAAATATAATAGAAAATTTTTTGAATTATGGAAAAGACAACACAAATTGAATTTCCCCGTGATGGGCTCCCAGTAAAATTGATTAAACTTAACCAGTTGAGGACCCTATTAATCCGCTGGCGCACAAACTCCGTTTAATAAGTATACAATTAATTTCTTTTTAAACAATATGCTAAAGTCTTTAGGATTATTTGGTAATTCATTCCAAAGTATATTCATATGTATTCAATTCCCTTTCTGTACATTTCTGTTTCAATCTTTGGTAGCCCAGTTTGTTTGCTACTTCTTAAATTTCTGTTGTCTTCATGGTATTTGATATCAATATTATTCAAATGTTTTTCTTCTATAATATTTGTTTCACCTTTTTTTTTAAATATTGGGCTTATTAATGCTATTTTTAACTCTTCCGGAATCATTTCCAACTCAATGATTTCATTGTAAATTTAAAGCAACGGCTCAAAATAAAATTCCGCATTATACTTCAATAATTTTGATTTTATTTCACCTATACTCAATCTCTTGTTAATATTTAATGCTTGCATGATTTTTAATAATTCAAGTTCACTTATTTCTTTAACATACATGGTGTCATCGTATTCATTTTTTAAATACAGATTATAGTTTACTTTGTTAAATTCTTGTTTCTATCCAGCTGTGTGCCTTTTATACCTACATAATACTCTTTTAATATGTTAGCCATTTGATATTTATCAGTTTTTGTTTCATCATTTTTGCTTGATCTGTCTAGATTTTTATTCTTTGTTTTATACTTGCCTATTATTGTATTCATCACTTTCATTTCGCTCCAGCATCTTTATCTCTGAAACGATTTTTATAATAGTCATGGTTTCTTCTTAGAATTAATTTGTTTCTAATCGATGCTTCTTCGTAATTAATATTAATTAGTTTTTTATGAATAATATTTATTTTATACTTAACAAGTAATAAATTTTATTTTATATAAATCGAACACTACGCAGATTAAATCAAACAACAATGTCAATCAATCAACGTTTATTGGCGTAGTGATACCAACGCCGATGGTATGGCGTGATTAGATGGTGAAACGTTCGAAAGAAAATAAATATTTCTGCCTTCGGTGGGACCTGAACCCACGACCTTCCACTTGCCGGGCGGAGGCTCTACCCACTGAGCTACGAAGGACAATATATAATCTCTTTACGAACGTATATATATTGTTGCCAGTTATTTCGCAGAATGGTGTAGTACATAGACTACTATTTAAACCAAATTGCAAAGAGACTGGTATTAAATTGATCGAAATGCACGTTGCAGCATATGTATTTATTTTATATAAATCGAACACTACGCAGATTAAAATTGGCATTGTTGTTTGATTTAATCTGTGTAGTGTTCGATTTATATAAAATAAATACATAT
>QLNU02015270.1:81299048-81326965 GCA_006491805.2 Dysdera silvatica
GAATAATGATTAACTCATTTTCCATGAATAATAATATGAAATAATAATAATAATAATAAAATTTATTTTCCATGAATAATGATCAATTCATTTTCCATCAATAATGATCAATTCATTTTCAATGAATAATAATCAATTCATTTTCCATCAATAATGATCAATTCATTTTTAATGAATAATAATCAATTCATTTTTAATGAATAATAATCAATTCATTTTCCATGAATAATACCTAGTTTACCCTTGATAAATAATAGCAAGTTTGCAATGGTTATACAGAGCGAAAAAATTTAGTTGTTTTCCATTTCTTTCAGTGCTAATTAGACTTGGAATTAAAAATTGTTTTCACGTCATACTTGTATTTAATTCATAATTTTGTGGTAGCATATCATATTATATTAATTCAAATGATACATGCTCAAAGTATATTATTAAAACATTCATGTTAAAAAACCAACCGATTATCACTAAATGAGTAGTTTTAATTTAGTATCTCTAGTCCAGATTACCTTCGAAAGGATTATTGTACTTTTGGTATTTGAAAAAGGTATCGAAGTACAGATGTAAATGTAACTTAAATGTAAACAACCGTTTTTTTTGTTGGTACACGTGCTATATGTAAACAAGTGGAGTTCGGCAATACAAAAAAAAAGCGATTCATTTGTGTTATTCTGCCAGGTTGGGTTTGCTGTACGAATGGGGAATATAGTTTAAAATTTCAGTGGATGGAAAAAGCCTACTGTCCATAATTTAGATGTCACAAAGATCATAAAAGTACTCTCCATTGGTGCTGCATTTCATATTTTGTTGTTCTAATTAAATAGGTGAAAACTATAATAAAGAATCTATGTACTCTGCAATCCCAATGGCTGTGGGTTAAACATAGAGTCAGCTGGATTAGTTCTATTTTCTTTTGATTGAAGTGAGGGACATTTCAAAAAAGAACAAAACAAAAATAGAATATCTAACTGTACCTTCAGGGAAAAAAAAAAAAAATTCTATTGAGGATCTTGGGAGAGAAGCATCCATATATAATTTGGAGGTGGTGTGTTCTTATATATCAGAAGATTTTGGTATAAGTGCAGATTCATCCCTGAACTTTCAAACGAGCCTCATCCAGTCTTTGAGCTTGTTGTAGGAAGAGGCTCCGAAAGTTACAAGGGGACATAGAAAGCTACAGGGTGCTTAAAATTCGCTAAAAATTTTGTAATGTATTTTATTAATATACTTAATAATACTAAATATCTAAATAAATAGACTAATATATTTAACATTAATGAATAAATTTTTTAATCAAAAATTTACATTGGAAACTTATAGAGGTATACTAAAATTTATAATTTCCCCTTAACCATATTATACATTGGACAAGGACGCAAACCTCTATGAGAAATATGATGTATACAAGATCTATCGCAGAAATCTATTTTGAATATACGTTTAACGTTAAAGAACAATTTTCATTGCCATGTAGAGTTTCATACAAAACAAAAGAATTTAAAATGCAATTCAACAATAATTTACTTTAAGAAATTTTTTTTTTCAGTACGGCTGTCTACATTTCAATGGGGCTTATACCTCTGTTCCCAACCTGGCCACGGCTATGGCCTCATCTAATTAAAAGAACTGAACTAAATTAACTTTTTCGAAATCTAGAACTTCTAAAGCAACCAACTGAGCTTCCAGATTCAGGAGTGAAATTTTTATTCAAAAATACGACAATATTTTTATTTAGAAAGATAAATTTAGCTTCACTTAATTCGGTGACGAACAGAAGAAGGTAGCAAATATGGCCAAAACGCCTGGAAAAAAGTTACAATTAAGCAGTTGAAAGAAAAACAACATTTAAAAAAACGTTGACAGCTTTTCAAAAACCCTTTTAAGCTGTGATAATTTGCGTCATTTTAAATATCATTTTTACGCACACGATACTCCGTAAAAACTCAAAAACTTACCTAATATATATTAAAAAGATTGTGTACATCTATTTTTCTCTCAACGCCATTCATTCAAATCTGAATTAAAAGAACAACGTATAACAACAACGTAACAACGTACAGAGCAAGTCACGTAAAATCGATGAAACGAAACTGGCAATACAACTTGTTCTCTAGTTTCAAGCGTAATTAGAAGTTGTCCCATTAAGAGAAGAGCTAGCTTTTTTGTTGTTTTTGTTTGCTTTAAACTACATTAGTACTTCATTTACCGAGAGCGAAAACCTAGCTTTTCTAAGGCCTAACTCGGCTGTAGAAAACAACAACGACTTTACTTCAATTCGTAATCAGTAAGAAACTTTATCTTTCTAGTAATGGCAGTAACTAAGAATAAATCGTAGTCCATGAAAGTGCATGAATCTGCAATTTGCAATTAATTGTCTGGTAATCGGATTTTCGATAACTAGCATCCGATGAGAAATTTCATTTCGCCCTGAAAAGGGAAATATTTTCGGAATTCTATATCAATAGCCATTGCCTTTCCAATTAATGCATTTCAACAATGAATGAACGCTAGAGATGTTCGGGAATATCTTTAGAGAAAGAGATTAGACGTCAGCGACCGTGGCCCGCGGATCACAGATTTCTAGATCGATGGAGTCTGGTTAATCCAAAATAATTGGAACAGAGATCTGTTCGGATCAACTGAAATCTCTACTATAGAATTTATAGTAAACTATAATTGTTTTCTGTGTGTGTGTGTTTGGTGCGCACACACAATGGAAAACCGACTGGTGGACGACAAAAAAAGATTGACTGATTTTATGAACACATGTTACACAATCATCTGCGTCAATGGTTCCCAACTTAATTTAAGCTGGGGTCCATTTTCCACATTAGTTTTACTCCCGAACCATTTCGAAAAGTTTTCATGGGTTCAGGGGTGGATTTAGGGCGAGGGGTGGCGATCGCTCCCCTTGAATGAAAATTTAACATTGAAAAGGTACAAGGTAAAGGTCCAATGAGGTATCATTTTCAAAAATCAAGTCATTAATCGCCCCCTTCCCCTTGAATGACCTCTAAATCCGTCCCTACACGAGTTGACTATAAGGCCTTAATAAAAAAGGGAGCAGGGTCTTTTTTTTGGTGAACGACGTAGATGTATAGAAAGATGTAGATGTATAGAAGTAAACAAAGCAGTGTTGCCAACAGTGAAGCCAAACAAAGCAGTGCTGTCAAAGTGAAACTCCTAGTAGCACAACAATGGAAAGTACCTACATTTCACCAGAAAGTCCCTACATGCAACAGCGTAGCAGCTTTTCTTCAAGAGTTGTGGGGGGGGGTGGGTGTCAAAATACTACAGATATACCATAAGTTTAATTTTTATATCTAATTTAAGAACAATTTTTATAAGCATTTTTTTTTAAATAATGACACGTCTCGCGGACCATTTGAGACTCTTTCGCAGATCATCGGTTGGGAATCACTGATCTAGTGCATACTGTAACACTACTCTACAGTATGCACTAGATCAGTGCATACTGTAACACTACTCTACAGTATGCACTGATCTAGTGCATACTGTAGAGTAGTGTTACTCAACCTTTATAAGGCCGCAGCCCAACGAATTCATTTTTTATAAGAAGACGGTCCGCTTTCAACGAATATGTACGTGAATACTTTTCCGTGTTTTTTAAAGTGCACACATTAAATTATCATAAGTATGAATAATTAATTATGGCATAATCATAAAAAGTATCAGCACACTTTGCAGACACTTCCCTGCTGATCACTGGTCACTGGCATTTGCAACACAGATGTTAGTTCATTCAGTTGTAAAAACAAAGGCTCCACCACACATGATTGTAATTGTCTTGCAGGAACATTTTATGACCGGTAGATACTTACTCTAACGCTAAAAGATTTCGATGTATAAAATTATCGATAATTCATGAATACTCACACATTTAAAAATACATGGCTTTATATGACTGGCATTTCCTGAACAGATGTTACATAGGCTTTCTGAGTCTGAGCATTCCGAAGCATTATTCTTCCCAGAATATTCCCACGATAAAATATTTATTGATGAAAAACGCTTTGTTTGTTTGTTTGGCTTTTTTATGGCGCAAGAGCATCTGGGCTATACTGCGCCAAACATGGTAAAATCAAAGACTGTTGTAAAAGCCAGTCCTTTGTAAAAATTTAAAAAGTGCGTCATGGTCATTTAAAATGTCAGAGAGTGATGAAGAGTTAAAAGTAAGAGTGCGGGCAAGTCTATAATAGGGGCATTGAGTTAAAATGTGTAAAACACTCATGGGTTCATTGCACACTTGGCAAATTGGTGCTGGTTTTCCTTCCAACAGATGTCTATGGGTGAGATGGGAATGCCCAATGCGAAGTCTAGCAAGGAGAACCTCCTCTTTCCGATTTTTATGGTATGAGGAGGGCCAGTTACCAATTGTATGGTAGAAAAACGTTTTGAAAACTAAAAGGACAAATTCCAAGCGAATCTTTCGCTGCCCGCCGGCACAATTCATGCCAGGGCCCGGGACCGGGCCATGGTCCAACGGTTGAGAAACACTATCGTCGGATATTGTATTTTGTATCATATTTGTAAACTGAACAAAATGAATTTTTTTTGGAAATTTAAAAAAAATCGGATTAGTGAAATACGTATTAGCGAGACTCTTTTGTATATGTTCATCATGCAAACCTAGAAATACTCAGTAAAATAAGCTGAAGCTTATAATTTTTTTTATAAGTGTCTGAATCCCCTTTCGTCCTTTGTACATGATTCATGTATAACTCATACAGAGCTTCTAGCTTGTCCCAGTTTGAAGACTGGGTAGGACAAGGGGTTGCTCTTTCAATTCTTTCTACATTTAATTACACTGGGAACGCTAATATCCTTCTTGAAAAGACGTAGATTATACTGGGTATGCTAATGTACTTCTCGAAAAGAATGGATAATATTGGGTACGCTAATATATTTTTTGAAAAGACGTAAATTATACTGGATACGCTAATATACTTCCTGAAAAGACGTAGATTATACTGGATACGCTAATATACTTCCTGAAAAGTCGTAGGCTATACTGGGTACGCTAACATACTTCTTGAAAAGACGTAGATTATACAGGGTACGCTAATATACTTCTCGAAAAGAATAGATTATACTGGGTACGCCAATATATTTTTTGAAAAGACGTAGATTATACTGGATACGCTAATATACTTCCTGAAAAGACGTAGGCTATACTGGGTACGCTAATATATTTCTTGAATGGACGTAGATTGTGCTGGGTACTCTAATATGTTACTTGAAAAGACGTAGATTATAATGGGTACGCTGATATACTTCTTGAAAAGACGTAGATTGTGCTGGGTACGCTAATATGGTATTTGAAAAGACGTAGAGTGGTTCAACCTCGTGGAGTTTATGTACCGACATATTGTTACTCTTTCGAAATGAATAGATGGACATAAAGTTGCTGACCCGAAATATTTTACGTGTACGTAATATAGATATATATATAATAAATTTATCTTTCAATGATTAGGTATACATACAGTGGAAATCGTTTATAACGGCCAACTTCATATAACGACGGAATTTGTAAGCTCAATTTTTCCACAATCATACGCACTATACTATTTGTAATCACTGGATGTAATTTGTAATCACTGTAATGTTCTGGAGAACGAAAGCACAGTTTTTGACGACTTACAAGCGAAAACATCAACTTCTTGAGTTTTTCATAGAACTTGCTGGAATTTTTATGCAAGATATATTTCTATATAACAAAATATCACACCAAATTTGAAATTGATATCTTTATTTTTTAAGTACCGATATTACTATTCTCTAAAATTGTTATCCGCAATGCATTTTTTTTATTTAAGAATTTAATAAAAAATTAATGGTGAGATTTTAATAATGGTAACAAGGGCTTGTGAGGATTTATATGCATCTTTATTATATCTTACATAAAAAAAATTATTTTCTCCACATATGTATATAAAAAAAATTTTATTTTGCATTTTCTGAAGTCAAAAATGATAAAATTTATTAAAATGTGTGATTGTATCAAAATCCTAACACTAATTTATTTATTCACATTAGGTTAACGAAGTATAAAATGTTTATGAAAATTGGTGCAAAATTTTGCCTCAATGAGCAATTTCTGTAGTAGGGGAGAATAATTAAATGTTCTTCAAGAAAACATATAAAAATTATTAAATTTCACTATAATTAAATTTCACTTACTAAAATTACATCATGGTCTGGATGCTTAAAAAAATGGAAGTATTTCTATTTGTTTCGTCAATCAGAAATGGAAAGCTGATTTAATTATTTTTGTTGTTCAAACAAAACCAAAAAAAAAAGACATTTTTCGAAAAAAAACGAAATTTTTACTTGTATGTCACCTGTTGTAGATCGTTATTACCGCATCTGATTTTCTCTCACTTTGTAAATATTTTTTTGGTGATAAGTGAATTTGTAACTTTTTTTTTTGTGGTGATAGGTGAATTTGTAACTTTTTGTTTCATCATTACATTTATCGTTTTATTTTAAAGACAATTTAACGTAGCGCGGAAATATTTTTTTTAAATATTTGCGTCATATTTGTTTTATCAAGGTGAATATTGTCGACAATTTGTTCATCACAACTTGTACAATGTTTATTACAATGGTCATGTTTAGTCAATTTCCATATCCATTTTTTAAAATGAAAAATTTTTGATGTGCATTTTTGTGACATCGATATTTTTAAAGAAGTAAAATTTAAAAAAAGAAATGTAATGATTATCACTACCCTATTGAGTTACTGCATATTACTTTTTTTATTCTGTTCAGCACACCTATACGCCCACTGTACGCCACTGGTAAATATGTAAATATGCATATTATTGAAAGAGGAATATTTTTGTATTACATGCATCGGTTCAATAAGAAAAAAAAAGAAGCGGAAACGAAACAAAAAGGGCAAGTTCTAAACAGCTACTCTTTTAGAATTTTGCCCGTCAACACAATTTCAACTCATTGTTCGTCATCTGTTCCACTCATCGCATTTGCGCCTTTTGAAGTCAATCTTTCAAGAAGATTTTTCTGACATTTTCAAGATTTATGGAGTTTGCTACTGCCACTCAGCAACGTGAAGAAAAAAGTAAAATTTTATTCGCGTTTGCAAAACGCGAAAGTTTCTTAAAAATAGATAACAGATGTCTCAGCCTAATCATGTAAGCGCGCTTTTCTATTTTTCTGAGGCGATAACAAAGATCTCATACTTAGCACTTTTGATAATAACTATGGTAAATCAACGTGTTTTTTAACGAATGCCTCCCTTTATCATAAAGAGGAAGGTATATTCAAATAAAAGATTATTTAATGGTCTTTAAAAAAAGTCACTGCTGTAACACCTGTCTAAAATGGAGCCTCCACGAGGTTGAATCTTGTTCAAAACGGAATTTTTTTACGGTCCCTTCAAAAGTCAATGGTAGTTAACATTAGCTAACACAGAAACTGTCTAACGCGGTATCGGAAAGTACTATTTAGTCCCGTCAAAGAGAAAAACCTGCATAAAGCGGAAAATCGTTAGTAGGAAGAAAATTTTCTCAGCAGAAAAAGGAAAGAGGGTTGTAATACAATGCAAATAGCAAAGTGGGGGATGACGAACAAAAGACATTATGCACTTCATAGATACAGAACGCCCTTACTCGACCACCCCTACTTAAATATAAACGTTGATTATTAGCCAGAACGAAATACCAATCATGTCGACTTTATCTATTTATGGATAAACTCACAACAAGATGTACAAATAGTCATCCATTGTGAGGAATATATCCAAGGCGCCCTAAATTCCCATTCGTATTAGAAAATACTTCTCAAAAATACTTAGCTTTTGAGCTATTTTATTCTTGAATCTTCACAAATTCAAATAAAAGAACTTTCTGGAAGCTAGCAAAGAATGAAATTGGGAAAAGTGGAACTCTTATTCTTTTCATTTTCCATTAAGGAGCAATCACGCAGGGGGCTGATAAAATGCTCATGAATCAGTTTATTTTCTTAGCATCTAAAAAATACATTAGGGTACGAGTTGTACTTACGCCAGAGCAAAGGCGAATCCAGAAATCTTTCAATGGATGGATGGGGATTGTTTCCGATTCCTCTTTTAGTCAAGTGTTCGGTCCTTTCTATTTTATTTTCCATGATATAATTTTGGTTCAAAGTAGGGGGGAGGCAGTCTCCCCATCACTCCCTTTGGATCCGTCAGTACGCCCTAATAGTAAATATAAAACTTTATCTTCGACTAAACAATTCAAAAATAATGAACATGATGAATGACTCAATATGCGAAATTGAAACATATTTTGTGAATCAAAATTGTAAGCAAATTACCATGAAAATATTTTTGCGTAATACAGTTAATGTATCAAAGAATTGCATACTGTGAGTGAATATTAAAGGTTGAATACTTGATACGTCAGCACATTTCTCATTTTAATCCTGATATAAAATGGACTGATTGAAAATTGGGGAATAAGGGCAATTATATACTTTATTGTTACAATTTAAGCTTATGTAATATACTTTTTGTATGGAAAAGGCGTGCACAGTTACCATGGAGATTTGTACCACTGTATATGGATTGTAACTACAAATACAAAATATTGCAAAAATTAATAAATATAAAATGCAGTGAATATATAAAATAAAGTTCGCAAGATGAGACAAATAAAAACAATTAGCATATCCAGTCATCTCTTACCACTAAATTTAACTATGTATGTATTTATTTTGCATGTAACCTCCATAAGGCGGAAACCTATATACAATGAAATTTTTTCTAGTCGCGTGAGGTTCCGTCTTAGACAGATTTCACTGCACTACTTTTTGATTTCACATCAAATCTTTCGTATTTTCTACATCTGATTTGAGTTATTACCTGTTCATCTTATTTTAATGCCAGCTTTCGGTTTTCGGTAGCCAGTTCTGTGTATTAGTTATTCGTTGTTGATCATTTCTTGCAATATGCTTAGGTTATTATCCAACTGTTTGTTTTTCTGTTTTTCCAATTTCTAAAGGCATGCATTTCTTCACTGAAGACATACATTTCTTCACATTTCCTTGAGTTGGTTTCAATTTCTACATTGCTCTATTTTATACGGTTTTAGATTTGAATATTTATTTGTGTCTTTCTTAGGCTCTATTAGTTTCGATTCATGGCACTTTTATTAATTAAAATAAATGATTTAAATTAAATTTTTAAATGATAAAAAAAGTTTAATTTGGATGTCAAATTATTTATATTTTTTCCTCGCTTTCGCCCCTTTTCAGTCAAATGCGTTTTTTTTATAAAAAATAAGGAGTGATAAAAGATATTTGAAAACTTCCTTTTCTTTATCAGCACTGATTTTTGTTTTTGCCCTTATTTAGAAAATATCTTTTCGCCAGTTTTTAATGATTTCATGTTCCGCTAAATACCCAAAAAGTAAAAAGGCATTTTTCGTTGCCATTTGAAAAAAAGATTGGCATTAGTGTGAGGTGATTTTTTTTCCCTTTTCAATTACCGGCGTAAATAAATGGCAAAATAGGAAATTTGTTTCCAAAAAAAAAGTATATTCATAATATTCCCTTTCTCTTTTATTGGTATATTGAAGTTTTTTATTGATCCCCATTTGTTGTCATGGCACGACGTCCCTTTCCTGCAGTAGTGCATGGGGCATTGTGAATAGAAATAGGTACAATAACAATGCTTTACTTTATTTGCTTCCACATAACAACGTTACATACAATTCTTTTTGTTTATATTATTATTGTATACGTGTATACTTTGTTTACGCCAATTGAAGTAGAATTAAGATACATGCCACGTTTCGTATATAAAATCGGTATAAGTATATCGTTTCGATTATAAAAATATTTATACGAATAAATGCATCGTTTCGATTATAAAATCTTTATAAATACATATTGTGATTATAAAATCTTTATAAATACATATTGTGATTATAAAATCGTTATAAATATATCGTTTCGATTATAAAATCATTATAAATATATCGTTTCGATTATAAAATCATTATAGATACATCCTTTCGATCGTAAAATCGTTATAAAAATAACGTTTCGATTATAAAATCATTATAACTATATTGTTTCGATTGTCAAATCGCTACAAATACATCGTTTCGATTGTAAAATAGTTACAAATATAACATTTCGATTGTAAAATTGTTATAAATGTACCATTTATTTTCTTTGCGCAATCGTTATGAATACTGTGGAACCTGGTAAAATGACCACCCTGCTAAATTGTCCACCTGAATAAAGTGACCACCTTGCTAAATTGACCGCCTGAATAAATTGATCACGTTGTGTAAGAGAGAACTTGTATAGGGACATATTCATGCCTATACTAAGGTCTGTAGTGCATAGTGATCATTGCAATCCAGTCCAAAAAGTGGTCGTTTTAGACAGGTTCTGCTGTATATCGTTTTTAATATAAACTCTTTATGCATACAAAGTACGACCGGGAAGTCCGGTAAATCATGGAAATCTGACGTGAAATATTTGAAAAGATATACCTCATTGAACTTTAAATTAAGTTTAGTTCTCCTTCTGATAAAATGTGCTTCTGATAATCTTCACATAATTGTTGGAAACTTCTAGCATTTCTAGAAGTTTCCAACATAATTGTTGGAAACTTCTAGAAACACTTTCTTTCCGCAGTACTTTAGCTTTAGTGCTTCAGTTCTCTCGTCATAGCAGCTTGAATGTGCGAAATGTAGGAAAATCTTTGCTCCTTCCGTGCAGATTTCAATTTTTGAGAAGAGAAAGAAATCTGATGGAGAAAGATCTGTTACTGAGTTGTACCGCCCTTCCAATTTGCCCTGCACTGAAGGGGCACAGAAATTCCGACATTTTATCCACCCAAACTCCTGCGACGAAGCAACTGAAAGCATTACTCTGAAAGTTTTCAACGGAAGTTTCTGAAAGTTCTCGACAATAAATTCTGGAAGTTTTCAACAATGAATTCTGAAAGTTTTCAACAATGAATTCTGAAAGTTTTCAACGATGAATTCTGAAAGTTTTCAACAATGAATTCTGGAAGTTTCCAACGATGAATTCTGGAAGTTTTCAACAATGAATTCTGAAAGTTTTCAACAATGAATTCTAAAAGTTTTCAACAATGGATTCTGGAAGTTTCCAACAATGAATTCTGGAAGTTTTCAACAATGAATTCTAAAAGTTTTCAACAATGAATTCTGGAAGTTTCCAACAATTATATAAACGTTATCAGAAGTGTACTAATAGCATAGGGGAACTAATTTGAAGACCAATGAGGTATATATTTTCAAATATTTCACACTGCTATATTTCTGCATCCATTCACCAGATTATTGAAAAGTAAGGGCGCCAATTCACAACGTGTGTTTATCGGAAGCCATTTGAGGTATCACTCTTGCCTCATGCGAAATCTTGTCACCCACATCAGCAAAAAATTGCGGCCTTCTACATATACGTAAACAGGGGCCCTAAAAAAATTATTAAAAATCCACAGTTCTCTCTCTCAAGAACTCATATTCTTGAAATCTGGAGCCGTCGATGAGGTTACAATCCAAATATCACCAATTTAGCTGTTTCTAAATTTTCTAAACATACTTTTCCTACCACGTTATCACCCCATCGTGAAATTAAATTCTCTGATATTGCCGTCCTCTCTTATTTTCCGAAACTTAGTGTCGCCGTAGCTAAAAGACTCCGTAACGCCAAATTTAAGGTAATTTTTCCCCGTTTAATAAAATTCGGTATTTCAAACTCAAAGCTAATGTCTCCATGTTACAGAACTGGGGAGTTTACCAAATTTTCTGTCAGTGTAACCTTTCCTACATCGGCCAGACGAAGCTTGCTTTACGTTTTAAATTAAAAGAACATCAAAGTTACGTCGAAAATGTCGAATTCAATCAATTCTCCATCGCAGTTCATTGCTGGAACAATAAATATGAAGTCAATTTCCAAGACGCCTCCATCATTCATCAACCCATATCTCCAGCAGAATTAGATTTTTTAGAAGTGCTTTTCATTTACAAACACTCCGGTGAAACTGCAAATGATAACAGATCTACTCCATACTTCAGTCAAGCTTGGAGAAACCCGATTTCAGCTCTTCAATCTTCAATTGCCACCCCACCTGCTTCAATGTCGCGTTTCACAGCTGATAGATGGGGTGGCAGTCAACATTAATAGCAACTTTTTAGCCGGAAGCGGGATTGAACTGGCAACACAACTCATCGGTGTATAGGCAACACTTCGTTGTTTGTAGAGCGCCATATAAACGTGTATTCCTGACGAGGGACGGCCAAAGTCCGTCCGAAACGCGTTGAAATTTGTCGAATAAAATTTAAACTATGCTTAAAAACGTTATTTTTCTATTTGTTATTTATTCTGTGTAGTGCTAGGTAATCGAATTAATTCACAGGACTTTCTGGACGCACCTTGTATATCGTTTCGATTATAAAATTTTTTATCAAATCTACTCCATAGACGTTACCATGGAGCTAAGCATATGTGCTTCATTTTCTAAGGTGATATGCTTGGAGCTGTTGAACGAAATGTTTGTTTTTAAGGCGTAAGGACAACAAAGATCATGCTGTATCGGAGCGTAGATTTTTTCTAAGAATTCGAACCTCTACTTGCCTAGGTAACCACAACTTATATTCTACGACATACTTTTTTTTCACCGCGTTGTAAGTCGAACCCCTGCACTCTAATTCAACGCGTCACAGATATCACACAGCAAAACATCAACTCCCTGGCAGAGAATCAGACCCTGGTCTTCTGCATAACAAGCATAGATATTTAACACTATAGGCTACTACCGAAGACAACGAAAAGAGAAAAAGAAAATCGAATTTAAGCAAGAGACTTGGGAAGGGTGGTCGCCGGAGACGGCTCTATAATCCCAGAAGAGGAACAAAAGAGTAAACTAAAGCTTTAATACCGCCCTATAAGTGAAGTTATGAGACAGCTGAGTCAGTTGTCAAAAATCACTTGAGCCAGGTGAGTTTTGCACATATATCTTATCAGTCTTTTAAATTAATATATACTCTATAACAAAAAAAATCGACGCACCAAGAAGGAGTTGTCCGATTGCGATAAAAATTGGTGGATGTGAAGAACATACATAGAAAAAGAAAGGATTAAAATTTCAGAACAATTGAATGATTTATTGCAGAGTTTGACCGTTACAAAGGGAGGAAGTCAATAAGGCGTTGGTCCACCTCTGGCCTGGATGCAAGCTGTCACCCGGCGTGGCATAGACTGATAAAGATCCCGGATGGTGTCCTGCGGAATTTCTTGCCAAATTGTCTCCAACTGTCGGGCTAAATCGTCAACATTCCGGGATGGTTGCAATCGCCTTCCCATAGCGTCCCAAATGTGCTCTATGGGAGAGAGATCAGGAGATCTAGCTTGCCAAGGAAGTGTTGGGCAAGCTTGAAGACAATTCATAGCAACACGTGCCGTGTGCGGCCGGGCATTGTCTTGTTGAAACGTAAGTCCAGGGTGTCGCAAAAGGAACGGTAACACAACCGGTCGTAGAATGTCGTCTACGTACCGCTGTGCTGTAAGTGTGCCAGAAATGACCCAGTCAGCGCAGTTCCAAGTTGATCGAGCCCGGCACCACTGTAATCGGACTTGACGGTGTAAAGGCGTGAGAGGTAAGCGGCGTAACGGTCGGCGCGAGCGTAAATTCCGCTCTCTCAGTCGTCTGCAGAGGGTCATGTTGGACACATGTGTGCGGGCCACACGTTAGATAGTTGATAACGACGAATCCGGTGCTGTGACAGCTGATCTGACAATCACTCTATCTTCCCGTTCTGTTGTGACCCTCGTTGCCGTCCCGCGCTGACATCTGTCGTTGTTGACCCACACTTGCCAGCACCGTCCAATCGCCGCATCGCTTCGATCCACATGTCCAGCGATTCTTCGATTCATCCAACTAGCCTCTTTCAATCGGATAGCACGACCTCTTTCAAACTCTGACATAAGCTCGTAATTAGCACGAATCTTTCGGAGAGGCATTGCTACAGTAGACGTAAGATATCCGCAGTCAAAATGTAACACAAATTTTGACCACACATTGAGAATCGCACCTTACATACACCGTCTGAATGCGCAGTTCCGATGCACTGGAGTTCCCGCTATTCATTTATTGGTCACCAAATTTTAATCGTTTACATGTTCGGGTAAAATATTTTTGCATACGAAATTTCATTACAATCGGACAACTCCTTCTTGGTGCTTCAATTTCTTTGTTATGGTGTGTGTGTATATGGACAAATTATCAAACTAATCAGAGGAAATGATTTAAATAATTATAATATTAATATGAAGTTGTATACGCCAATATTGTTGACAAATTGCCTAATTTGGAGTTTTAGTAATGCATTTATTAACCACTTTGATAATTCATTTCACGCCATTCTCCAGTTTAGAAGATGACTATCCGTGTGAAAGGTTAACCTGCCATGATTTGTAAGAACTCCCAGTAATTTAGCTAAATCTGTCTACTCATTTACCCAGCTTCGTAAATTTGTTGCGAAGGAATAAAAAGCACAAAAGAGCTGAAAAAAGCTATGGCAGCTAATGGGCAATACTTGTCTTGAGGAGAGTCGTTGACATGAAGAACATGGCGCTCACGTAGGGCCTTTAAACGTCCTTTGAAAATTGCATGAGCTTGGATTATTTACGCAGGGCGGACAATTCTTTATCGTTAACGTAATTCGTTCTACCAAGCTGCAAATTGTTACTTGTGGTAGCTAACGTATATTAATGATGCGAAAACCTGCGGAAACACCTATAATATCGTCTGCAGTGGTTCCATATCTTGAGTCAGAACTTCATTAAACTTTCAAAACTCGTGGTTAGTGTTATTTGGACATTTATGAACTCGTAGCATCAATTAATTTCTTCCAAAGGTATATTTCAAAATGGCTTTTATACTGTTTACTGATAATATATGATAGAAGAGAAATAAAAAATATATAGAATATTGTGCACATAATATTAAAATTATGCAAGTCGCAATATTAATACAGTTAAAGTTGGGTTATGAGGACTCTTGAGGTCGAAGGCATGGATAATATCATCAATATTTATCGCATGTTTGTCAAGATTATCGCTTTATTGAAAACAAAATTTCCGCTCAGAATATATCTGTATTAGAAATTCGTGCTTTGTAATGTCATTTCTTTTCCTCTGGCTGAAGGATTGAGAATCGGTTAATTCAGTGCCGAATTATCGGACAGTTAAAAACCTAACTGTATTTTAGAATAAAGGTTCTGGAGAAAAAGAGTTTTCGACAAGAAACGAAGTTTTCCCTTTGTAAAGAATTATATTTTACAGCTAATATTGTACAAATGAAGGCCGTTAATCCCCAACCTCGCTCTTTTGCATGGCCTTATGTGAATATCCTCTGCCCTCCAAGATAGTTGTCTTCAAATAGTTGTCTACAAGATATTTGTCTTCAAAATAGCTGTCTTCACATAGTTTTCTGTAAGATATTTGTCTTCAAGATAGCTGCCTTCAAGATCGTTTTCATCAAGTTAAATGTCTTCGAGATAGTTTTATTTAAGATAGTTGTCCTCAAGGTAGTTTTCTTCAAGATAGTTTTCTTTAAGATAGTTAGTCCCCAAGGTAATTTTCTTCAAGATAGTTGTCTTTAAGGTAGCTTTCTTCAAGGTTGTTTTCTTCAAGTTAATTGTCGTCAAGTTAGTTGTCTTCAAGATAGTTGTCTTCAAGTTAGTTGTCTTCAAGATAGTTGTCTTCAAGTTAGTTGTCTTTAAAATGGTTATCTTCAAGTTAGTTGTCTCAATCTACGGAAATCATTCGTACAAGGATCTTTAGGATATGAAGTGCATGTCTAAAAAAGTGGATTGTAATTTAAAGAACACACCCGTTACGCTCTTTATGGATTCAAGTTCAGGAAAAATATTTTCAGTGTTAGAAACAAACAAAACCACGCAACATGTACTGGTTTCCACACTTTTAAGTATTATTGTTTTAAGAAAGGGCATTTTCGAGATAGCATACAAGCTTGAATATAGGAAGACGAAATATTGGGTTTTTTTTTATTCAGCGAGTTTATTTATTTATTTATTCATTTATTTATTTATTTACACACACACATACATAATACACACACACGCACACACGCACGCACACATACACATACATACATACATACATACATACACAATGTCGCTGCATAATATGTATATGTAGCTTTTATTATTAATTATTGGCTATCTTTCATAGAAGC
Source organism: Dysdera silvatica (assembly GCA_006491805.2). Lineage (NCBI taxonomy): Eukaryota > Metazoa > Arthropoda > Arachnida > Araneae > Dysderidae > Dysdera > Dysdera silvatica. The sequence goes on from QLNU02015270.1 coordinate 81,315,316, forward strand.
TAATGCTTCCTGTGCGTACATTACATATATTTTAACTGTAGTCATCACAATATGTATGACTATTTTACTTTATATAGAAATTATTCATTTCAACACATTTAAATTTAAATATACTTCTATTTCTCACCATAAAAGTGAAAAAAAAAATACACAAGGGCTTAAAATTCAGTCCGGAATTTCAAATTTTCTACAGTATATAACAATAATATAAAACTTTATGTAACATTATGATAATAATACAATGTAATATAAAATAATAATACAATGAAATATAAAATAATAATACAATGAAATATAAAATAATAATACAATGAAATATAAAATAATAATACAATGAAATATAAAATAATAATACAATGAAATATAAAATAATAATACATGTACACTGGTAGTTTTACCACTTTACTAATTCTTTTTTTTACGAATGTTTTCAAGTGATGTATCAAATAATCCGTCCAGACGATGAGAATTACTTGGTAAGTAGCTAGTAAAAAGCTTCTCTTCATTCTTAAAACCTTAGCAGGGGCGTAAAAAAGGGAGGCTGAAAGGGCTCAAGCCCTCCCCATTGCATATCAAAACACATTATTTTCTCTAAGGCCGCATTACATAATCTTCTTTAAAGCCACTTCAGCGCCCCCCCCCATGCTTTTTCAATTACATTCCAATAGCTGGACAATAATTATTAATAATTAATAACGTAAATTAATAGTAATTATTAACCATAATTAACAGGCACTAATTATATGTCAACTAAATTAAATAAAATCGGTCTCCTAAAATTGGATGCAATAAGTGACGCTAAAAAAAATGGTTTCCATAACCGAGGTTACAAAATTGACGAGATTTGAATAATCGAGGCTACAAAAACAACGAAGTTCTCTTGTATTTGCTACTAAATAATTATTATTAAGATGCAATAACAGGTTTATCTAATTTTTAAATTGAATTGAATTTGCTTTTAAATCTCGAGCAAAAAAAAAAAATTTTCAACGAGTTTACTAATTTTCTCCGTAATAGATAATTTTAAAATTTAAGAAAAATTTTCTTGCAGGAAAATTTCTATGAAAATAAAGATGGAAATGAGGGGCGCCATTTATTATAAATTCTAAAATGTAACGTATTCCTTATTCTATAAACTAATCGCGTTCACTCGATCGCGAAAGGGAAAGAAACTGGCAAGAAAAATGTGCATATCTATGGTTGACATTTTAACCTTGTCCTTATCTGTGACGTTACACTGTTACACGGTGCGATAACCTAGGAATTTCCCAGGGGACTTCAAAGAACAAAGCTTGCGAATTTAACGTCTAATTAATTGTATGCAGTTCTCTTAACGCCTCATATTTCATGTTCCTCGCTCTCTTGCATCCCATCTCGGATGACTGGAGCTAGTCCCGACGGAGGAAGGACAAATTCCGGGAAGCTTAAGAGCAGAAGGAATCACTCTTACCTATAGAGGACATCAGAATTCTCAAGCAGGTAATGTATTTGCAATACTCATAAAATATATGGTAGTGCATCATTATATGGGGATTTAGAAAAAAGAACATGCAATGAAATAAGCCATCTATATGAAGACCAATATTTTGTGAGATAAATGAGGTAAAGAAAATTTAGATGGCTTTAGTGGGTAGAACGATAGTTGGTAATTCATCTTTTACTTTTGAGTCCCCACTCAATTAAATTTATTCAATCCCATTGAATTAAATTGAATGTTTTCCTCACGCTGTGGGTACATCTGTTAATAGTGGGAATTTTCTTAGCTGCGTGTATTTTGCGCAGCAATATCATTAAAATATCTCAGCGCAATACGTTGTCCACTGAAACAATAGAAGTGTGTTTCAAGAGTGCGCATTACATTTTGCGCCAACACAATAAACAATAACAAAATTGGAATTGTGCAAAAGGTTCATAGCAGATTGGAAAAGGAGACGAATGTTTATCAATACGAAATTTTCCATTAAATTTGTTATTTCTGAATGAATCCATGTGAAAATGTGGTAAGGAAGAGGATTAATTATCTAAGAAGGGCAGAGGAGGTTCATGATCAAGAAAGCATTAAATTTCCCATCCCGATCAATAAGTATTTGTGAAAAAGCAGACGTGAACATACGTTCAGACAAATGTTAAAATTTTTTGACTTATCAAAGCAATTTTATAATATTTCAAGAACTTTCTGTCATGAAATAATAGCTAAACACTTTAAGAAAATGTACGAGAAATGAGTGTTGAAACCTCAGACGCAGTCGATCCAAAAAAGAAACTTGTGAAAATCAGCTTTGGCTGAATGTTTTAAGAACTCTCAGGTTCAGTCAAACCTTGCTAACGGAAACATCATAATTACATTTCATCGCAAATTACTTTCTGGATCAAGATCAAATTTTAAAGTCATGGTAATATGACCCCATTTTCCTCCCAGATAACACATGAGCTACCTTTCTCTTAACTTGAACAAATTTTGCTATCAACATGGATGTGCAAATTAACGAGGTTAGACTATATTGAAATTAGTTTCTTAATGCAAAAGAATCTCAATAATCGTTGAAAACCTAGATTTAAGTATGATAATTTCTCTCATTAATGTTGGGTCTGAGCTAAGTGTTATGCCGCTCGGGGCGAACCCGTGTTTTGCCGCTTGAAAATGACTTCATTTTTATAATAATCCCATTTTGCCGCCCCCAAACATCTGCCACTCAGGGAGAATACTCAGTCCGCCCGCCTTGCGGCCGGCCCTGCATCAGCTTCCTTTAAGGGACGGATAAAAGGAAGTCGTCAATGAGGGTGTCGTTATCGAGAGATATTACTTCATATAGGATACGATAGAAATAGATATACAAATATTTAATTTTATTAATGGGGAATCGGTACTTATTTACTGAACGCACCTCGTAGAAAAAAGTACAGTAGGACTCGTATATACCGCGAAACTTAGGGCCAACGAAATGCTCCTTATATCCGTTTTGAAATTTAAGATTCCAAGCTTCGAAAATAGGGTTTGTACAGATAGCAGGTGTGCATGTAATATGTATACAATAATATTCGCATTTGAATTCACTTAAAATGCAATGAACATCGTGTTATTATTAACGGGCTGAGGGCATACACATCCCTCCTTATAACACTCTAAGGGAAGTTGGTTGGCGGCATTTGTGTTTAGACAAGACCATGGTAAAAGTTGTTCTGCGTATGGGGGTGTCTTTCTAGTTGGACTTGATGTCTCAAAAGAAATTCTCATCAAATCTTTGTCCGATAAGCAGACAGTAGAGCAGAAAAGGATGGCTCAGGAAGTCCCCATTCGATATTAGAACGCGCCATTTTCACGCGGAAAGACGCTGGCTACATGAGTGTGAAGTTGGGCTGACATTGTGGACTACCCATCTCGTGTATAGACAGCTGTTATCATGATCTTCAATACTGGATTCTTCTTCAATATTTGTTTGGTTCATTATTTTCATTTGAATTCGAAAGGACGCCAAATTCTTCTTTTGTTGATTATTATCACGAGACTGAAGTGAAATTTTTCAGAAACTAACTAGCCATTTGTCGAAGAAAAGTTTTTACGCAAGAGTTTTACATCATAGTCCAGTACTGATAGCTCGAAACTTTAAATAATATTTTGAATCAAATTTTTTTTCCAAGAGTTTTTGTTCTGTGCATAGAATAGTCAATATTTTTATTACCATTTATGATAGTATATGTCTCTCATCCATTATATTATCCACCTTGATTAATGTTACCATTTATTGTACTTCGCTTTTTTGTATTACTACTAAACCTGCAATTTGATTCGTTCACCGGCGGCGGCTGTCGGATTGGGTGGCAGTGGGCTTGTCAGGCCTTCTCTATTGGACTTTTTCTGATGTCTCCCTCCACGGGTGTCGGGTGTCGAATTCGTAGAAAATAAATTATTATTATTATTTTCTCTAAGGCACATAATCTTCTTTAAAGACACTTGAGCCCACTTTAAACCCTTGAGCCTTCCCGTGGGTTTTGAATTGCTACACTACTGTTAATCTGACTAGTATTTCCTTTCAGGCATCAAACTGACCGACCACTTATCTTCATTAAATCCGGGGAAACTAAAAGCTCGAAGCGATTAAATTGCATTGACTTCAACATTATGCCAAACAAAATCCATGTTTTCTTGAAATTCACAAAATTCACAAACAACTAGTGGATATAAAAACGCCCAGTATATTGTAAAATTTTGTTGGGTTCCAGGCCATGCCGGAATTTGCGGCAATGAGTAGGCTGATATTACTGCCAGAACATCAAACGCAAGACTTTATAATATAAGCATTCCATTTCCGAATTTCAACATTCATGTCTTCTCTCATCTATACAGAAAATGGCGGTTGAAATGGGACGAGCAAATTTTTAACAAACTAAATCACACACTGAGGTGTGGCAGGCTAGCTGTAGGAGTGGCCGTCGCAAAGAGGTCACTCTGGCTAGACTTCGAATCGGCTGCACACGCTTCTCCCATCAGCATCTTTTAGAGGGAGAAAATGCGCCAATGTGTGGTACGTGTGGTGAATCAGTGAATGTTTTACACGTTTTATCTACTTATCCCAGCTTTAATCAGCACCGTTCATTAATTTCTAACCAAAATAATTTCACAGTTCGTGACATTTTATGTGATTCTTTTCACTATGAACTCATTTTTGACATTTTATCTAACATTGGCTTTTCCCACCTCGTTTGATTTCTTTATATTATTTTTTTTCATACATTTTTAAATTACTGTAAGTGCGTTTTTACCACATCAGTTTTAATACCGTGTGTATGGTCTCACCTTGCTTGGCGCAGAATGATCCTTGCTGTCCTTGCGCCATAAAAATACAACCAACCAACCATATTTTCCTCGCTAAATCCGGAAGCTCGTTAGATGCAGGTTCGTTATAAGTAGGCCCGACCGTGTTGTCAATTTCATGTTGCCATTGCACCTTTCAGATCAGTTGCCAAGCCTGGCTAATTTATCAATGTCGATCAATTCTAGATCAGGAGTTCATTCACATTCATCATCAAAATCCTACACTGATTTCCCGGTACTAACTGGAAATACAGTCGAACGACGAGTTAACTCGAGGCTGAGCCTTGGAAATAACAGCTCACGGGTCTTGCGATGGCTGTGGTAATGTCACCTCAGTGGTGAGGCAGTGATAACGCATTTACTTAGCGTGCCATTAAGCCGGGTTCGATTCTCAACGATGATATAATAATATAACGTTTAAGAGCTAAGTGCTCACTGTAGTCTGGAGATTGTATTCCCAGGCCTTAACAAGTTCACACAAATTTCACGGAAATTTCACTATTCTACGGTGGCATAGAAGTAATGCAATCGTCTATAGTGTCACTATGCCGGGCTCGATTCCCGATTGTATCGTGGAACGTGTGTCGTTTTTCTGTCCACCGTTGTACGGGGTTTGGTTCCCTGGGTAGAAGGAGTTCAGATTGCTCAAATTTTTCAAAAACTACAGGCCACGATGCATCTTGGCCTGTTTTGTCATTGCATCGTACAATCACGAACATCAATGGTCACAAAAGTTGGTTTGTGATAAGAGAAGTTCGTATTGGATGGGTTCATATTACAGGAAGTTATATGAATATGACAGGGGTTCGGGGAAACAGTTTACATTAAAAGTAATTCACGTTAAGCATGTTCGCGTTAATGAGGTTCGATTTTAGTATTTCTCTTCGATTATAGTATTTCTCTTCGATTATAGTATTTCTCTTCGATTATAGTATTTCTGTTTGATATTGTGGTATTTCTGTAGATATTGTAGTATTTCTATCCGATATTATAGTATTTCTATTCGATATTGCAGTATTTCTATTCGATACTGTAGTGTTTCTATTCGATATTGAAATGTTTCTATTCGATATTGTTGTATTTCTATTCGATATTTTAGTATTTCTATTCGATATCGTGGCATCTCTATTCAATATTTTAGTATTTCTATTCGATATCGTGGCATCTCTATTCAATATTTTACTAATTGTATTCGATATTGTAATATTTCTATTCGCTATTGCAGTATTTTTATTCAATATTGTAGTATTTCTATTCGATATTGTAGTATTTCTATGCAATTGTAGTAATCTCAGAACAGAAAATCCAGTTAGCTACCTTGTTATTATAAGAGCTTTGTAGGCTGTCTTTAAAAGCCATGGGAACAAATGGGACACTTTCGTTCCCCAGTTTTGTAATTTCGTAGGTTTAAGGTCGACAGTGAAGACGACTGGATTAAGTCCTAGGGGATCATTAAGTCTAACAGAAAATAATTCGGAAACCGGAATCAAGGTCGCTATGGTAACTGTCAGTACCCATTCTACCTCAAGGAACACGCATTGATCCGTAATGGAAGAATTCAAGTATTCAATGTCCCGATCACTATTGGCTCCATTTGAGTATATAGCCAATCAGGAAACTCCAGGATTGAAACCACCAGGGTGTTCTAATTCAACGCCAGCTAAAACGGAACATGATTTCTGATTTGAATCGCTGTCACGTTTGTATATTTCAAAAATTCATAGGTAATTTGAATGAAATTAAATTTCAGTCTAAACATTGAATTAACACATTGTCAACACATGTTGCTGTTTGATCAATATCATCGTCACTTGCAATGCATTTGTGCCTTTACTGTGGCTCACTTTATCTTAATTTTCTTCGAATTTCTTACGGTCTGTTAATTTTCTTCAGATTTCCTACATTTCTGTTAATTTTCTTCAGATTTCTTACTTTCTACTTCGTCTTTGGTCTTTTTTTGACATATTTATGATGTTCTCGTCCATTAAAGATTTATTTTTAAGATTGTTGTGGCCGGTTGGTAACCCGTTATCAATATCTTCTCTTTGGAGTTGTTCACCAAGGAATATTTGAGCTCAGTCGGAATGGCAATAGTTTCAACCCTTTCCTCAAGTACTGCTGAATAAGTGCACAGAGATGAATTGTCGAAACATCTTGAAATATCCGGCCAAAATCTTTGCCACGATTTCACAAACGTAATTGAAGGAATCTCTTCAAAAGCCTTCCCAACAAGTCGATAACATCTTTGATATCAATTTTCTTGACAATTTCAACCAGCTTTGTGTTGTCATCCTTAATAAAGTAGTTAAAATTGGTTGCAGCCTAGCGGATGGGAAAAACCAGTTAAAATGACGGCTCATTAAAGCAGAACCTGTTAAGGTGGGGGGGGGGGGGGGTTCTACGGTAATTACAAAATAACAGGAAATTCATTATAAAAGCAACTACAAAGTAATTACCAAAATCTAAAAAATAGCAACTAAATTTTCGGTTAATATCCAATGTAAATTTTGGAAACTGATTTGTAGATCAAAATTTTTATTAAATTTTTCAAAAAATAATTATTTTCATGAAAATTTATCCTGAATACATATTTGCATATAATAAATATTTCATAAATATATCATTTTATCTCTACGAAGTATTAAATAAATATTTTATTGCTAATTGTTTTATCCTGAAAAATCATGTTTGGAATAAATTTTAATGAATATAACAATTGAAATTAATATTTTAGTCAAAATTCGAAACGGGATGTGATAAGTTTGATATTCGAGTTTAATTAGTTTTTGGAAATTTTCAAACATAAACTGATTAAATTTTAATTTCAACTGAAAAGTTTCGGAGAATGAAGTTTCTGCGATAATGTTCAGGTAATGCATCTATTTTGCATGATAAGGTATATGGCGCCTAAACCATATGTGCAATTTCGGCACTCTGCTCTTCCAAACTTACGCTTTGATATATCAAGTGTCATGCTTTGACACGTCAGGTGTCATTAGTTTTGACATACCAAATATCATGCTTCGACACATCACATGTCCGGTTTTGAGATACCAATTGTCATGCTTTGACGTGTCAAACGTGCCAATCGCCTTGCTGTGTCAATTAGTATGCATTGGTATAACAGATGATTTTAGTTCGAGCGATCACAATTAGATCCTAATTGTGTGAACCGAAAATCTTCAATATAGAATTTCTGTGTTTACAGCATCGCCTCCGGCGGCCACGCTTCACAATTCTTTGTCATGCCTAAGCTCTCTCTCTCTCTCTCTCTCTCTCTCTTTCTCTCTTTAAATTCAGAAATGGTGTTTGAAATCAAAATCGATGCTAAAGTGTGACTGATACCTTGCACACTTTGTATATGAAATTTTTTATATTTTTATATGAAACTTTTTACACATTTTATATGCAATTTTTTATATGAAATTTTTTACACTTTTTATATGCAATTTTTTATACGCGAGAACAGAAAATACTTAATTTGAATTTCGCGGCTCCGAAAGAGATTAATTGCAGTGATAAATTAAGAGAAAAAATTAACCAAACAAAGGTGAATATGTCATTGCAAAATGTAATAGAGTATAACCTGTCTAAAGTAACCACCTTTGGGATTGCTGAACTGTAATGGTCACCGTAGACAGGTGGTCACTCTACACGACAGAGTTTAGTATAAGTATGAATAAGTCCCTACCAGTTCTCTCTTATAAAAAATGACCACTTCATTCAGGTGGCCAATTTACCAGGTTCCATTGTTATTTACGCACAGACAATTCTGAGTTAGGCACATTACTGGATTTTATAGAAAGTGAGGTATTGAGTTCAATAGTCTATGATTGCACAATATTATTTGTTCATGTATTTCTTATTGATATGTGTAGGTGCATGTTCATGCGAAAGCTACGTTAAGCTTAAACTTCAAACGTGTTTATCTTAAAATGACGAATTTTGATTCGATACAGCATCGAATTGAGTATATATTGTATACAACAATATACATTAGATTAGTATATATGTACATAATATAACTTAATATACTCAGATATCGAAATTTCGGTTATCTGGTCGTCACTGACAATTGGCTTCTTTTTTTTTTTTTTGCAAATGGCGTATATGAAATTGATGTCTATATTCAAAATATTAAATGAAAATTTCGTTACTGTTACTATGTGTTTGGAATGTATGTTATAATTTGATTAATTAATACTTTTTTGACGCGGGTGACTACCCTTCTTGTCTGGTGAGTACGATTCGTTGCGACTTGTCGATCCCTGTGGTATTTATATATATATATATAATATATGCTCAATATATAGAATATTATCAGCAGTCATCAACTTTCTAAGATCAACAGACGACGAGGATGTGTACATTGGCATGGTGAAATGTGCATGTAAAAATGTAAGTGCAAAATTTTTGTTACATAAAGATACCAAAACTATCAAAATTAGTAAAGGTGTGAGATAGGGAGATGCTAGTTATCCAAATCTTTTTACTTCCGCTTTACAGATGATTTTTCAGCTGATAAATTGGAATAACAAGGGAATAAAAATAAATGGTGAATATTTAAATCATCTGCGGTTTGCTGATGACATTGTTATTTTTTCAACGGACCCATTGGAACTCCAAGACATGGTACAAGAGCTCTCAACTAGAAGTGAAGAAGTTGGACTCAAGATGAACCTACAAAAAACTAAGATCATGTTCAATAATTTTGTAGAGGAAACAAAAATACAAGTTAACAATATAGAGACAGGAATTGCTGATTCATATATTTACCTTGGCCAGCTGCTTTCAATGGAAGGCAACATTATGAAAGAACTCAACAGACGTATTAAATTTGGCTGGAGTGCATTCGGAAAAAACAGTTTTATCTTGAAGGGGAAAATTGCCTCTGTGTCTAAAAAGAAAGGTCTTCAACCAGTGTGTGTATTGCTAGTTCTCTCTTATGAATCAAAGACATGGAGTCTAACAATGGCAGCAATACGGGAATTACAGACAACCTAAAGGAGCATGGAGAGGTACATGCTTATAATAACTAGGAGAGATAGAAAAAGAAACATTTGGTTGAGAAAGAGCAAACGAGAATAGAGAACATCGTTGTTAAAATAAAAAGGCTGAAATGGCGATGGGCTGGGCATATCGCAAGAAGAAATGATCAACGACGGACATCTGAAATTCTCAAGTGGATTCCTAGAGACCAATGAAGACCTAAAAAACATCCTGAAACTAGATGGGTGGATGAAATAAGAAAACAGGTTGGGGTGACGTGGAAGCGAATTTCTCAGGATAAACTTGTGTGGAAACCATTTGGTGAGACATTCAACCAGCGATGTATAAATAATGTTTAATGATATAGAATATACATAAGTATATATAACATATACATAATAGATACAATATTTGTATAATAGATAAAATATATACACCATATCTACAATACAAAGGGTGTTTACACATTTTTAGAACGATTTTGGAGCCATTTTTTTAATGTTTAAAATGTAAAGATTATTTTTTTAAATATTCCATCTGATAACCTTGTTTTTGAACTATAAGTCTGCATCATGTTTTCCATGATAGAAGGGTTTTTTGCAACATTTCCAGAGGTACTGCTTGTCATTGTTGTTCCACAACTTTCCAAAGTCCATCGATGGTAGTGGGTTTGCGCTTAGAGGGAGCTCTTTTCAGCAGACCAAAGGCACAATAGTTCATAGGAGAAACAACAGGGGACTTCTCAGGAATATGTTGAAAATGTATATATGCAATGCCTGTGTCAATTTTCATTTTTTCAAGGAATGCAGTGGTAGTTTTCGAGGTATGACTGCTGGCTTTGTCTTGATGCAGTTTTATACTCTGAAAATCGTCGTGATAAAGAAATAGAATTTCTTCTGTAAATATTGGATATAAAGCATTTTCTTGATAATATCATGAGTTGATTTTAACGTTGTTTTCCATTTTTTTATTTTTAATTTCCCATTGTAAGAGAAACCTGCGACAATCATAAAGCCTTTACTGAAGCTTTCTTTGCATTCTCGGCACCAAGTTTGGAAATTTTTTTCTCCGCGCTTGCGATAGTAAATGAACCTTTTTTGTTACAGTTATTTAGATAAACCCCTGCTTCATCAAGGGTAACAACGTATTTCCATTTATCTCCTTCTAAGTAATTTTCATACAGGATTCTGCAACATGTCTTGCGTTGAGCAACATGCCTCGACAAAAGACGGTGAAGATTATGTTTTTTAGCTTTTTTAAGTTGCAAATCTTGGTTTATTATTTTATTTACTGTTGCTACAGAAGCTTTTAAAGAGTTTGCAATTGATTTCTGCGTCGGTGGATTTTCTCTTGTTACCAGTGATCTCACTTTAGAAATATTTGCAACAGTATGTATCTTGTTCGGGTATTCATTTGGAGTCCTCTTTTTATGTAGAAGTTCTGATTGACGGTCTTTCCCTTTTCTATTAATAATGTTGCTTATTTTGCACTTAGAAATCTTTATACCATGCGTTTCACACGTTTTTTAATAATGGAATAAGAATATTTCTTCTCTATTACCACAGTCTTTGATTTTACCATGTTTGGCGCAGTATAGCCCAGATGCTCTTGCGCCATAAAAAAGCCAAACAAACAAACAAACAAGAATATTTCTCTTCGGAAAGAACAAAAACGTATCCTTCGATCCACAGCTTGTTTACAGGCGCCATTTTGAATGAAAAATGAATTTGAAAGTAGCAGACGATAATCTTAATTTGAAATAATAACATGTTGCCAGATCCATTTTCCCACAAAATATTTTCATTTTTTAATCCTCTATTGAAATCGTTCTAAAAATGTGTAAACACC
>QLNU02015270.1:81327065-81351715 GCA_006491805.2 Dysdera silvatica
CAATGATTTTTGTGAAAGGCAAGGACTGGCCATTATAAAATTGTAAAAACCTAATATATTACTACTCCTAATTATTTAAGAACCTCACACATAATTATTAGTAATTAAATAATGGTAAATACGCACATAAAGACAACCGTAATCGATATGGCCTCTGACCATTTTTTACACCAAAAATTTCCTCCACCACTGGGCCCCTCGCTTTGGGAATATTCTGGGTGCGCCAGTGAATAGATTGGATATTTGCAGTATCATGTTTAGAAATCGTTATTGTTATTACTTGGATGACACATTAGAATTTAAGCAAGTGATATGCAGCACAATAATAATATAGTCTATTATAGTAATAACGTGATGACACAGATCTTTTTTTTCGTATTTGAAAAAAAAATCAAAAGAATCAATTGCCTTGATTTCGATCGCATTTATAGAATATTTTATTCTATGGTTTTATGAAGTTGAAACGAATTTATTTCTATTTTTGCCTTGTTTTATACAACCCACTTCGTGTCGGTTCTGGAAGTCTAGGGGCAATGCCCTTCTTATTATCTGACTTGTTGTATCAAGTTTTAATTAATACATGTTTTATTAAATTCAACTTCAAATCCTGCTAATTTTTGTTAAATTTAATTTCAAATCTTTTTAATTTTTACCAACATTTTTTTTAACTTCGTGTTTTATCAAGTTCAAGATAAATAATGCTCAGGTTTCTTCTAGTTCAAGATTTATGGCACTCAAATTTAATTGAGTGCAAGTTTTATTAATTTTAATTATCATGACGGTTTGGTGGCATTTAAGTTCTATCAAGTTTAAAATATGTGAATTAAAGCACATCATATTGATAAACAACTTTATTGGTAAATTAAGTGAAATATTAATTTCTTCGTAATTTTGATGATGTGGCATCTAATGTACTTTCAAATGTAATCTTTTAACGCATAAGAACTCAAAAGCAGAATAAAAAAGCAAATTATCAAGCCTTGTGTAATGTATAAATGTAAGTGCTGAGTATTAAGTAATTTGAAAGTTACCTAAGCAATTAATTGTTGATCTAACAAATTTACATATGTTATAACTTCCATATATTATTTAATTAAAATTGAATTTGTACACATATATAAATCGCACTTCTACAGCTTAATTGTTGCATCATTTTACATATTCTAACGCTAATTTTTTTCCTTTAAATTAATTTAATTTACATGAAAACCTACTAGAAAATTGGGATTAAATATCAATTTTTAAAAGTCAATTTTGCCATAAATATATCTATTACATGATGTGATTATATAATGTGGAATAAACGGTAATAAGATTCCTCTTAATCGATGTTGTTGCGAAAAACGAATTTCTCGGAAAAATCTTCAATCCGGAATGAAGTTTGTTTTTAAGCCTGTTTTCTTTCTATATATCGTCGCATAAGATCTCATTTTAAAATAAATTTAAGAGGATTTTAACGACCGTTTATTTTTAAAAGTAAAAGAAAAAAAATTTATACTTGCCGTTTTTTATCGCATTTTCGTCTGAATATTTATGAAGAATTTATCGATTACTTCAGTAGCAGCTGATCATACAAAATGCCATCGAGATTAGACAAGACACGGTTTGGGAAATTGAATTTTTTTTCGCGAAGTATACGATATGCGTAGACTATGAATTTTCATTTATGTTTTGCCACATCTCTACGTAAATATCTGTTCGTACTTATTTCACAAAATATTTCATGTGAAGAAATGGAGATTTGAAATTATCTTGTGTTTATGTGAAATTCTATGCCAACTGAAAAAACTGCGAAATTATTGTATTTGGCGGAAGTAAAATTGTTCAACGTTAACTTAATGGAAGTAAAATTGTTCAACGTTAACTTAATGGGAGTAAAATAGATGAAAACGGAGTTAAAGGAAATGAATTTGATGGAAACGGAATTGAAGGAAGGGAAATTGATGAAAACGGAATTAAAAGAAGTGAAATTGATGGAAACCGAGTTAAAAGAAATGAATGATGAAAATGGAATTAAAGGAAGTGAAATAGATGAAAACGGGGTTAATGGAAGTGAAATTGATGAAAACGGAGTTGAAGGAAGTGAAATTGATGAAGACGGAGTTGAAGGAAGTGAAATTAATGAAGACAAATTAATGGGAGTGAACAAACTGACAATGAAATGAAAAATCTGGTGGCAATAAAGCTGACCGAAGTGGAGTGAATGAAATTGGTGACAGTGTAATAGACGGAATTGAAAATGAAATTTTTAATATTGTAAAGTTAATAATTCTGAAATTGACTGAACTTAATTGAATGTAACTGAATGAAATTGAAGAATTGACAGAGATATTCTTTGAATATTAATTGACCTAATTTTAGAATTGATAGAGCTTGTATAATCTTGAAACTGATGAAGCTAGTCTTGGGAATATCGGGATGCTTTTCGTAACTGAGAAAACTGAAATTATTGGACAAAGAAATTGAAATTCACAAAATCAATTCCATCGAAATTCTTTGAATTCGTGAAACCAAATTACTCTTGGTATGGGTATAATCGAAATCTTTTGCATGGGTGGACGTGAAATCTTTGGCATTGATGAAAGAGAATTTTATTAGAAAACTTCGGCAAGTCTTCCACATTTAGCAAGCACATGAATAAATAATGTTTTGAGAGTGTTGAATTATAAGTGATGAAAACTGTTATTTGCAAGAATTTTCTAAAACTGTAACGTGAGAACATATTTACTAAGTTGTATGTGCACGAATATTTGAAAAGGGGGAGACCAGTCAATATTATATGCCGGCCAACCAATCGCATAATCTTGCAAAGAGTGTAATGCATATTTTGCGCTTTTTGCCCCAACTTTAAGACTTTGGATGGCTGTGGATATTTTCCAATATAATATATATATTTTTTTTTTTTTGAATTATCATGCTCATATAAATAATGATACGAAGCATATAAAATTTATATGTTAATTATATTATTAAGCTTCATAACATTAGCGTGTAAGGTTTGTTTGTGCCTTTTCTTTCCCGAATACAACCCTGCGGTTCGTCTTGGACGGGACTGACTACTTAATATGATATCCAAATTATAGTACATTTGCTATAACCATTAAACCACCGAGTCGCTAGCGTACGCTATATAAAATTTTATGTACATGTACAACAATCATGTCAAACTCAAAGTCTAACACCGGCTAAATAAATAGGGTTTAAATTTATGCCGTCCGCAAAAAATAAAAACTTCAATTTTCATAGAAAAGAAATGTAAATTTATTTCAAAAAGTATAGTATAAAGAAAGAACAAGAACAACTATAAAATTAACATTTTCTTCCTAACACCTCGTAAAAAACACCTCTTAAGAAAAGAATAAGAATAAAGAATAAATTTTTATTTACCCCAATTAGAGTTTTGGTGTTACCAAGGGTGGGCTGGGCCGCCGGTGCGCCCTCATGGGCTATAGGACTCGCGCCCTCCGATAATTCAAGGTAGGTGCCCTTTGAGAAGATCCGGTCCGCCCCTGGCCGTTGCATTCTGTCACTTGATATTTTTAACGGTACATTGATAGTTTTGAAGTTAAAGCAGGTTGAGTAGTGATTGGTTCAGTCAGAAATGGAAGAGAGCAAAAATCTATAGCTGGTCTTATGGCTTTATTCCGGATGTGTACATGTCATCATGTACATGTTACATGAATCGCTTTCTGCAACCTTGTTACTTTGATATTTTTGACGTATTTTTACAAATTTAATGATGATGAGAACTTTAGTTTCGTATTCATTCATTGCCTTATTTGAGAAATTGTAACAACGGGCAGGATAAAATATGGGTTAACGAAGATAATTTTAATTTGAAACGGAATCATGATCGAATTTGGGAACGAGAATTTTTAAAATTTTATGCATGACTTTTCGATGTGGTCATGACTTCTTCTCTGCTACTAGATTTCCTACTTCGAGAGAAATCTTGTTAACAGTGATTACTTTGCGAACTTGCACCAAGGTGAATGTCAGTAGTTCTGGATCTGACAAGATACTTATTTCCTTTCATAATTGTAAATAACTGCTCACACCGATTTCTACATCCAAACATGGAAACAATTTCATATGCGTCTTTTCGAGTATTTTCAAACTTGGCAGATAAATATTTGTAAAATCCAAGTACGCAAATTTCGCTAAATTTTGCCTTCAAATCCGAATCGTACTGAATCCCAATTGCCTCCATTTGCATATGACTGAGTAATCATTCTATATTTATTGAAAAAATTTAAGAAAACAAAAGCCTTTCTTCCAAACAACTAAAATCTTCAAACCTTGTGTCAAATTCAGTTATAAAGCTTAAAAAATATATTAAAAGATAATTTAAAAAAGATAAAACACATGTAAAATCAAGAAACTCGCAAAAAATACAGGAAAATGGAGATGTTTTGCTTACGCTTCTTCTCCTAAGATTATAAAAGCCCTCTTCTCCACCCAAGAAGTAAAGAACAATAACGAAAGAACATTTGTTTCTTTGCATTCTGTGGGACAATGATGGCAAAGGACATGCTGCTACATTCGGATTTATATTTTTCTGATAAATTTTGGTACAATTTTCTTACGGAACCAACCTGTAATACTGGCTTGTATGAAATGCTAGTTATATAGTAAAATACTGCTAGTAAGCGTGCGATACTGCCACACAATCGGAGTGAGGAACCAAACGCAAGTTTTCTGGAAAGATAGCAAATCGTGACACCACACGGCGGAGCTTTTAGTATAAAAAGTTGATTTTATGGGTAAAGGACAACGAAAGTTTTACTTCGTTACAAAGAAGCACAATTTCCACACTATCGCGTGGGGTGGGAATCAAACGCAAATTTTCTGGAAAGATAGCAAATCGTGCCACCACACCGCAGAGCCTTTAGTATAAAAAGTTGGTTCCATGGCGCAAGGATAAAACAAACGTTTTACTTCACCAGAAATAAACGCAACTGCCACATTATTGGGATGGGGATTAAACGCAAGTTTTCTGAAAAGATAGCAAACCGTGCCACTACACCGCAGAGCCTTTAGTATAAAAAGTTGGTTTCATGACGCAAGGACAACGAAAGTTCTACTTCATGAAATAAACGCAACTGCCACATTATTGGGATGGGGGATCAAACGCAAGTTTTCTGAAAAGATAGCAAACCGTGCCACCACACCGCAGAGCCTTTAGTATAAAAAGTTGGTTTCACGACGCAAGGACAACGAAAGTTTTACTTCGCTAGAAATAAACAAAACTGACACGATATCGGTATGTCAAACACAAGTCCCCTGGAAAGACAGCAAACCGTGTCGTCCCACAGCATGCCATTCACTATAGAAAGTTGATTTTTATGGCGCAAGGACGACAAAATTTTTACTTCGTCAGAAGTAAAAATAATTTCAATTATGCTTGCAAAATAACAAATAATGACGTCATGCAAAGAAAAATATAAAAAAGTTTTCCATTGCAAAATAATTACTATATACTAAGATGATTAACGCAGTAACTATTTGAAAAAAATAAATACTTGTAGTTTAAAAAACATATTTGCATATATGCGCACGATTGTACTTACCGGTTTAGTACACAGAAGGCGTACAGTAATAATTGTAAGAAAGTACTAAAAACTATGTATGACATAATTTTTAACTGCATGTTTTAATATTATATAATTTCCTATATCTTAGTAGATTTAAATACAGTACAAATATAAATGAAATTAAGATCCTAATTCAAAGTGCAATATAAAATATATTAGGCCAAGTAAAATAAGAGCCTTTATATAACTGTATTCTAAATCAATAATTAACAGTAAATATCTAATGTAGAAAATTAATAAATTTATTAGAAACGTAGAAATATCGATTGCAAGTATGGTAGGTAGTAATTGTAAAACTAAAAGTTGGGAAACACTTTGAAACTCGACAAGTGGCAAATAGAATGTATAGTTTGCTTTTTAAAGTTATTTTTTATTTCAAATTTATTTATTTTCATTTGAAGCTTAATTTACAAATTTTAATTGTTCTTGTAAAAATATTTGTTGCATGTATATATATAACAAATTTAAAGGTATCAGCAGCAAGAAATAATATTATCAATTAAAAAATTAAATAAACAAAATAAATTTATCAAAAAATTTTTTGGTCCATATTATTATTGTCAGTTTTAATTTTGAAATAACTTTTCAAAGATGACATAAATATTTAATATATAAAAAAATTTGAACACACAGAAACTGCAGAAGAAAATTCAATATTAAAGTACAATTTAATATGCAAAAATAATAAAAAAATTAAAAAGTAATAATAGAAGAAAACGAAAAATATGAAAGAAAGAAAGATAAAAAAAATCGAATACAAAAAAAGGAAAACAGAAGAAAACGGCAATGAATGAGAACAACAAAAAGCCGTAGAAATATAAGAAAAAAAATAGAAAACCAGTCAAAAAATGATTAGAAAGAAAAGAAAAGAACTCAAAGGAAAGAAACGGAAAATGAAGAGCAGGGGAAACCTAAGTATTTAGAGTAGAAGCTATGGAACTAAACATTCTTCCCACATTCTGTACATTTCTTCAATTTCGAAACAGATTAGGTTTTCTTCTGTCAGACTACTCTTTCTGTTGGAAATTGTCCAGCGACAAAGCAACTTGCCAACAATTTATGACATTTTTCCTATAAAAGAGATGGAAGAGCGAACCAAAATGGAATACCAGAAGAAAATAAATGATGATAACCTTATTCCAATGCAATGAATTCAGATGATCTCTGTCATTTTAAAACCCCAATTGTATTTCGAAAAAACCTATGATTTCTCAGGAATTAATGAGACTATCTGACCCGTTCGTCCGCACATCATTAGTCCTGAAATTGATCGATACAATATTTTGCAAAAGAGTGGTTTATTTCTTCCCACTTACCGTACGGAGATACTAGCAAATTCATTTTAGTCAATGCCGCCTACAAAGCTTTCCTTTAAAACACATCCCATACGGGATGAAAGGAACAGACAATTTTTTACGCACAAACTTCGCAAAGAACAGACAACATACAAGGGAACAGAATGAGGAGCAGAGGAATATGTATCGAAAATCGGTTCTCCTTTTTGGGCTCTGCTTTGCAAATCTAATTACCAAACATCAGAATCTTTGTGCTTTCTTTTTCACTTCGGAATTCTTATACTTCGGAAATTTAATTCTTCTTGTAAATTGTGTCCTGTAAACATGGCAGCTCTCCATGAAAGACAGCTACTATGCTTGGCGCAGTATAGCCCAGACGCTCATGTGCCATAAAAATCCAAACAGACATGAAAGACGGATGAAAAAATAAAGATTTTTATCAAGGGGTTATGTGCAGATTTGATAGGCAGTCATCCTTCTGAGTAAAAATGAAATTGAGAGAAATATATATATATCAAAGATATTTTGACTTATATTTCCTTTTATCCATTTTTCCTCCTTCGTTGTCTTCTTTTTCTCCTCCTCCTCATCCCAGTGCCGGATTTATAAATGGGCATGTTGGGCACTTGCCCAGGGCGGGCGTAAGAGGCTGCGGATTTTTTTTTAAATTGCAATTTATTTACCGTAGAATTCTGTCGATCAGCTCTCCCCGAGAAGGCGCCCTCCACCCTTTTTCTTCTAACTTTGAAATTCTGAAGGACTGCATGAAACAACCCCTTCCCCCCCACGACCGGATCCAGGCAGAGGGCATGCGCCCATGAGAATAATAAGTTTACATTAAAAATTATTATTTTCAAGTAAAAAATACTTTAAACTAAACAACTTACAAGTGAAATTTTCAAGATTCGCGCCCTTCCTGAAATTTTGTTCTGCATCCGCTTTGCCCCTCCCTTAATATCCAAAAAATCATCGTCAAATGAACTAAATTTGTTTATAAAAATATCCTTATTATATCTTATAATAATGCATATAAGTAGGGTCCGAGCCAGCATGGCGACAAAGCGACAATTGTCGCCAACTCATAACCAATGGTTGTTAAATTCATAAACATCGATGACAAATTTGTCATTTGAAACACGCGCGGGCGTTTTCCGTTTATTTCATACGCAAATCGTGAATTTGGTTTTAAGGCTACTGTTCATCAAGGATAAAATTTTTCCGGCCAAAAGTCTCGCGATGCAAACAATTTAATTTTTTTTTCTTTCAAAAGTTCACCTGCATGCTCAGTTCGCGCAATATTTTGGTAAGAAAGACACTTGCAACAAATTCAGGTCTTGTAGTTCTGGAATTACAGCGCAGTCTTCGGCTGCCACCCTTTCCAATTTCCCCTGTACACAAGCAAGCAAACATGTCTTGTGGTAACACCCGATGGTAAAATTTTAAAGAAACGTTATAGGATTCTAATCGTATCAGGAGATGGTCTCCTCATTCTAAATTCTCCTTGGTTGACCAGCAGTGAAGTAAAGCGATTTCAGTGATATTTATTATTTGTGACGTTGTTTCGTTTTTACGTGCACGTGTTACTTTTTTTTAAAGCATTTTTACATCGTTTTTAGTACGTCGCATTCGCAGACAGCGTTAATCTCCTTTTTCCCTTCGCTATCGACCCCGCAAGATGTAAAGCCGACGGAGTCTGCTGAATTGCTGATTCCATCGAAAACACACTCCTCCTCTTCAAACTTGGAAGCAGATACTATAGAAAGAAAATGAAAATTTCCCAAACAATGGAAAGTTGAATTTCCGTGGATGTATTACCGATTATTAATCGGTAATACATGTTTTAGAAGGATACATATGGTAATTTTAACCTATGTCTAGCAGCTTTGTTTTTTCGACCACCAATTGGTGACCAGGTGGCCTTTTTAGACCACCAGATTACTTTCGCTGGCTCAAGCCCTACATATAAGGTAGGCTAATCATAAATGTCGCCCCTTCCCTATCCTCCGAGATTTTTCGTTGCATTTGAGGGGGCGGAACGACAAAATTTTATTTATTTCTGCAAGCACCGGGGTTATGGGCGTAACTAGCTTCGAAGTCTAGGCGGCTAACTTTTTTCTAGGTGGCGGCTGAACCGTATAATTCAATGCTTAGAAGAAATTTTCTAGAGGGGACTAGCCCCTTCATTACAGCAATGGAGGGGGCACCAAAAATCTTTGTGCGCAGAGTGCATCGAACCCTAAACCCGCCCCCCTCCTCCTCCATCTTCTTCTTCTTCTTCTTCATTATCATCATCATCACCTTGCTGTTGTTGTTGCTGAACTTTAAATAATATTTCAATCCTGTAAAAGTCGCTCATATAAATTTCATATTGATCAAATTACTTTTTAACTTATTTCGATAACTTGTAAATTGCTTAGATAACGTCTAGATTGCTGAGATAACTCATTGATTAAATAACTATAGCCTTGTTGTTTTATACAACCTACTTCGTATCGGTTCTGGAAGTAAGGAGTCTGTAAATCTGCCATAAGTAAAAAACAATCAGTAGGATAATAATAATAATAATAATAATAATAATAAAACCATCACCACTACCACAATCACCTTCTTCTTCTTCTCCTCCTCCTCCTCCTTTATCATTTTAAAAAAAAAAGTTTTTTTTTTTGCTTCAGATCAAAATAATCGATTTAATCGAGAGGATACTCTGAATGCTCACTTAGGGGATTGATGTTATATGCTAGATAAGAATCGTGTATTTCAGAGAGAAAAATTTAATAAGTATGTGAACTCCCTCAATAACATAGAGATGTACACTACCGTGAACGAATCCAATGACCCCGACCCTACTTATCTATAACGAACGGAAGGAATAATTTGATGGTTTGGCAAATGAATGACTCAATAAAAGATATTGCTCATCCGCAAAGAACTGAATGAAAAGCTCGCTCTTTCTGTCACTGAGCGATTTTGTTCATCATCTGTAATGAACGATAAAAAATGTAAAATTTTTTACCTTGGAAACAATATTACGTGGAATTGTTTATACCCAGTAAGATATTTAAAATTCCATGGTTTACTATGACGCTGGTCCTCCCCATTGGTTATGTGCACAGTATTGGGGCATTCTAGATATGGATTGGACCACCAAGGGAGCTTGATTGGATGTAAATATATTATGGAGGTGATATCAATCTCCTATCATAGTGCCCCTACGCCGAAAGAACGACAAATGTCCATCATTATCTGGCATTTTAAGCTGTGAGACTCATAAATGGTTAGGAAAAAAAATGATAGATATTGGGAAAATAACTATGATACTCGTTTGCTCTCCCTAATTGAATAAATAGGTAAAAACGGAACTTAGCCCTTCCGCAACATCACTGCATATCCTTATTAGCCCTTGATGTCCTTCCCACTAGCAGGTTTCTACCACTGAGACCACCTTAGCCATAGCTTAAAGGCAAAAAATTCCGCCCTTTTAGCGTAATTGAGATTAATATTAGATAATGATAATTTGGAAATGTCCGGTCGTGAACGACTTTCACTTAATTTTAGGAAATATTGACACCTGAACTTTTCGATTTCAAATACTGCTATCGATAGCGTTAGTCTGAAGACAGATTAAGAGACAGCTGACCTTGTAGTCTCAAGACGGTCTATCCACCTCCTCTCAGGATATAAACATTTCAAGACTAATATGTCTCTAGAAATGTTTCCCCTTCAGATTTTCTTCATTTTCAGCACGAAAAAGGCGATCGAGTATGCTAAGAAACGAAAAAAATAATATCTAGAAAAATCAGAATATTTCCCTAGGTACAAAATAGAAAGAATGAGGGGGGGGGAGTGAAAGGTAAAAGTGGGAAGAAAAAAGAAGAAAAGGAATCAAGGAGAGAAGAAAAATGAAAAAGAAAATTTATTTGAGGACTGCAAATGGCAAAATGATTTAGGCAGTATTTAGGAATTGAGTTGCCATTTTTGTCAAAAAAGTCAACAAACTTTATATCACCTCATGAGAACAATTGCTATTGGACAAAGCAGAATACTGAAGCAGAAATTTTTTTTTCACTTCGTTATGATTACATAATTTGCATGCGCATATCTAACGAGCATTTCTGCAAAAAATAATTCTCTCTTTTTTAGAAAGTCTTCAAGATTTCAAGAACATTGACACTATATTATAAATATGCTAATGATTTCAGTCATGGATATCTCAGAAGAGAAAGTTTAAGATCCGTTGCAATATTCCTTTTCTCGCATTATATGCAAATAAATTTTGTTTAAATTTTTCCAAGTAGGTTGAATATTTATATTTGATTTATTCTTAAAAATTTACTATTTTGAATTTGTTTGTGAATTTCAAGAAATGCGTATGAAACGATATTAGTCAACGAATAAAAATAATTACAGAACGAAGAATGAACATCAAAAATTGAAATGAATGGAAGATTATGTCAGTAAATAAGAATAATAATAATAAGGAATAACGAGGAGTAAAGACATATAAAGGACTAACAGCAAGAGAATATCAAAGAATGAAGAACAGAGATAATAAGGTAAATTGTAGATATATTGATAATAAAGGTGCTAAGAAGTAAAGAATAAAAATAAATAAAAACAGACACTGATAAAGAAATTGAAGAAATAATTATTATTGAATAATTAAAAATAATAATTAAAGAAATAGCATAGAGAAATAGAAAATAATTATAAAGGATGGAAGTTTGATATGGAAAAAATGTTTAGCAGAGGAAGAAAAGGTTCTAAGAAGATTTAATAAAATATGTAAGAAAAACATGAAAGCAAAAGTGAAAAATTAAATAATTAATTTTTTTAATTAAAAATTAAATAATAAATTTTTAAAATTTTTCGCTCAATTACCCTTTATAATTTGCGGCGAAAGGTACATCAATAAAATATATGACATGTTTTTCTTTCTTATATTTCTCTTTCTTTACCATAATCTCTCTCTCTCTCTCTTATATTTGTCTTTTTCTATTTTCCGTTTTCTTTCTTCTAGTCCCCCCCACTTATATTGATAGAATGACTCATCTTTTTGTTTCACGATATCCAATTTTGAGTTAATGTATATTTGGATTACATATTATGCTTAAAAGGTATAAATGAATTTTATCATTTGATTTTTAATAGCTCATTTATACGAGGTGATTCAAAAGTCAGTGCCTCCCCACCCCCGTTAATTTTTTGATGGGTTCTGGCAGATAAACGTGCTTTTGAGAAAGCTGTTTGTTGTAAAGAAACTAACTTTTGCCCTGTGTCGCTACTCACCTCCAGCACCAGGAGGCGCCCCACGGGGGCAACTCGAAAATTTCAAATGGCAAATACCAACGAGTAATACCTTCTTTTGAAGGTCTCGTTGAGAAAAAATTAATGACGCCCATAGCACCAACGACATGTCCGCAAATTTCAAAATCGACCTCTATGCTTTCTCCTGGCTTTTGCTCACGCTAGTAAGGTCGCAAGAAAGTGACGAAAATTGTAGAATGTAAAGCAATGTGTGTTCTATCAGTAACAATTTTAAATTTCGTATTAATCCAATATGTAAAGTTTCAAGGATCGTTTAAAAATATCAATATTTTAATCCTCAAAAACTCAAATAAAAATATTAAAAAAGAAAGCAGTAAAATATTAAAAAATAAAAGAAATATAAAAAAAGTAAGAAAAGAAGTTACCTGTTTAGAGATATAGCTGCTCAAACTGAAGGCCTTGCACTTCTTGGCAGTTATAAAGCCAGGTCTCAAAGCTTTCTCTGGCTTTTTGAAAACTGTGTGGAGTAATTTTATGGCCCTCATCTCATATATTCTTTGGTGCCGCACATTTATATTTTCAGGTGGCGATTCGTAAACTGCTGATTTCAAATGACCCCAAAGGAAAAAAATCCGAGGGTGTCATATCTGGCCATTCCACGAACGCCAATCCACCTTTTGGGAAACTCATTATCGAGAAAGGTTCAAACATCTGTAGAAAAGTGTGGGGGAGCACCATCCTGTTGAAAAATAATGTTGGCAACTGCGTTTGTGTAATTTTCAACAATTTCAGCTATATCTGTCACAATTTCATCCTGCCACATTTCTAAGTACAGCTGTCCTGTTAACGTTTCGGTAAGGAAAAATGGCCCGACAACGCGATCATCCAAAATACTGGCCCACATGTTGACTTTCTTTGGATATTGCGTATTTCCTCACCTGAACTCATGAAGGTTGGTATATACCAGTACCAGCAATTGTGACCATTAAGAGTTCCATTTATATGGAAACACCTTTCATCGCTGAAGCAGATTCGTCGCAAGATGTCATGGTCATCTTCAATTAACTGTAGCATTTGTTCTCAAAATTGCACTTTGCGGTCTGGATCGTCCTCATTTAATTCTTGATGGATTTGTATTTTATATGGGGTAAGACTTCTCTTCAGAATTCTTTGAATTCTCGAGTATGAAATTTCATGGACATCTGCAACTTTTCGAATACTCTGTATCGGGTTCACAACGAAGTTTGCTAATATGTTCACTTGCAGCTCCTCAGTTAAAGCGAATGGATGACCCGATCTAGGGGCTTCATTGACGCTGCCAGTGTTCAGAAACTTCTTGACAGTTTTCCGCCGGTATTTTCGGTCAACAGGTCTCTCAGGATGTGCTTCATTAAATAATCGGACAGTTCCATGGAAATTCTTTTCGGCCTGGCCGTAAGAAAAGAATGACATCTGTTCGGTGAGTGAGTGGACGAACTATTTCTTCAAAGTGTGTTCGCATAAAAAGGAATACCTTTAGTGAGGACGCGTGTGTGATTTCAAACAACTATTGTTGCTATGGAAATATTTTTATTTCAAACAACTATTGTTGCTATGGAAATATTTTTATTTCAAACAACTATTGTTGCTATGGAAATATTTTTATTTCAAACAACTATTGTTGCTATGGAAATTTTTTTGCTTGAGTTTTTGATGGTTAGAATATTAATATATTTAAGCGATCCTTGAAACCTTTTCCATTGGGTTAACACAAAATCTAAAATTTTCTTTGATAGAACACATATTGCTTTATATTCTACAGTTTTCATTATTTGCCTACGATCTTACTAGCGTGAGCAAATGCCAGGAGAATAAAGCTCGATTTTGAACTTTGCGGACACGTCGTTGGTGTTATGAGCATCGTAGTGCCATACTGTAAATGTCATCATTTTTTTCTTGACGAGACCTTCAAAACAAGGTATTACTCGATGGGGTTGCCATTTGAAATTTTCCAGTTGCCCCCTAGTGCTGCTGGTGAGTCGCAACACAGGACAAAAGTTAGTTCCTTTTCAACAAGGAACTTTCCCGAAACGACGTTTATCTGCCTGAACCCACCAAAAAATTAACAAGGGGGGACTGACTTTTGAATCACCCCGTATGTTCAAAGACGTAAAACTAAAAATAAAATCAGCTCATTTCTTAACAGAAGGAAGGGAAAAAAGCTTCTCTTGGTGCGGAAATATTCTCTTCTGTAAGCATCTCTCTCTCTCTCTCTCTCTCTTCTTCTGTAGAACTTGTTTCATTTTGTTAAACGATGTTTTGTTGTACAAATAATATTGTTATAAGCTAACATTTACACTAATATATTAAAATAATAGCTTTATAATTTATTATTGTTATAAACTAACTTTTATTTTGTTGTACAACTTTTATTTTGTTGTACAACTTTTATTTTGTTGTACAACTTTTATTTTGCTACTTATCCTTTTATTTTCCGTACTATTTTTTAATTATCTTTACCTGTATTTTTGTAATTAGGCTAAATTTGTACGAAATGTAACTAATAAATTATAATTATCTACTTCATACTGATTTTAAAATTTAAAGTATTACTTAAGATGTAACATATTTAATGTTAAATAATTACACATATTAAATCAATATATATTGTTATATATTACTTAGGTCAATTAGCGTATGTATTTTACATAATGATATTTGTTAATTACATCTCGTTCACAGTGCACTCAATATATTGAATCCTAACGGATTATAAAGATTATACGTTTGATATTAACGCATCATAAAAATTATATATTTGATATTAACGGATTATAAAGATTATATATTTGATATTAACAAATCAAAAAGAACTATTAAGCTATCGGTATAACTAACTACCTCTAGCTTGTCCTCTTTGTATAGCTCTTCCATAGCCGAGTTCGGTTTGAACGAAAAGTTTTTTAACCAGATCAAAAAAGGAAATTGCGTTAAAGAAATTGATGAAACAGATACGTTCTTTATTTAATTTCATTGCAAGCTTTGATATTCTTTTTTCAAAAGCCCATGGATTTAAACCCATTACTCGCACATCGCACAACTCAGTAATGGGAGTGAGTGCCATTCCTCGGTACATTTAATGTCCTTAAACGTAAACCGTATTTACATTCCTTATCAGATTAAAGTGCAAAACACAGTGCTGTTTATTCGGGCGTTCATGGTCGTGTTTGAAAACAAACAGGTTTGCCAATCTTATTCTCGAAAATCTAGATATACCTGAGCTGTTTTTTCCGGGAAAGGCGAATCCTGAAAATTGATCTGTCCTTTTTTTCCGAACCTCCCATGAAAGTAAAAAATAAATCCAGTTTACCAATATATTCAGCATTTGTTTTGGCGTTTTTCTGCTACAAATAGAATACTCGGTTTTTTAACATTGACGTCATGGGTAGTAATCTCCGATACCCACGCTTGGGTCCAAACTAAAGCTTTGAAATCATGAGAGAAAAGAGATATCGTCCCGCCTAGATCCGAACTATAGTCCCTCCGTTAGTGCCTTAACCTCTAGACCAGTGGTATGCAAACCATGGGTCGCGACCCCTCTGGGGGTCACGAGAAAATTTTTGTGGGTCGCCAAATTCAAATGTGGGATCGTCGCAACTATTTTTAGTTGCAATTATTTTTATAAGGAATTTTATACCAAATGTTTCCAACGCTTTTATATTTCAACATGGCTACACACATTGCAATATTCTACTAATGGTTGTTAACTTTATATCTATAATATACATTAGTATATATATAATTTACATAATTAATGTAACATACAGGGTCTTTTAAATTAACTTCGTGTTTAGAGGGGTGTACAGGACGAAATAATGGACAGATTTATATGAAATTTTGCACACAGTTGTTTCTCGATATGCGCTCCGAGTTTTGTCAAAAAAGTAATGTACGTCTCACGGTTACGGTTATGATTACTGAATGTCGAAATTTTCAACTGGCAACATCTCAAATTTTCAACGGCATAATGACAGGCACCATCAGAAACCGTAAATACCGTTGGAATTTTATTTTTAGACCTAAAACTGACAAAGTTATGTAAAAAATAAATTTAGAGAAAGAAAAAGTACCGTTAACTGGAGACGTTTTTCAATCAACAGAGCTACAACTGTTCGATGTGTTCTCCTTTCTGGACAATGAGAGTTTCCATTCGAAAAATAGTGTTTTCCACAACCGAGTGCACCATTTCAATCGGATTGCCTAGCACATGACGTCGAATGCTGCCCTTCAGATTGGTTAGAGTTACAGACGGTTTGCGATTTACACGGTCTTTCAAATAACCCCCACAACCAGAAGTCACAGGGGGTGAGGTCGGGAGATCGAGGTGACCATGATGTCTGAAAACATCAGTTGATCACTCGTTCGTCAGTAAAGTGCTGCCTCAGCAATCTTTGGACAGGACGAGCAATATGGGGCGGCGCACCATCTTGCATAAATATGGTTTCATGGAGACGTTCTCGTTGTTGTAGCTGCGGTATGACGAAATGTTCCAACATGTCATGGCACCTCTGTCCAGTAACTGAACAGGTGCGGATACCAGTCGGTATTTCCTCTTCAAAAAAATGTGGACCAATAAGAAAAGTAGCTGTAAATGCACACCATACTATCACTTTCGGAGTATGCAACGGTTCTCGTTGAACAACATGAGGATTTGTTGCAGACCAAATGCGGCAGTTGCGCATCGACTTGCCCATTTAATAAGAAATTCGCCTTGTCCCTCCAAGGAATGTTCCATGGCCACGTTATCTCCTCTTGCATTCGGTCCGAGAACTGACGTGCCAAACTGACACGCATATCTGAGTCACCAGGCTTTATCTGCTATAGTATGTGAAGCTTGTAAGGATAGTACACAAACACCTTACGTAACACTCCCCATATGGTAATAGCCGACATGTCCACTTCGCGGGCAATTACTGACACACTAGCGTCACCATGTGCACATTGGCTTGATAAATCCACAAGTTCAGTAGCCACCTTTTCAAGATGAGCGGAGTCCACCCTTTTTCCACCACGGCCAGGTTGAACACCAAGATTTTTCATGTTGCTTCGAATTTCGCCATCGTTCTACGTCGAGTAGAAACAGCCATAGGTCCACGTCTTTGGCGTTTCTGACACTGGAATTCCTTGATTGTCGCAGCTGCATTATTTCTGTTCTGGTAATATAGCTTCACTAATAACGCCTTTTTATATAAAGATGTTGGCATAGCTACCATTACTTCACGCCTTGACTGCTTTGCTTTTATAGTAGCTACTATGATAGAGTTACAATAGTAACCATTATGCAAATCACAAACTGTTATTGCCACACAGCTATCTATCGACAAATACTGTAATCAATGAGTATTTTGTGTAGGAAATTAATGCGTACGCTCCACCTTTCGTAAACAATTTTCTGCCTTCCAAACTGATAATTTTGGTTTCGTACATCTGTATTACATACTGACAAACATCGACGTCGCTAATTGCGAAAGGTTTACAGTAAAAGAGGTTTACAGTAAAAGGTTTGAGTAAAAGGTTTACTCAGTTACAGTGAATTCTTGAAGCTTTTAAAAGAAGTTTTCAGTTAACTGTACTTTCCTTTCTCTCAATTTATCTTTTACATAACGTTACATAACTTTATCAGTTTTAGGTCTGAAAATAAAATTTTAACGGTATTTACTGTTTCTGATGGTGCCAGTCATTACAACGTTGAAAAATTGGGGTGTTGCCATTTGAAAATTTTGAAATTCAGTAACTATAACCGTAACCGTGAAACGTATATTACTTTTTTTTATATAACTCGCGAGCGCATATCAAGAAATATCTGTGTGCAAAATTTCATATAAATCCGTCCATTATTTCGTCCTATACACCCCTCTAAACAGGGAGCGTTTAATTTGAATGACCCTGTATATAATTAATACAGTATATACAAGTTTTATATTTATTGTCTTTTCTTTACTCTTTTAAAAATGCTTTTATTATGCAAATGTGGCGGCGGCGGACAGAGGGGTCGCAGATCTTTTGGTTACTATAAAGGGGGTCGCATATTGCTTGGCCGCTATAAAAGAGGTCTATACTATAGAAGGGGTCGCGGCTTGCTTGGCTACTATAAAAGGGGTCGCGGTGCTTGGCTACTATAAAAGGGGTCGCGGCTTGCTTGGCTACTATGAAAGGGGTCGCGGCTTGAAAAAGGTTGCGAACCACTACTGTAAACAACCGAGGTACAGGAAAGACTCTTCCTTTCTCCGTATATAAGATTGTAAGCTATTATTGCTCTTCTCGATGTTAACGTAATGGGCGAATAATGATCAGCACACAAAGACACTGAGGCGTGTTTTTGTAATTTTGACATCATTGCAGTCATATGTAAAAAATATACGCTAGCTAGCGAAATATTAGAAGTGGTTTTAGAATTTTTGCTATTTTTCTGTACTTTGATTCAAAATCTCCTGAAATTTCCACCGACGTTGGAAAGAAAACTGTTTCTTGCAAAGAAAATACACGTCGTTTAGATTCAGAAGGCCCTGTTTACACTTAGCCATTGTAAAAATAGCTAGCCAATTTCACACCATCTCACGTTCCATTGCGCTATTGATTATTCCCGAAAACGACATCTGTTCAATTACTCCCCGAAGCTTTCAATAGCACGTATTACCGATTACCTCGGCTGTAAATAGCAACGCGTTGAGCAAATTTTCTAGTGCATTGCCAATGGTGTCTAAAGAAGGAATTTCGCTCGGATTTAAGCTACCGTGCGACATAAAAAGGATGACAAATAGTTTTCTAAGATTTCAAATCCCTCGTGGATTTAGCCTCAATTTCGTATTTCTAACAACGTATTTGTGGACCGTTTTATTAGACCAATATGTAACTGACATAAACCAAATGGGAAAAAATGAATCATGGATGATATTATATTAATATCGTTATATATAATCATGGATTGTATTATACGAATATCAGAATATATAATCATGGATGGTATTATATTAATATCAGGATTATAATCATAGATGGTATTATATTAATATCGGGATATATAATCATGGATGGTATTATATTAATATCAGGATATATAATCATGGATGGTATTATATGAATATCAGGATAGATAATCATGGATGATATTATATTAATATCGTTATATATAATCATGGAAGGTATTATATTAATATCAGGATATATAATCATGGATGGTATTGTATTACAAGATATATAATCATAGATAGTATTATATTACAGGATATATAATTATAGATAGTATTATATTACAGGATATATAATCATAGATAATATATATATCCTGATGTACATTGATGGTGTTTTTCAGTGCGCAGAATTGATGGAAGGTATGTAAATAAAGCTGAAAAAATAAGTCAAATCATTTGAGGAAAGAGAATTGAGAGCAAGCAGAAATAAAACAGAACCCGTGCTGTATAAGGAAAACAATACTGATTAAGAGGACCTGGTTACAGATGGTAAAAATTGAAGAAAAGGTTTACTACTTCATGTAAATTGGATCAGTAGTGGATGTGAGTGGACACATAGAAAGGGAAATCAACTGTTAATTGAAGGCATGTTGGAGAAATTGAAAAAAAGAACACTCCATGATAAAAAATTTCCAATTGAACAAAAGCAGAAAATGCATAAAACTGCGATTAGATATCCACTAACATATATAATTCAAGGTATACAATAACAATTGGATATAACTAATGAAGCCGAGAACGTCGAAATGGATATGTATTGTGACAAGACAGAACAGTATCAGAAAGTAATAAATAAGAAAGGAAAGGAAAGGAAAGGAAGGTAACAGATTAGGCGGGAAAAACACAAGAGCTCAAATGGTATAGACGTGTGATGGGTAGACGAGAAGAATTATGTAGGAGCATTAACGATATACACATGTATATCGATGGAAAACGTAGAAGGCCGATAAAGTATTCATGGAAATTACTGGAAAATGATGGAAGAAAAGAGCCTAAAAGAGGAATGGATTGAACATTGTGAAATATAGAAAAATTTCATTAAACACAGCGAATTCACTTAAGAATGGATGATCAGGAAGAAAAAAAATATAGTGAGCGATTTTATTGATTTATAGTATTAATCTATCACGTCATACTAAACATTTTTCTTATGAAACATATATCTTCAATTCCAGGTGGGGAGGGGTTATAGAGATATTTATAAGCAAACTCTATAAACGCTCGTGAGATATTTAATTTATAATTTTTTGATAATCATATATAAGTAGAGCCCGTATTATATGCACTAAAAAGACATAAAAATATGCATTAAAACCTCTAAATATGCACACTTAAAATGCATAAACATGTAAATGAAATGAACAAAAACATACATTTAAATTTTCTTTATCTTACTTGAAAATGAAATGTCTTGCATTTTAAAACAAATATTAACTACTGAGTAGAAATATTTGATAGCATAAGCATCTTCATACAGCACAATTTCTATTACAGCATATCACAAGATATCCCTTGAAATTTTTAACGCTTAGGCTTTGCCCTCTATAATGCAATAGAATTTTTATGGTCAAAAGGATCCTTTCAAGATCTACAGAAGACATTGGACAGCATTTATAAAATTTTGCGGATTGTCTATTACTGATAGTTTATTCGTGATGCCCTACCATTCACGTTTATTGTTGATATATATATATATATATATAATGATGTGGAATTTTACCCTATGTAAGTATTTTTTTATTCTGGCATTCAATAAACTGCCTATCTAACACAATGAAACTAAATCTTCGGCTTTCTCAACAGGAATAGTAGCTATAATTTACCCATCACTATATTTTTAGCGTACTTGGACATAAGGCGTATGTTTAAAAATTTATTTGCTTTTATTGCTCAGCTAACATGTAAGGGGAAAGCTTAACTTTAGCGCTGTAGCGGAAATTTTGCGATAAAGGGGTAATAAAATTCTTAAAATTAATGAAACATGATATGCATTTATTCCGGAAATTCATCGTTTTTATGCATTCATATGCACCGACGTTAAAAAAACGAAAATATGCAATTGTCTATGCACGTTTTCATTTGCATATAATACGGGCTCTAGTCATAATTTACACATCCTTATTTTAAAATGAATTTTAAATTTCTGGCAATTGCATTTAAACATGCTTCATGCATATAATTCAAACTTATCTGAACAGTTCTGTTTAACACTGAACAAGTTTCAAAACACCTTTTAAGAACAAAGGCCAAAATTTGCATATTTTTCCATAATTTTTCAAAATCGCGATAATATTTCTAAAACGAGACATCTTCAAAGAATCTTTTTTTCTTTAGCGTCTCATTTCTCTTCCGGTAAGTTTACAAAAGCCTATCTATCCAAAGCCTTAAGGAAGGCTTTGGATAGATAGGCTTTTGTTTTCCTGGAACCTTTTATATTAATAATTCTAAAAAATATAATACTCCACAAAAATAAAAGAACCTGTGGAGGAGAGGAGCGCGTATCTGATAAAGCGAAAATCTTATTTTTTGTAACAATAACAATAAAAATGTTCTCCTAAAAAGCAAATTAATGTCATACATTTTTTTTTTGGAATCTTTTGGATGATTATTAAATTTCTCACTGGTTTTTTTCATCATTCTAAATCAATTATTTTAAGTGTTTAACATTTTAACTTGTTTCTATCCGTTAAAAACTTGTAAATAAAATCATAGAGTTTAATACCTTTAATCTGTTACGTATTTTATTCAAAATGCGAATTTTTTATCAAATATAATCTAACTTCGATCTAACGATACCAGATTTAACGATTTCTTCGATTTAACGAATGGTTTTATTGGATCGGATTGAGTAACATCGAGACTAGCGTTACATTTTCTTCGATTTAACGATTGCATTTCGTCATCAGCCTGTTAGTTGAGCAGAATTTCAGTTGGAAAATCATCGATAATTGAATTCACTTAATTGAAGTGAATGCTGGTTTAGAGTATTTAAAGAAGTATTTATTGCGTTTGGACGTCAACGACGATCTTTTCTATTCATTTGGAAAAATTTTAAAACTCAAAACAAAATGTTACCTCCCAAAAAAATCAAAATAAATGTCAATCGAAGATTTCTTTTCGAAGTAGCAATTGCGTACTTATTTGTGTCTTATGATCATTAAAATTAACACTTGATTTTCAGAACACTAGTAATGCATTTTTATGATTTTCCTTTTCGATGATTTCTTATTTTAGTTCCGATCTGTAGCGTATTTAGGACTTTTGCTCGTGGAGGGGGGGGGCCGAAACTCTAAAAAATATTGTTATTTTTTTAATATAATAGTTGCTAAAGTATTTTACACGTAAATTTTCAGCCCAAGTAAAAGCCCGGTTCCCATTACCCAACCCGTGGATACGTCATTGATTTCGATAAATGTGATTCCCCTATTTAAAGAATTCCTCGATGTAACGATTATTTTCACTAGTCCTGTGAAAATCGTTAAATCGAGGTTAGGCTCTATTTTATAAAATGTTCGAAAATAGATGTAATAGAATTTTTAAAAAATACCTAAAGAATTCCCCATCGTCTTTCAAGAATTCCTTAAAAATTGCTGAATAACAAAAACCATTTTGAAAATATTCTTCAATTTTCAAGAAAGTTTAATGAACAATAATTTGTATTAAGCAAGTACATTTGTAGAAAAACTATTCTATAGAATCCAAGGCCTTTTAGAAAACCATATTAATTATTATAGTTTTCAACAGTTATAACTATCAGAACCCTTTATGTAGCTCTAATGGTCAAGGCCTTTTGCACCAAAACCATGGGCGGATTTACCATGTTGCCGCCCCAATGCTACATTTTGCCGCCCTCTCCTACCCGTCCGCAGCCCCAATCAGTGGTAAGAACATAAAAATTGATACATTCAATATACGCCCAAAACTTTTGTATTGACAATAAATATGTTGAAAAACAAACTCATAAATTGAAACATAAACATTAAACAATATTAACTTATATTGAAGTATTATCTCTTCTTGGTATATAATAAATCAAATTCAATTTTATTGAAATAAATTTTAATTTTAGCAAAAAATAAAAGCCTATCGAACACTGGTATTTAAATGGAAAGCATGACGTCTAGCTTTCTTCTCGGCAAAACATCTGATTATATCATCATATGGTATTGATTTTGTTATATCAGACTCAATACACAAAATTTTGCCGCCCTAGTCTATAGCCTAGTATAACATATTAGGAAATATGGCACTAACCAAAACATGTTACAGAAACTATAGTAATTAAGCCTTTTATATAAATTGTAACAATCAATGTCTAGTAGAAATCTGTAGTAATTTTCTTTAAATAAACGCCAGTAAGAAAAGCCTTTTATTGAAGTTTCAATGATCAAGATTTTGCGAGTCCGTAATATTTTTAAAAGTTAACATCTTAAAATTAACACAACACTAACTAGCGATGAAAAACAACATAGAGAGAGCTGGCAACCAAAGTTTAAAAAAAGTGTTGCTAAATCGTTTTGTGCGCTTTATTTTACCTTGCTTTAGATATTCGTGCCAAGAAGTTTGCGAACAGCCCGTTAAACCTTTCTATCACCAAACGATTCTTCCGCACTGATACTCCTAGTTCAAAGGAGTTGCCTTACATTTGGAGCATCAGCCGTCAAGGGTAAGTGAATGGGTATGTGCTCAGTCAATCCGAGACGCCTCCCAATGACAGAACAAATGCCAACTAGCAAATGAAAAAAAAAATGCCCCTTTCTTCCGGCGACAATAGTTTTCAAAAAGTAGCGAAGAACAAGCAAGTTCTCAACACAAACATTTGCAAAACAAACAGATGGACATGATAAGAACCTGTATTTAGTACTTGTGTCTGAATGATTGCGCTATTTACTGATTGGTTGTTCATGGCACTTTTTATGATGATATTTATTCAACGCTCGCCAAGGCATTTAAGTGCAGCTGGCCTTTTGTAATTCGCTTTTCGCTTTCTGATTTTTTATTCACATTGATTCGTCTCTGTCCTTCAATTGTACTACAGATGCCATCGAATTCTTGAAAAGAATATCGAAATTTTTATGAACAATATTGAACTCTTTTACACGGAGCTCACTGGGACATGTACTGCTGCCATAGGAATATTTTTTAATATTCGAAGATACTACTACGAAGATATACTTTCTTCTAACAGCCACGGCTGAATCATTTTGCAGATGCAATTGAATTTCTTTGCAGGTATAATTTAATCCCTTTGCTGATATGGTTGATTCTCTTCACAGATATATTTGAATCAATTTTAAGATACATCACAATCTTTTTGCAGATATAATTGAACCTCTTTACGGATACAGTTGAATCTCTTTACGGATACAGTTGAATCCATTTGCAGATACAGCTGAATCTTTTGCAGATACAGTTGAATTTTTTTAAATATAGTCAAATAACTTTGCAGATACAATCAAATAACTTTACAGATACAATCGAATAAC
>QLNU02015270.1:81367853-81385127 GCA_006491805.2 Dysdera silvatica
CTTCGAACTATTATTCAATAGCATTTCTGGCTATTTATTTATCAACACTTCTGATTATTTATTTATCAGTTTCTTACGTTCTTATTATTTCTCATGTTTTAATAACATATATTAATATTCTTTGTAAATGTTCTTGAAAACTTCTTTTATCATTTATAACTTTTCAATATCACTTAAGATACTATATCAGACTTCAAACATCAATTTTTTTACCATCTTTAATCTATATAATTATTATTTTTCATAACTTCTGCAGAAATAGTAGTACCTGCAATTCGATTGGACTCTTTATGTCCTAATATGTATATCCAAGCGATAAATACAATAATAATCATTAATAATAATAATTCACCAATAATCTCATTGATTATGCGCCCCATAATAGACAAACACTTTCCTTCTCTTTTTTATATTTATCAGTTTTTATTTATAAGTTTTATTTGCTCTATAATAAAGATTATTTCTTTAAAATGATGATATTAATAATAGTTCAAAGGGATTTTTAGAGAAATTAATACAGTCGGAGCAAGACTTAAGCATCCTCTCGTCCTCGAAGCTTTATCCAGAAACTCCGATTTTCTCCCGGAAATATTATTTAAACAACGATCCAATAACATCCAATTGCCTTTCAGCATTCTCGCACTCAAGTGTGTGCGTGTACACACAGGGTAAGTATTAAGGCATGTGTTTAGAGGTTAAATCAAAGTCGTTCTTCTCAGCTCTCTTTATAAGAAAAATGGCGTTGTTGAGAACAGGGTTTCCGCCATTGAAATTTTATTTCCTTTAATTCTAAATTTGTTTATTTAATTATACATGGCATGGGCGCCCATATAGAGGCAGAGGGGAGCTCGACTTCCCTAGCCGTTTAAAAATTTTATTTGCCCGATTCTGCTATGCATTTACTTTCAAAAGTTTTACAAGCACATTTTAAAATAAGGTACTTTTTAGCTCATTACTAATTGTCAAGCAGTATCAATTATTTTTGTAGCATTTTAGTATCTTGTACATTCACTAAAATTTTTGACAGTCTTGAGAAGAAAGTAATAATATTTCTCAGCCCCACCCACCCCCAGAAGTATTCATATGGGCGCCCATTATACATGGTGAAACTACAATTATGACTAAAGACCGGATTATATGAACTAAAAAACCAGAAAAATATGCACTTAAAATAAATAAACATGCACTTAAAATTAATAAATATGTACTTAAAAATTTTTAATGCTTGAAAATATTATATCTCGTATTTTAAAACAAATAGATTTATTATTAACCGCCGAGTAGAAAAATTCGATATACATTACATCATATATTTTATACATCGTAATTCTATGACTATATATCCCAATATGCCTCTCGTTGTTCTAAACAGTTAAGCTTGATCTTCTATCATGTAATGATGTACCTGTATGTCATTTTTATGGCCAAAAGGGTCCTTTTCAGAGCAACGAAACATATTGAACATCACGTACGTTTTTGGGAGTTGTCTATTACGAATAGTTTATCGATGATAGAACGATGTCTATCACTGAAGGAAAATGGTGTGGAAATTTAGAATAAGTGTTTGTTTTAATTTGACTTTCAATCAATTGCCAGCCAAGCACAGTAAAACTCAGCTTTGGTTTTCCTAATTTCCTAACGAGGATGGTGGCTAGCTATAATTCATCTACGACAACATTTTGACGCCGTAAGACCTAATTAAACGTGTACATTTACAAATTCCATTGCCTTTCCGCTCAGATAAGAAGTAAGAGGAACGTTTAACTTTAGCGTTGTAGTGAAATTTTTTGGATGAGGAAATAATAAAATTCTTAAAATTACTAAAACCCTTAAAATATGCATTTATTCTGGAAATTCATGGTTTTTGTGCATTTATATTCAAAAACACTAAAAACAGCTAAAATATGTAATTGTATATGCATGTATATGCGATTTCATATACTGTGGGCTCTAGTTATGACAGTAGCATTTAATAATTCTCTACTCATCTTTGCAGTGGCGCACCCCGAATATTCCCAAGGAGGGGGCCCAGTAGTGAAAGGAATTTTTGGTGGAAAAAATGACCAAAGACCATATCAACTACGATTGTTTTTTATGTTCATTTATCATTATTAAATTGCTACTAATTTGACAGTGCAATATACTTAAATGATTAAAAATGGTGGATTTTTTTGTACAATTTTACAATGGCCAGCTTTTGTTTTCCACAAAAGATCACTGTTTTAGTAATAGATTTAAAAGTAATCCTATTGTGCAAAACTTGCTTTTGCTTGCCCTCTGTCCACTACTTGATCTACAGGAAGCCTTTTTTCCTTTTGCGACCTTTAAAAACTCATCGGCTTTGTGAACTGAATCCTTATGATAGAGAAAAGTTCTAATGTTATCTGAACTTCTTCAATGGCATTTTCTTCCAATTATTAAATTCTTTTGAAACAAGTTGATGTGTGGATTGTGTCAATCTTAAACAGACTTAATGGGGTGAAAAGAGAACACACAAAATTTGCTATAGGCGCTGTCTTCTGCATTTAGGCAAGTTATGTTTACTCAGTTCAGAAGAGCAGAACTTCTGACTGTGGTGAGATTTTCCTTGACTTTATACAGCACTAATGATGGTCGTGGGAAAATTGCAATTTGCATATGGTTACCAAAGATTTTTTAGCACTGTTATCCTATCTTCATCAGTGAGGTTAGATTTCTTGACATAATTAGAAATATCTGCAGTCAGAATTTCCAATTTAATTGTTTTGGTCTACCTTTACCTCCTGGAAAGCATTTGAAGACAGCCCTAGCCACTGCTGTTGCTTACCTCAACAGCAGTCTCATCAATGTCACAAGAGTTCAGGGAAATGTTGCTGGGATCGTCATTACTTTCAATTTTACTACTTTCAAAAAAAAAAAAAAAATTCTGCTGGCGTAATAATTTTTCGCTTTGTTAGCCCAAGGGGTGCGCGGGCCCCCAAGGTAGGTGCGCCAGAGCATGTTTGAACTAATATGATTTTTAATTAACTTTAATTTAAAAAAAAGAACGTTTTGTACTTATATACGTAAAATACGTGAATAATATTAAGTAGTGCATCTTCCACTTTTTGTGTTGTGGTAGTTTTTAACTAGGAATCTCTCGCGCTCGGAGGCCCTTTAGAGATTGGGGGCCCCTGGCGGCCGCCAGGTGTGCCAACCGCTTAATCCACTACTGATGCGGTGCTGTCTTAATTAAAGAGTATTGAAATTGAGGGGTTACTGGACTTGGTGACGTCATTGCGCCGCCCTGACTGGCATTTGACTGGTCGTCTATCCAAGCCCAGGGTGGCAGTTACCACTTTCATCAGTTTTTCATTCCTCTCCTGGTCGTACGCAGGATATTATTTTGAGGCTTGGGGGGTTCAGGGGGTTTTCCTCATTTCCTCATTTGTTACCATTCACGTTTATGAATGACGAGGGATAAAAACGAACGCTAAACTGAACTTTGTTGAAAATTGCCCTAAAACCAGAAAATACAAAAACTTTATTGAGATCTTGAGTGTATACTGAGCGTATTGTGTATTTTTCAAAATTTCTTGAGAGTACGCGGCGCACACAGCGCGTACCCTTTAGGGACAGCCCTGATATAATCATTTGCAGATCGTACGATATTTTCCCAAAAGCGAATTAGAGATTGACATTTCCCTTCTTTTTGAAATTAAATGAATCATTCTCTTTAACATACGTAGATGATACCAATTTTGTAATTCAACCAGTGCTTTATTTTCTTATAGATACATTCAGTGATTTGCAATATATTTAAGCAGCTTTAAGTGCCGTGGTTGAATCATCAGTGTGCTTGGACTATAGGAATAATTCCATAAGCGATTTTATATGCAGTGAGGGGTGAAAGCATGTTTACACTAGAATGCTGACATTTCTCACCCATGTAACAAAACAACTATTAACAGTAAAATTATTCAAATTTAATCGGATAAGTACAAATCATATGCCTTTATTTCTTGAAAGTTACAGACTTGTAACACAAATTGGTTTTATGTATTTAAACATAATTTGAACCCCCCCCCTTCAGAATATGAAGGGCAAAATTAAGTTCACAAATAAATAAAAAGTACTTGGTAGGGCCTCCCTTGGCCCGAATGACTTCAAGGAGCCCTTGAGGCATGCTGTAGACCAAGTTAGTCATAACATTTGATGGGATGCTGCTCCAAGCTTCTTGCAATGCAATCTTGAATGCAGGGATGATAATGGCACACGGTTGTCTAAAATCCCCCAAAGATGCTCAATGGCGTTCAAATCAGGTGACTGAGATGGCTATTCGAGTACCTTTATCTTCTTGGAGGCAAAATAAGCAGCTAAAATACGAGATTTATGTTTGGGGTCGTTGTCTTGTTGGAAAGACCAACCCCTTTTCAATCCCAACTTCTGTCATAGAGTCAAATTTGATTCCAAAATCTCCTTATACTTGTGGGTGTTCATGAGGCCATCAATGCATACCAAATTTGCCATTGCATTATTGGCAAAACAACCCCAAACCATAACTGATGATGGGTGTTTGATTGTTGGCTGCAAATTCTTGACATTAAACGCTGTTCCATCTTTTCTAAACACTATTTTCTTCTGTTGTTTTAAAGGTTCAAACTTGCTTTCATCGCTCCACATCACATTTTCCCAGAATTTGAGTGGCTTATCAGCAAGTTGAATTGCAAATTTTGAACTCCTTTGTTTATTTTTGGAAGAGATATAAGGTTTCTTACGTGAAATTCTTTCTTTATATCCCACCTTGTTTAACACCCTTGAAATTTGTCTCCGTGATATTGTCTTTTTGAATTGATCTTGAAATTCTTCTTGGATTTCCCTTCTCGATGTAAATGGGTTTTTGTTTATGATTCTCATAATCGTCTTGCGCTCCCTTTCTGTGAACTTTGGTTTTCGACCTGTCCTTTGGGTGCTTACAACGTGTCCATTGATTTCATATCTTTTCACTATTTTCTGAGCTCCCATTGCACTTATTTCATACTTTTCTCCTAACTGTCTGTAGGATAATTTGCCATCCACTCTGTCTTTAGTTAAGGCTGTTCTTTCAATCACCGATAGTTCCCGTGTTTTCACCATTTTCACTCTACCCTTTATCAGCCCATGACTCACACATTCTCATGAATCGTTGATTATACAAATTAGATTATATGCAAATTTCACGGACACAGAATTTTACTTTAATTTTACTTTTTTGATGTTTTATTTATTTGTAAACTTAATTTTGCTCTTCATATTCTGGAGAGGGTTCAAATGTTGTTTAAATACATAAAACCAATTTGTGTTACAAGTCCGTAAGTTTCAAGAAATAAAGGAACATGATTTATACTTATTCCATTAAATTTGAAAAATTCTACTGTTATAGGGTGATAAGTGTCAACATTTCAGTGTAAATGTACTTTCGTCCCCCACTGTAAGTAATGTTGTCAATTGGTACATTTCATGTGAAACAATATTCCGCTTTAAAAAAAGCTGCTTGAAAACCATTTTCCAAACCTGGAAAAAAATCCGGATTAAGATGGTAAATGATCAGAGGGAAAAACTTCAGTTTTTAAAGCCTTTCAAACCAATAAATTGTAAATTCGCAGGATTGGTGTTTTATGACGGAAAGAAATATATACACATATGCATCCGGGAGCTGTTTGGCAGCAGCCCAAGAAAGGGGCAAGTGAGGGCCAAAACAATGTAGTTGATATTGCGACTTGGGGATAAAAAAATACATGTATTTATTTCCTTCTTAAAAAATGGCTCATGTCTAGGGGTTTTAAATTTCTGTTGCCGTATTTGAGCCCTTGCAAAAAATTTATTTTAAAGAAATATTTCTGTTGTGGAAGTCTTGCTCTTCGATCAGTTGAGATGGAAGTTAAGCATTTTTAACAATGGTCAAACTTCTGGGAATTATGATACCCACATTTGGAATTAGTGTTTCCATCAAATGTAATTCACGTTGTCTTTTGTTGTTTCGATAAATTATCCAATATAGTAATATTTTCTATTGAAATTTTATCAAGATGCCTTAATTTTCTCTCAATCTATTTTAAGTAATTATGTCATACAAACTCAGGAAATTTTAATGCTTTTGTGGTATTCTTCTGAATGTTCTTCAGCTGGATGATCCATCCAGAAAGAAATTCTATCGTCCTGTTTTCCGATGTTTAAACTCTAAGCATCCCTTTTCTTACGTTTGAATTTTAGCCCATTGTCCTTCGTCTCTTAATTTCAACTCATTGTTTTTCGTCTCTTAATTTCTGATCATTGATTTTCGTCTCTTAATTTCTGCTCATTGTTCTTGATCTCTTAATGTCAATTCATTGTTTTTCGTCTCCTAATTTTAAACAATTGCTTTTCTTCTTTTAATTTCAGCCTATTGTCCTTCATCTCTTAATTTCATCTCATTGTTTTTCATCCCTTAATTTCTGCTCGTTGTGTTTGGTTTTTTAATTTCAGCTCATTG
This sequence comes from Dysdera silvatica, assembly GCA_006491805.2. Lineage (NCBI taxonomy): Eukaryota > Metazoa > Arthropoda > Arachnida > Araneae > Dysderidae > Dysdera > Dysdera silvatica. Next base: position 81,374,323 of record QLNU02015270.1, read on the forward strand.
TTCTTGGTCTCTTAATTTCAGCTCATTGTTTTTCGTCTCTTAATTTTATATTAATGTTTTTAGTCTCTTAATATCAGTTCATTTTTCTTTAGAGATCCTCAAACATTTCCTTCTAATCATGGGCGTTCTTATGAGTACTTCTAGGTAGGGGTTGAAAAAAAATTAGTACCTCCTTCTCATAGCTGTCAAGAATTTTAGTGAATGTACAAGATTCCAAAATGCTACAAAAATAATTGATACTGCTTGACAATTAGTAATGAGCTAAAAAGTACCTTATTTTAAAATGTGACTGTAAAACTTTTAAGCGTAAATGCATTGCAGAATCGGGAAATCAAATTTTTAAATGACTAAGGAGGGATCGAACCCCTCCCTCCCTGCCCCATATGGGCGCCCATGTTTCTAACTATGAGATCATAAAAAAAATACGTCAAACGTTATAAATGTTTAAATAAAAACAATAAAGAAGAAATTGTTATTCATCACTTAATCTACTTTGAGCATAAAACCCTCTCATGCGCACGCGAGAACATAAATTTTTAATTCTTAGTCGTCTTCCAGCTTTGGATTCGCCTCCAGCAGATGATTCTTCAAGCTTTGTAGCTGTCAAACCCTAAAGCAAACGATTTATCTTCAAGGAATCTGGCAACATATCGAATAGACGAACGTTAAGTAAAAGAAGTTGCCATTCCAATACACAAAACTATCTTAAAAAGATACCAAGCCCAAAATGACAACACAGTCCGTTCGCCGCAAGAAAAACTAGATTCACGGAAGATTAAACCTTGTATTATGACAACAATGACCACAAGAGCATTCTAAATCAATTCCGCTTGGCACTGCCTCAAAACGTCAAATAATTCGGAAAAATTCTTCAAAAGTGACGGAAAATATTGTTCTCTGCAGAGACGTAAGAAATCTTAAATCCCTTTAAAAATTGCTGTATCTTCTTTAAGCTAATTGCAGATTGCAATTTATCAAATTTAATTTTGACATGATGATTAAGAAATTGGCAATCGTATCCTGAAGGGGACGAGGGCATACCATCTTCAAATCCCAATATCTCTTTTGGAAAGTGTTGGCTTAATTTAAATATTACAAGATACACTAAATGTTACCATATAACAGGTATCAATACAATTGCAAAATTATCGATATATATTTTTTTTTTTAATCTTAAGGCAAATATTAAAAATATTTAAGCAAATACGAGAATATTTTCAGTCGAGGATATGACATCTGCAGCGCAATGTACATTCAAACGAAAATAGAAACGTTTTAAACATGGTATTTCCCTACTTATACAAAAAGAAAATCTAAGGTTTACACTCCCCTTATCAAAAATGAACCCGCCTTGGAGACTTAATAAACCTATTTAAAATTTCTCTGGGTGCGTCGATATTACAAAGTAGAAAAGAGTTGCACATAGATACTTACCATGTTTTTTCACATAACTTCGTATATGTCTTCACAGCAACTGTCATGACAATCATACTATATGGCATATTAAGGACACCAATTAAAATAGTATTTAATAGCCTAAGGCCCAATTAAGCGTCAATTCTGGTAACAATAAAAATAAATTTCTTTAGTTGAGCGCATTTTGCACCCCGTTGGCATTAAAACGTCTTAGGGAAAAACGTTGCAGACTCCACATACACAATACATTGCAGAAAATCAACAAAAGTGTGTTCTTAGACTGCGCATAAAGTTCTACGCCGGCGCAACATTCGATAACGCAATTGCGTAAAAAGCAATTCGCAGAAAATCTGTAGCTCCAAAAATGCGCTCAAATAAAAACACAAAATCAACATCGTCATTACTCCTGATGAAGGACTGCTGCTGATGCGTCCGAAAGCTTGAGTGATCTTTTTCATTGCTATTTTACCAGTGTTTAACCTTTTGTATGTAAATATTAAATGTTAGTATCGACGTCTTAGAGCGTATTTATTTTTAGGTAGACGCCGGTATTCTTGGTCAGGAATTGGCAGAAGTGTACACAAACTATTTAAACACCCTGTATTCATTTGGAATTTGCTTCGGTCCATTCCTGACAAAGGACATAGACGTCCGCCTGAAAAGCGTCGATATTCCCTCCGACTCCAATTCCAATATTTATAAAAATGCATACAAAATAAATAGATATAAGATAAATAGATATATACAAAAGCATAAATAGATAAATATAACTTTTATTTCCTGGCACTGGAGGAGCTGATGACGTGCATTACGCAATCCTTTAAGTCTAAATGTCTCATTCGACCCAGTTATTTATTAGGTTGCATTAACGACCAAACTAAAATTAGGATTTCAACAGTGAACTGAGGATTTGCTGTCCTAGCTCAATACAGAACCATTTTGCCCAGCTTAAATGAGAGCGAAAACAACTGGTGCATTACCACTTAAAAGAGATATTATAGCAGACATAACATATGGTATAATATTCCGTTTAAGAGGTGTTTAAATGTGATACCTTTAAATACTGCAATTAAACTACATTACAACTACATTGCAATGCAATTAAATACTACAGTTTCCGATTCAAAGTTTCGTGGCTTGATTCTATAATAAATACTAAGACAAAACAATGACTTCGTCAGTTTGGCGCCGTATAGGCCCAGAGGCTCTTGCGCCATAAAAAATCCAAGATAACGAACTGTGTCAACAGACTAATAATAAATTTAAATTCTGCAGAAATTGTCTAACTCGTTTGTTACGGTTTGGAAGAATGTAATCTTACAACAGAACTAATTTTTCACCTTCTGTGAACTGACATCTGCGAGGTTTCGTGGAGATGTCGCAATTTGTTTTACTCACATATTCGTTAAAATGGACTTCGAAATTGATACGCTTCTATTGAATGAGGGGAAAAAGTTTGAAAGAACTTAGGGATTTATGTCAGCTGCTGGGAATTAATGCGATTATTTAAACCTATGAGGGAAAAAAATCCCTCATAGGAATCCTTTTGGAATCACTCTTGGTGGATTTCTATGACCTATTCCGTCCTTGTGCCACAAAAATTCATTTAATTGGATTCTATTTTCCAAACGCTGCTTATTTTTTTATGGCGTAAGGATAGAAAACTCAAGCTGTCCTGGAATCTACGGTTTCCTATGGAACCTAGGCCGCATTTGCCTATGGAATTAAACGCTGTACTGTGGAACCCGTAAAAAAAACATTGTCGCCCTTGTGTAATAAAAATTCCATTAATTAATTGGATTCAATCTTCTAAACACTGCTTATTTGTTTTATAACGCAAGGACATAAAGCTCATGCTGTCCTAGAATCTATGCTTTCCTATGTTCCAAACCTCCTTCGCCTATGGAATTAAAAGCTGTACTGTGGAACTCGTAAAAACCTTTACCGTCCTTTTGCCATAAAAGTCAATTAAGTCAACTAATTAATTGGATTCAATCTTCCAAACTTTGCTTTTTTATGGCGCAAGGACGGACAAGTTCATGCTGTTTTAGAATCTACAGTTTCCTATTTAACCCAAACTTTTCCTACAGAATTAAACCCTGGACTGTGGAACCCGTAAAAAGGCTTTTGCTGTATTTGTACCATAAAAGTTCGATTAATTAATTGGATTCAGTCTTCCAAACTCGGCTTGTTTGCTTTGTGGCGCAAGGACAGACAAGCTCATACTGTCCTAGAATCTACAGTTTTCACCCAAACCTCCTTCACCTATGGAATTTAACCCCAGACTGTGGAACCCGCAAAGAAACCGGCAAGTGCTAGACAATTACTGGAGTCGCACCTGGATTATTTTCGTTGTGCATTATTACTACACCACCGCAGTGCCATTTTTTAAATGGATTAAAACCTAAACTAATATTATATAATCTACTAATACTAAAATTTAAAATTATATAATTTATTTGAATTTAAATTTAAAGCAAATTTGAATTTAAATGGAATTGATATTAAAGGCAAAAACGCACGCAACCATTTGCATCCAATCTATATAAAAGACTAGTATAGGCACGTTGAGAAAGTGTTTCTATGCTGGGTATATACCTAGCGTTAGAATCTTGCAATTAATATACATTGTAAAAAACTGTAAACTTTAAAGATCGTTGGTTCCCCTAATATGGCCACCATTATTCAATACCCACTTCTGAATATGGTCCAATATTACATATGTCAAAATATACGAAGTCAGATATTCCCGATGTCAAAATATATAAAGTCAAATACGCCAGATGTCAAAATATGCGAAGGCAGATATATTTCAATGTCAAAATATATAAAATCAAATACTCCAGATATCAAAATATATGAAGTCGAATATTTCAGATGTCAAAATATATGAAGTCCAATATTCCAGATGTCAAAATATATGAAGTCGAATATTCTAGATGTCAAAATATATGAAGTTAAATATTCCAGATGTAAAAATAAATAAAGTCAAATCTATCAGATCAAGTACATAACTTTAAATTAGCCAAAATATTCCGGAACAACTAAATTCTTTTTATCACAGAATCAATCTGAATAGTTTAATTTCTATGAACTTACTCTTTTGTATCTCGAATAGAGAGAAATCGATTAAACATAGGAATTAGTAAACGAATAAAAAGAGCTCGATTGCGCCTTACATTGACTCGGTTGTTTCGAAAAGGGATTATGTTCAATTTGTTTTCGTATGGAGTTGATTCCCTTTTCAAAATGACCGATTCAATTAGAGACGAACCACCGACTTTCAGGTTTCTGAACCAACGACTTAAACACTGAACTACCGTTGTTAGCCATGCATACGTTTTACATGTACTGAAATCTTCATGTATATAGGATTCATTCTGATTACTCATTCTGATTTATTATTTTTTCCTTTCTTTGTTTCTAAGGAATTGGACGGCTTAGACAAGTTTAGTTATATTAATTAATATGTAAAGAAATGTTTTAATGATGATAATTATAAATGTATTCATTATTAACCTATTACGAGTTTGACATTGTTGGACCTTTTATATAAATTATATAATTATTAATGTCGCAATTAAATAATTAAGACAATAATTAAGCGTACAATATATATATATCACTATGTAAACTGCGACACTATGTGTTCACTTGAAGTTCACTCAAGCCGATTCGGTATGAAGGGCACCCACGTTTGTCGGAAACGAGTCTATGCGCTACACCCAACATCAAAAACATAATCCACGACGTCGTTAGCAACATTTAATGTTGAATAAATAATTAACAAACCAAGGATTTTTAGTGCTAACGTTATCTAAAACCATGCCGTCATTTACAAGAATTGGAATTGACAATCAAATTGTAAATTGACAATCAAATTGTAAATTGACAATCAAATTGTAAATTGACAATCAAATTGTAAATTGACAATCAAATTGTGAATTAACAATCAAATTGTCGAATAATTTTTAAAACGGAGGAACCCTAGTTCATTTCTGGGATAAGGTGATGTTTCTCTTTCTCGTATACATTGAAAGCTCTAGTTTGGATTCAAGCGTGTATGTCGGAAAATACCATCAATGCATTTTTTAAGGTAACTAGGAATTTCAACTTTCATAAATTCTACGCTGTTTCGTCAGACTTAAACCCTTTTTTGCTAGATTTATGAAATTTGCAAACCCAGTCGAGTTCATACTGCTTTCATGGGAAAGAGACACGTGGAACTAACGCCTTTCTCTTCAAGTAAAATTCTTTTTCCAAATATGCGTGGGATTTTTCCTGCATCTTTTATTTTGAAAGAGAAATCTCGCGCGATGGCCTGCAGCAGCATCTCCTGCCAAAGGATGCTCAAGAAGATGGAAATATCCCTCTCCAGAAGAATGTTATGAAAAAATTCTGTTGAGAAATGTTTCCAACCTCCTTTGGAAGACGGCATCATTTATGCGAATCACAAAGCAAAAATATGAAAAGTCTGTATGGTCTCCCATAAGATTCCAACGGAAGTTTTGGATATGGACCATTTACAGTTACTTATAATTCTTCCATATTCACAAGCATTCTTTCCATGGCTATCAAGACTATTTCTACATCATTCATAGATCCTTCGCTTATATGTAATAAAATATGAAACTGATTTGTTCATTAAATTTATTAAAACTATAATTTACTCTAAAGATTCTCATTTTCAGACCGTGTTTGGTCCATGTACTTTCATGTCGTATTTATAACTTGTAGCCGTTGGATAATATTTTCATAAAATTCTGATAGGAATTTAAATATGAATTAACTTTTAGCTTACAGGACTGTAAAATGGAAGTTTGTTGTTCCATGCGGAGATATATCGCCTCTTCACATCCCCCCCACTATACAAATGATACTATCATGGATAATGATACTCTGCATGGAGTCAGAAGGGAGATGTAGCTGCGCTTAAATACAAATAAACAACGCCAAATAACTTGAGTGAGCATGTATTGTACATTAGTGAAAGATAAGAAGCCTGCTCAAAATCTAATAGCAGATTGTTAACTTTCGTACAGAGCAGTGAATAAGAGGAGGATAGGGGGAAAAGATCCTGTTTGCACAACAGGCTTTTATTTCGTTCCCCTTTTCATTACCACTCGCGATCAAGCCATGTGTACCATGAACTGATCATTGACTTGGAAAGAACACGAAATGGGTGCGGGGGAATCTCTGGGATAGGGTTTATCCCAGCCCATTCTTTTAGGAGGTAAATCTGCTGGGATATACGTTGTTCCACCCGTAAGCTAAAGGTTAATCATATATAATTATATTAAAAATTTATTGATTTATTTAATTATTTATTTGTAGATGGGGTTTTAAGTAACTTTTTAAAGAGTTTCAAAGTCAGTGAAGCTTTAATTTTATATTTGTTGATTTTGTGTTCAAACTTTACAGTCCATTTACTTTTCATTAATTATTTTAATTACGTAGTTAATAATATAATAGTTATAATAAAATAATTGGTAATTTATTTAAATATTTTAATTTTTCAAAACAGGGTGTCTTGGCACCAGAGTTACAAACTTCAAGGGGCCATAGTACTCATCAAGGTGAACGATATTTGCCATGGAACCTAAAGTCGCAAACCACCCACAGCGGCAGTTCTAAAACCGTCCAGCATGCACAAATATTTATGAACAGTGCGTGAACAGCGCCAGATACTTCTCACGTTAGTTAATCAAGTGCATAGATGAACAGGATATCTCATATTGCGCTTCTCATGCACTGGTTGTAAATATTTGTGCATGCTGGACGGTTTTAGAACTGGCGCTGTGGGTGGTTTGCGACTTTAGATTCTATGACAATTATCGTTCACCTTGATGAGTACTATGACCCCTTGAAGTTTGTAACCCTGGTGCTGAGGCACCCTGCATATATGTCGCGCTACTTCACGAAACAGATTGGATTTAATAATAATAATAATATTTATTTTACAGGCAATCAAGAAAATAAACTTTAATACAAATACAAAAAATAATATGAGTGAGGAAGGTGCCTGATGCATGACCGAAAAAAAAAAGACTAAAAATCTTTTTGATGAGTCCCGGATGCAGAGTTCCGGACGAGTTCATATACGAGTTCCGGATTTCAGATATTAGATTATTTAAATACATAAACACATTGGAAAAACCATAAATAAGGGAAAACATCGACATGTTATACAGAATAAATTATGTATTGACAAACAGAACATAAAGAAATAAATTAAGCGTTGAAATTTAAAGTGCAATAAAATAAATATTGAACTGTAAAAAATACAATAGAAGATATAAAGCATTGACATCTAAGAAATAGGAAATAGAATTAAATATTAGCATGTGGATAATAAGTATTTATTTAGAGAAGACAAACTTGCGCTCTTTGTTAATATTGGTTGAACTTGTTGGGAGAAGATTCCAAACCATGGGATCTTGGGAGTCGATATGATCATATAAGTAATGACAGGTGGATTGTAATGGGATAAGGCTTCTGCTGGATCTGGAGGGATAACCATCATTACGTGGAGGAATCTGAATAATATTTGAGTGAAAGCCTTTGTGAATACGTTTAAACACGAGAAGGGCCATTCAGGATTGAGCAATTAGAGAAAATGGTAATATGGCAAAAGAAGCCCATAGGTTGGCTCTGTTATTGATTATCTTCGAATTCGTAATTTTTAATATATGTAATTGAATTTGTTCAAGTTTATGGATATTAGATTGAGTTGTTTTAGACCAAACGTTACAGCAATAGGTGAGGTGGGATTGTACTAGACAAAAATAAACGAAACGGATAGCTCTGATAGGAAGGCATTCGTGAATTCCTCGAAGAAACCCAAGAATCCTCGCAGCCTTAGATACACAAGGATAATTTCACAGGGATAACACAATTGCCAAATAATGGTCAACACAGAAAAGCCTCCGGGGCGAGATTTTTGTGAGTTTTCGTGGGGGAATTTATTATACAATAATTTTTGCCACCCACGTATAGCTTATAGCTCAAACTAGAGCTTTTATATGTTGACCATTATTTGGCAATTGTGTTATCCCTGTGAAGGGTAATAATATCTTACATCAAAATAGTACATCACGCAAACCTTGAACGAATCTCATAAACCGTTATAACTCAAAAAGTCGTGACCTTTATTAAAAGGTTTGGATCTAATAAATGAAGTAAATTTTGCCTCATCTGATGTTTCCAGAAACTGATCTTAGGATTGAAGTTATTAGATGAACAAAAAATCCCTCAATTCAGCCAGAAACGGTTTTTTGCATTTCCTGAAAATTGGGATTTTTTGAGTTGTAACACTTTCGTCGCAAGGGTGCGATATGAATTTCTGAATAATTCACAAAGCTATTGGCTTTGCCATATTTCTTTTGTACTGATTCAAAAAAGTATTTACCAATATTTGATATACTGACCATTGCTTTTTCTTCCAACAAAAATCACCTCAAATACAAAATAAGCTGAACATTAAAAATAAATTAAGTTAAATTCTTTCTCCTTTTTTTTTATTATTTGTTAGATATTGTGTTTTCACAACCACAAGTGTTGATGATTTCAGCGAAACAATGGACATTTTATCAAATTTCATGAAAAAAAAATCGCCAAATGATGAGAAAAAATCCAATATTTTGCCAAATTTCAATGGCTTCTACCTCTGCTTGGGGTTCGATTAGAGCAGATTTTATTTTTTTACACGTTTCACCATCGTACTAGCCATCTACTGACCAAATATGAAATCGATCCGGGGGCGGGGGTGCCACTTGGAGTAGTTTCCTTCTTAGATGCAAACTCATAAAGCTAGACGCACAGAATTAAAAAAAATTGTTACGCAGGGATTGTACACTTTATTGACAAATAAGACAAATTGTGGAAATTATACATTTTCCTTACGTATGTGTATTTTTATTTGATCCAATAAATAGGGATATTTGGAGTAAGGTTAATAAAAATGATATCGATGTAGAAATAATAAAAAATGTTGTTTCCACAGTTTTATTCAAATTCTTCGGTCTCGTAGTATTCAACTTATAGGAAGGGCCTTAGACAGTAGCTGGTTCTAGGTGGAGATGCTGAAGAACGCTCTGAAAAATTATGAATTCCATGAGCAATATATTTCGACATAAAAATCAAAGTTTTATAAATGTTGTACAATTGTTTATAGTGTTGCTTATATAGATTAAGATACATTGATTTATTATAAGCATTTCAAAGCAGAGAATATATCGATGGTGTACAGCATAAATGCTATGCACACAAGTGCACTATGTGAACAAATGCAAAATTTGAACTTTTGAGAAAGCGCAATTTAAAAGCTTACGCCTGTAGATAAAAAAAAACATGCTTTATAGTAGGTTTTTAAATATGTAGACCTCTATTACATTTTAAAATTTACTGCCGCCTTTTTTTATTTGATCTACAGGTTCAAGTTTTTAAACTGCGCTCATTCAAAAGTTTATTTTTGCACTTAAATATTTGTGAGCCACATAATCGGTATAAGTATGATGATTGTCAATTTCCATTTCTTGTGAACATCATGGATAGCTTGTATTTTTCTTTTTACAATAAACCATTAGTATGGAATATAATTATTCATTTATCTTCCGTCACTCATTGTGTCTAAACACTGAATTAAGTTCGGTTTTCACTCTTAAGCGTTGGCGCCAAGTGCCTTACATTTCGATAATCTTGTCCAACTTGACATGAGTGAACTGACGACGAACTGAACATCATTTATAAGTAAAGGGTTTGTTCATGTTTCATGGCGTAAGGGTACCTTAGATCATGCTGTGGCAGGACCTATAATTAAAGTTTATTTCTGCACTTTCCGATGTATTATATTGTACATGAAATGCATTATATTGTGCATGAAATGCATTATATTGTACATGAAATGTATTATATTGTACATGAAGTGCATTATATTATACATGAAATGCCTTATTACTCTCGTCGATATCAAAACAACACCATTAAACTGTCCTCTAAACATACATTTGTTACGACGTAATTTAACATATTTCTAAATTCAATGAACATTTTTAATTAAAAAAAAAAAAATCTTGGACTACCAAGTTGTATTTCATGTAAAATCTCTTAGCGATCAATTATATATAGATCGTACTAAATCTCATTAGGCTTCAGTGACGGATTAAAGGTTTTATGGGCCCAATGCTGAAAGCATAGAATGTACCTTTAAGGAATATAGCCCCCCCCCCTCCCCGATATTCCGTCAATAAATCAAGAACTTTCCTCCGTAGTTCATTACATAAATATTCACGTTTATCACTAACGACAAATTTTCGTACAGTTGTAAATAAACACTATAAAAATAGCTTTTAAATTTAAATAATAGTGAGCCTTTGTGGAGCCTCAAAGAC
>QLNU02015270.1:81390641-81417162 GCA_006491805.2 Dysdera silvatica
GCTCGACAGTGACGGACTGTTTTTGGTTTATCTGGACAGTTGGCAGAACGTTGGTGCATTGCTACAAGTGTATCATTGTGTGCTTCATCAATTCGTCGGCGTCTACTGCACCGTGGACTGCGTGCAAGAGTTCCTTTATACAGGATCCTCCTGACGCAAAACCATCGGCGCCTGCGGCTACAATGGGCTCATGGACATAGAGACTGGCGTGCTGATTGGCAACAAGTGGTGTTTTCTGATGAATCCCGCTTTAATTTGGGGTACAGTGATGGCCGCATCCGTGTTAGACGCTATACCGGTGAACGCCACCTTCCGGAGTGCGTTATCCAACGTCATAGTGGACGAACCCCCAGCGTTATGGTCTGGGGTGCGATTGCGTATCATGGACGATCTCAGCTGCTACGAATTGTGGGTAATCTTAACAGCAACCGGTACATCAATGAAGTTCTGGAGCCCGAAGTTGTTCCCTTCCTTCAAGGCATTCCCGGAGCTGTATTTCAACAGGACAATGCCCGCCCACATATTGCCAGGAATGTTCAAGACTTCTTTTCATCACAACAGATACAGCTTCTTCCTTGGCCTGCCTATTCGCCGGATATGTCGCCGATTGAACATGTGTGGGATTTCGTTGGTCGGCGTCTCGCTCGTGATCCTCGTCCCATAGCTACTACAGATGAACTTTGGGGTTGCATACAAGCAATCTGGAATGCTCTTCCTCAGGCACACATTCAACATCTGTTTGATTCCATGCCACGTCGTATAGCATCACTTATTGCAGCGCGTGGTGGCTTCACCAAATACTGATTTTCGACATGTAATATTGTTTTTTTGCTTTGTAATTTTAATCGTTTATTTGTATCAACACAGGTCGTTTGTACATTAAATTTCATTCAATTCGGACGAGTCCTTCATGGTGTTGCAATTTTTACAAACACGAGTATAAATATTTGTTTTTTAATTTTTTAAATCTAACTTTATTTGATCTTATCTTCATTGAATTTTGCTTTCTCTTTTCCTTTTCTTTCGTTTTCTTCTCAAAACGCCCACCAATCACCACTTTTATTAATTGTAGTAAAATTAATTAATCTTCAGGTAGTTTTAATTAAAAATAGATTTCTTTCCCTCTCTCACTCTCTCTCGTTTATCATAAGAACTTCACTTCTTGTATCTGGAAAGAACCTCTCTATTAACTCCATGGACTCTAGCTCTCTTACTCCATAGAAAGAACGACGATCCGAAATTGCAAAGTCCTTCATTCCTAGCCCTAGAAGAATCGTCAACAAAAAAAAAATAGTTAATTCTACTCATTCTGTTACACATCGTTTCCTGGACTGATGTTAAGTAATAATTCCATTACCTAACATCAAGCGCTTTAAGAGGTTAAGTAACAGAATGTGTCATGTTAAGTGCATTGATCTTGGAAGTTTTTTGATTCAGGTCTCTCCAGCGCCAAGAACCGGAAAGGAAGAAGAAGAAAAGACCAAGACCTTCAGCATCCAAGGCCCCAGATGTTCTTGATGGATCGTCAGCAGATCCGGGTCTTTAGGACGAAACAGTATAGATTTAGGAGAAACGAAGCCGCCAAAGAATTGTGAATCTTTTGCCACTTTCTTGGCAGCTTTTCAGAGCAGACACTCGACATATGGTGTATATGTGTATTTGCACTTTCTGTTTTGGCACCTTCACATTGTAAACTTCCCGTTACCCTTCTGTGCTTTGGCCTACTTCTTGCGGGAAATGGAAACTGACATTAAGCTGGCAGACACAAAGCCATGCTGTTGGAATTATTGTCGAAATCTGTGTAAAGCATTTTTTGTTCGCAGATTTTATGGTAAAATATAATTAAAACTCTAACCAACTATTCTACACTTAAGACTCAAAATTTCATAAACTTTTTATGATTGAAAAGTTGGAAAAACTGGTGATACTGGTTTTCTGATGTTTCTTAACCTCAGGAAACATTGGACGAATCATGATTCCAAATACTGAGCAAAGATTTTAATGAGGTATTGGCCCTAAAAGTAGATTATTAAAAAAAATAAGTATTGGCTTAACTAGGGGTGGTTTATCCCTCCCTAGAAGAAGAAGTTTAGCCATCCCTAAAATTACAAATGTGGATTATAGCCCCCATCGCTCGGTCTCGAGACCAGGTACACCAATGATAATAAATGCAAAACTAAGGCCACGTCAATTGTGGGCCATGTGGCTCAGTGGGTAAAACGCCACGATATAAATCTGAGGGCGGCCCTGTAATAATGCAACGATAACACGTTCGCCTCATGTGCCGTTAACCCGGGGTCAGCTCCCAACGGCGCTTAAAAATGCGCTTATCGGTTAACTGCTCCCTGTAGTCTGGGGGTTAATTCCTTAGGGCTGAAAAAGTACTTATTTCCAGGGTAAATGTAGGTCCCGGTGCAGCATTACCTTTTCTGTCGCATGAAACACAAAAAAATCTAACAGTCTCTGAATTTAAACCAGCCTGAGACATAGTCTTGTTTCATTCCAAGTCTTATGTGACAGGGAGCTCTAGCCCAAGCCAAAACTCACGCAAGCTGTTACGCTTTTACCAATTTAGTTATTTTTATGGGCATTAAAATGCACGAAAGAGATATCTATTATTACATTTATGTGTGAATTATTAATGAGTACGTCGATATTTAACAAACTTAAAATATTTGTTTGCAATTATCACAAATATATTTACGAATATGATTGAGACGCCATTACGATTAGGAGCGATTAAAATTTTGATTAAGTTGCGAAGGAGCACTCTTGTATATTTCTGATAAATGATGTAATTTTACTTCCGACACACGGGGTATCTTTTCTCGTTCTAAACAGAGTATTTTTTCTTCTAAATAGAATATATTTTCTTCTTCTAAATAGAACATTGTTTCTTCTTATAAATAGAGTATTTTTCTCTAAATGAAACATCTCTCTCTCTCTCTCTCTTTATTTCATCCATATAAAAGGATTTTTTCCTTATTTTCCTCTTTATATATTCAAAGTTCACATCCAAATTTTGCAAGATAATGAAGGAAGCACTTAAGTAAAATATCTTTAATAATGATTTATATTTTGTATAAATAGTACGGATTTATAGTACATTTCATTATTTTTGCTAAAAATTTTTGGGAAATTTGGACAGTCGAGAACGTGTAGTGGATAAAGTATGAGAGTTTCTTATGCAGTATAAGGTCTCGTAACCAAAAAATAGAACTATTTGAGTGATTTCCTCTGTTTTGTTCAACCTGTCATTTACCGGTACATCGCCATGTGTTCTTGATGTCGTTGTCTAGACAAAAAGAGGGAAAAATGTGAAGCAACTTGCTGGAGAACACGAAAATGCATTTGGTATTAATCAATTAACGATCATTTATTCATGGAGAGATATTATCCAAAACTCATTAATGTGAAATAATCTAAGGAAAAAAGATTAAACTCCGGCATTACGATATCAATAACAAGACCCAATATCGATTATCAGATGTTTAGGGCTTGTCACAGTTCATAAATTATATTTACGAACAATATACCGTCAGACGTCTATATAAGATCACTCTTTTAAGGCCAATCGGCTCATAGGGTCATCTTTAAAAGTCCTTGTATTTTAAATTAAATTCTTTCCAATTATGTGTTTGGGTAATCAGCTTATTAAATCAGTTTTGCTAAGTCAGCAAGAGTAACTTTATATCGAGTTCTGACTGTATATACACTGAGTGGCCAAAAAGTTAAGGACAACCTACTACGGAATAGTGATATCGCGTTGAACCCACTCTGGCTTTGATGACAGCAGATATTCTTCTAGGCGTGGACTCTACAAGTTGCTGAAAGCATTGAAAAGGTATATTATCCCATGCAAACAAAATAGCAGCTTTTAATGCCCTCAGATTGGATGTTGGTGTTCTGGAGTTATGAACAGATCTTTCCACCTCATCACACAAATGCTCAATTGGGTTGAGATCTGGCGATTGAGGGGGACATACAAGCAATTGGAACTCGAAATCATGCTCCGAAAATCAATATGAGAAAATTCCAAACCGCTGGCTGGGTGTATTGTCCTGAAGGAAATTTCCATCATCATCAGGAAACATTATGGCCATAAATAGCTGTACCTGGTACATGGCAACCATGTCGAGATCTGGACCAATCTATCGGCCGATGTTTCCAGTGGAATTAAGGGACCAAGTGTATATCAGGAAAATGCTTCCCGGAGTGTAATTCCGCCTCCACCCGCTTGAACAGTTATAATGTAGCATGCCGGATCCGTGGCTTTATGCTGCTTGCGCCACACCTGGATCCTGCCAGGAACGTCATAGAGAAAAAATCAGGACTCGTCAGACCACATAACCTTCTTCCACTCATCAAGTGTCCTATGTTAGCGTTTAGCCCACAAAATCCACCTTTTCGGTTTTGCAGCCAAATCAAAGGAACTCTTGTTGGTCGCCGGCCATTAAAACCTAATTCGCTTTAAGATCCTGGACCCCTTGAACCGATATTAATGGCCACTATGAAGAAAGCTCGAATACATGTCTAGTAAATTTTTACAAGCTTTCTAATGACACCACTCATATTAAAATGCGCGACTTCCACCCAGGAAACTTGCCTTGTCAGTGTATAAAAGCAACTAGTTATAACTGGTCTTTTAATTTATTTATTTATTTATTTTTATGAATTTTTACCTAACAACGTAAATTGTTTTTTGATATTAAAAATACATTCAAAATCGATGACCACGGTAGATTTTGTGTATATCAGGTTTTTACAGAGATTTGAGTTTTTACCCACTTTGTAATAAGATAGAGAAGAAGGGGAGAGAGAACAAAGGAAAGAGAAAAGCAGAAAGGATAATGGAAATTATAATCTTTAGTACATTTGTGTAAGTTTTTAATGCAAAATTTAAGTTAAGAAATTTATTCATTGATGTTAAATATAATAGCCTACTTAGATATTTATGTTATTAAATATATTAATAAAATACATTAAAATATTAACGAACTTTAAGCCCCGGTAACTTTCAGGGAGTCCTGGTAACAAACGTTTAGCTACAGGCCTGTAGTTAGGCCAACCTCCACGTCCATTATCTGCACAATTCCAGAGACGAAAAAAAAAATAAAATGGATCAATGACGAAGGCAAACAGGAAACAGAAAGGACATACATATGACTAGCAAAACGGCTAGAAAATGAATCATCGTAACAAAAATAAAAATTTCCCTTTGCCCAGAAATAACAAAATAGGTTCAATTGGAAAGCATGCGTGCGTGATAAAAGTTTAAACGAATTGTTACGTAAAAATACTAACCCAAAACGCAGGTAGAAAAGATCCAATTGTGTGCGTTGTACGCGTTGTGCTGTTGCGCGCATATCATCATTTAGCGCGTTGGAGTAAATCCTGGTTTTTAAAATTAATGGCCCGTTTCCTCCTCGTAACTTAATGGTTATGTTTCGTGAGGGAATGATTTCTAAGGTGGACACGGCTTTGCTTAATTTGAATTGTTAATCACCGCTCATAATGGCATCTGCATTCTGATCGATTGTGGGGCGGAAACACAAGCTCCTGGTGACTCTCGGCTGTTTTCAAAATTTTAAAGAAAGTACAGGGTGTTTCCGGAAGTAATAGCAATGCACCATGCCTCCATAACCCTCACGGCTTTTAAAGAGGATACCCAGTGCAAGAGACTTGGAGATGAAAGAAAATGGAATGCTTGACCTCTGCCAAGTATTTGACCATAGCTTGTGAAGAATATGAAGATAGTTATAGCCAGGCTGACAAAATAATTTTCTAACAACGATTGATAACTTGTTTTTGTTCATGTCCCCCTTATTATTATGTCTTAGGGTATCATTTCACCCCTTCCCCCCCCCGGCTTTCAAAGTTCCCTTGGCTCAAGAATTGCATTCTAAACCAGTATTGTTGCAGTTTTGATTTCAGTACAAAATTTTCCCTTTGTAGCGAGGGGGAGGGACACTTTCTTCCTAGTTGAAAACCTCAGTTCTAGATGGTTAAATACTGAACAGAGAGAGAGAGAGAGAGAAAGAGAGAAAGAGAGAGAGAGAGAGAGAGAGATATTAAAAGGATGTTTTTGAAATATTTTTTTATATTTAATTAAACGAATTAAAATATTCTTATTTGCTAATTTGAGAATTTCAGAAATTTTGTTTTAAATGTAGCAATTTAATTTAAATTACACAGAAATATAAGTTTAAAGCAAGCATATGCAATTTAAATATGAAAATTTAAATATAAAAACTAAATTTAAAGCGCAGAAATTTAGTAAAAAGTTTAAAATTTAATTCAATATCCAAAAGTTTTAAAATTCTAAAAATCAGTAATGTAATTTAAAAGATAAAAGTTTTAAAATTTCAAAAATGAAAAATTAATTTAAAATTTATATTTTATATATTTTAATAAATATTCTGTATTTATGAGAACGTTTATAAAGACAAGAATTTAATTTAAATATAGAAATCTATTTTAAACGTAAAATTTATTTTAATTGTAGAAATGTATTTTAAATGTAGAAATTTATTTTAAATACAGAAAAATATTTTTATATTTAAATTAAAATTAAATTTAAATGTAGAAATTAATTTTAAATGTGGATATTTATTTTAAATGTAGAAATTTATCCTAAGTAAGAAATTAATTATTTAAAAAATATTAAAATTTGGGTCTCATATGAGAAACCCTGAGCATTCTGCAGTAACGCAGTTGTAAGACGTTTAGCTCTAATGTAAAAAAATTGTTTGACTACCAAAAAAAAGTTGACTACGTGAAAAACGTTTGACTACCTGCGGTACCCAATACTTTCAGTTTCTTCTCTACCGGTTCATGCGTTGGCATTTTTAAATTGCTTACTACACCAGTAACGATAATGCTAAACTCATTGGCGTACGCAGGGGGTGTTGATGGGGGTTGTAACCCCCCATTGCAATGAAATTTTGTATATTTAACATAGGAATATATGAGTTGTAGCTCCGAAAACCCCTACGAACTTTATGCGCGTATGGTCCGTGGTCCATGGTTTGACAAACAAACCACAGCCCTGAGCATCAGCTGGTAAAAATGCTTTATAATATTATATATTCTCATTTCCTTTATGTGAAAATTGGCCATAAGTCACCAATGCTGTCATTTACGAAAGTGCCAATCCCTGAATGTCAATTCTTTCCAATGAAATTGACAAAGAGGTGGTTGAAAATATGGAAACAGACAACCTCTGATGTACTTAAGAGAAATGCACCAAATTTAGAAAACTGACACACAGAGAGTCTTTTCTAAATGACAGTCTCCAAGAAATTTCCTGTTTTTAACTGAAATCGATGCTGTTGCTGATCGTCCATATATATAATTTTTTTTTTAAATCCGGGAGTGGTGTCATGGCGCAAATAAAGTGCGATGGAAAGCGTTGAAATCTAAGACTTCCTTTTTTTCCACTCCCTTTGAAACCGAAACTGGGTCAACCAATAATCCGAGAGATAAGGCGCCTGCGCACTAGAGTCCACTCTGTTCTTCCTGCAGAGGAAGATCTGCGGTAGAATCTATGGGATATGTTTGTCCTCTTCTGTTCCATACATCTCTTTGTTGTTGTTTGTTTTGATATACATAAATTATAAAAAAATGAATGAATGAATGAATGAATGAAGAAAAGTTTATAATGCATACTACGCTATCTACCTTCTTGAATCCTGTTTATTTAGATATTATTTTAACTTGTATATATCATAAAATTAGTTCATTCATTAATTCAAAACATAAAATAATAATTACGTAGTAATAAATTTAATTAATTGTAATAATAGTAACGTATCAAATAATAATCCAAATGAATTTATACGGCGAGGCATTGGATTTAATACTAATGAACAATTAGATTTCTACTTATTGAAGTATCTTTCTTTCAAATATAATTTTTGACTGAATTTAATCGTCTGTTAAATGATTAAAATTACACATAATCTAATTAATGATTGTAATTATACATTATTTAATTAATGATTGAAATAAAACACAATCTAGTTAGCGATTAAAATAAAATATAATATAGTTAATGATTAAAATAGAATATAATGTAATTATTACCATTAAAATTAATATTAAATATATTGAAATTACTACTAAATTAATTGTCAGTGCCTATTTAATGCTTCTTTGACTAATACGTAATATTAATAAGTAAAAACACAATCACAATTGTATATTTAAAATTCGTTAATTCTTTAATACGTCATAATAATTATACTCTCAGCTTTTTGTGGACTTTTTAATTGGAATAAATCGAAATATATTTTAATTATAAAATACAAATACTATACAAATGAAAAAACATAACACAGTGATGGTGAACATTAAAGGCGTACATTAGTTAACAGATGAATTAATAAATAGTACTGTGAGTTTTATTTACGTTACGTCCATTACATTACATTACATTACATTACACCCGTCACGTTATATTACATTATTCCATTACTTAAATTTGCGTCCGCGTGAGGCTTAAAGAAAAAGCAATATGTACAATTACTATCCTGTACGAAGTAAATACTAAGCAAATAAGTATTAGTTAATACAACTCCTCCATTAAATCTACATTTGTATTATCACAGGGAATTGAACGCTGCGATTAGTATACAGCGCCGTTGCTACCATTAGATCCAAGCAGGCGACCGCCTAGGGCGGCAGAATGGCAAACAAAAAACTTTTAAATCAAACAAAGAAAAAATTGAGCAAATGAGGAGAAAAAATGAAAAAGAAGAAAAATTAAAACATATAATTGTTTTCAAAATCGTAAGAAAAAATAAATAAGTCTTTACTTTGACGAATGTAAAAATGTTTGACGTATTCAATTTCTTAATTTTGCATACAAGTTCTTTTATATCTAATACATTTAAGCCTTCTAACTCAGGTAATATAACGTTGTACGTTGTTGTACCTCTAGACGTTGGTGGTTATAAAGAGGGAAGGAGATATAGGCAAAAGAGTGATGGTAGTAAAAGGGCGAAGGCGCCATTTTTCAATTTTCGCCTAGGGTGTCGAAACGTTTAGAAGTGGGTCTGTTAGTATGACAATATAATTTATAATGCACACACATTAATAATATACATTAATCAATAATAATACAATGGGTGAGCCGTCCAGAATAATGTATTTTGCGTTGACATAAATTTAAAGTTCATTGACCTGAAAAATCTTTACTTTCACGGCTTCTATTCAAGTTCTTGAAATATTGCCGCTCGATGCTTTCTTCCGACACAATGGCGAATTTTAGCTCGATCCTCCCCCTTTTCACACCAATCGATACAACTAAATTCAATCATCGATATTTCTTATAATACTAAAATCAAACGGAATCGATATCGATCTACCGAATGTTATTAAATTCCATCGGTACTTTAACTTACTTCTCCCCGAAACGTATATTTTCAAAAAGGATTCCTTTATTTATACAGGTGCCCGAGTAAGATCATTATTGTAAAATTTCATGACGGAAAAAAAAACAACAACTGGCGGTCTACCAAGTGGCGTAGCGGTGGTCGGTAGAACCTGGGACATGTTAGGTATTACGCCTGATAAAACACGTTATCACTCGCTTTCACCCGTCTAAAATTTAAATTTTGCGCCCGTAGCGTTCGCCCCGGCGGAATTCCCACGCTACGTCACTGGGTCTACGGAAGTGCTGTTTGTGGTGAGATAAAGATCAATTCAAGGGTTTTTTTTAAGGTTGATATTTGTAACAGTGTATGCAATATTTATAAAGGTCCCTAACGGTTTTAATTTTTTATGACGGTAATTTTTGTTGGGTTAGGTCAAAAATATTGTGCACCAGATACACGTTTCTAATGTTGCCATTTTGAAACAAAGGCCATTTTGAAACTACCCAGTTTCGGTTTCAAAGGATAACCACTATTTATAAAGGATAACCAATATTTAAGAAGGGTAATCAATATTTATAAAAGATAACCAATTTATAAAGGATAACCAATATTTATAAAAAGGTAACCAATATTTATGGTAACCAATATTTATAAAGATAACCAATATTTATAAAGGATAACTAATATTTATAATGGGTAACCATTTATAAAAGGCAACCAACATTTACAAAAGGATAACCAATACTTCCTTATAAAGATAACAAGATTCATAAAGGTAAAATCCAATATTTATAAAGGACAACCAATATTTATAATTGCACCTTAATTGTTAAACAGGAAATTTCAAGCAACTTTTGACAGGAAATATGTTGTCGATTGAACGCTGAGCAGCACCAACGAGGCCTTGTTGAAGTTCATTGAATGGTATTTGTAAAAAGATTTTGAGTTGATCTTTCTTTAAGCACAAATCGCATTTCTATAGATCACTTGTTTTTTTGTGTTTTTAATAATTTTTTAAAATAATAGAGATCGTTCTCTGAGATTCTGTGTATTAAATTTCTAATGAGAACACAATTATTGTATCGTTTTCAATTTATTATATATTTATTATTTTATATACCAAAATTTTCATTTATCCTCTTAAAATTTTGATTTGCATAAAATATTTTTATCTGCAGGTTTTTATTTTTGTATTTAAATTATGCAGTATTTAAATTTTTGGAACTGGTAACTTATAAAATGAAAGCTTCTCCTTCTACATGCAGAGTAAAAACTCGGTATGCTAAATTGTGTATGCGAGTCTTATGATAATACATGAAGTACGAAATTAAATATACAGCCACCACATTCTATGGCTCGAATTAAAACTTTTTTAACCCATACGATAAAAATTGGGATATTTTTAGCTAAAAAGAAACTATTTTTAGATATTTTTAAAAAGATAATTTTAGCTGTAAAGATTTTAAGAAACGAATTTCATTGATTCCCCACGAACTTCCGCTTTAGAAAGCGTGAGGTCGAAATCTGAATACAGTATAATACTACATATATTCACTTAATAAATACTACCTGATATATTATATACTACCTACTGTTTTATTTACTACATTATGTAAGTCACATAGGATTAATGATATATCTTGACTTTAGTTGCTTTATCATAACTTCTTCGAAAAATTCCAATCCTGTTTAATACAGACGTTGCGATTACTGAACGCTTACTGAATAACCCAATCAACTCCACTTTAAAAACCTTTTATGTCTTACGGTTAAGGAAAATACCACTAACCTGCAGAACCCCTCAATAACATTAAGGAGTTTCAAACTGCAGGAATGGCAACCCCCATCAAAATTACTAGTGTAAACAAAAGTCGTTTCGGTTTCAGGATGACGCATTTTAAATTGTAAACAATTTTCGAGTATAAAACTAACAAAATTATTAAATAAGTTTGTATAGAAGCAACAGAATTGTCTAAGCAGCCAAACAATTATAAAACAGACGATGACATAAATATTTCTTCTTCTTGATTACCTATTTTAAGTGATTTGTAGCATCCGATAATAATTTTTAAATTTTTTATTGCATTTGACTGTTTCTGGTTTTGGTGCTTCTATGGAAAGAGAAAAACAAAGAAAAACAAACATCATTACAAATATTTCGTACAAGAAAACAAAGCGATCAGGGAAACCACGTAACTGAAAATCAATTTTCCAAACTGAAAATCAATTTTCCAAACACTTTAGAAATGTTTTTCAATGGGTGTGGTTTCTCTGGTTGCATATGCCATACATTTCTGTGTATTTTAATATATATAAGGACATTTTCCCGGCTTCCAATGTTTCATATTTTCAACGACAACATTTTCGTAACGTTCAATATTGAATTGTTATACATAAGCAGCATTCATGTAATATATATAAAATAAATGCAAAAATTATAAAGAGAAGGACACAGTAGAGAAAATGGATATAAAAAGATAATAGGTGACATGTGATTAATAGAAGTTAAAAACCATGGCGTATGCAGGGGGGAAATAATCGGATAAATCTTCATTATCACACATTTTTGTATATATAGGCAGGAATATATATATATGGAATTTTAACTCTGTAGTTCCCATTGTAACTCTATAAGCCCCTCCCCACTTACAAAGCTTCGCTAATCATGAAATGGTTAAATTATTAGGCCGCTTAAAAAATTTAGTACAAAATTTAAGGCTTATTTGAACACAAATTTATGTATGAGACAATTTATATATATTAAACACAAACTTTAAATAAATGAGTCTGGAAACTAAAATGACTTTGCAGTTCAAACCATCATACATAATTAATACAACAAAAGAACTAAAGTTGTGCAATGCACTTTTATTGCAAATAGCACAATAATTGCAGAACATATGCACAATAATTGCAGAAAATATTGCATAATAATTGCAGAAAATATTGCACAATAATTGCAGAAAATATTGCACAATAATTGCAGAATGCACGATAACATAATAATTCTTCACGACATTCTGTGTGTGTATGTGCATATTTAAATTATGAAGAAGATGAGAAACTGGCTGGCCACCCAAATTCTCTAAAAAGTTTCTGACACATCAGTGATATGCAATTGATTAATGTTAGAACGTTAAGTGGTACGTTACTTAAACACCATTTAATATATTGGTATAATACATTAGGTGACGCAACAAATGAATTATAGGTATATTTTAATGTATAAAAAGCCTAGAAAGGTGATCAATACTGACTAATTTTCTCAAAAGCTTGATAATGGGCTTCTGTAGGTGGAATTGTTGATTCTATTCCCTAGATGTCATTGCAGACTATTTTCGAGTGCGGAAGCGCGTGTGGCTTGCCTCGCTCTCCACTCATGCTCAAAATTAATTCATAAATGGCCCACATATACTTGAAATGAATTAACAAGTGGAGCAGAAAGATCATAGTGGTAGATTTCATGGTGAGATTGTTAAGTAGATTGAATTGCTCTAACAGCATTAGTTTCAATAATCACTCTTACGAATCAATATCAATCTATCAATCGATAACCAAGAACAGAATTAGATATTGAAGGTGTAGACTACAAATGTATTAAATAACACAGTAACATCCCAGATGTTATCAAAGCTATCGATGGGCAAAACATGCTTCAAGAGCACTTTTCAGAATTGGATAAACAAAGAAATATGCGAGTAGATCAACAGGATGCTTAGCCAATCAACTAGCTTGTTTCACTAAAGACCCGTTTACGGGGTTGAAGTGAGTGTTGCTTTTTTTGTATATAATAAAAGAAAATTTATGCAAATAACATGGTAATGTGTATTGTAGAGGCCATACGCTTCCATGTAATTCCGTGACAAATTAAATATTTATTATTGTTATTATGTAGATTTTTCGCTGTGGACTAAACGAAACTATAGTTTATTTCATCAAGCCTTCTGGTTCAGATCTTGGTGTTTAAATTTTTAATATTTCAAGCTTTAAACTTTATTCTGGATAGTTTAAGACAAAGACATGATGCACTATAGACACACACTTCAAGGAATCTTATATGAAAGCTTTAGATGCAAACCCTTTGGTAATTTTTCTATTCATGTGAAGGACAGCATTACCGTGGGAAGAAAACTTATCCATAATTAATATTGGGTATTGGAAACTTCCATTAAACTTCATGTTTCATCTAATACGTTGTAGGCAACTTTATGCCAAATGCGAACTTTAGTTTTTAGAATCATACCTTTCAAACCGCTATTATTTTATGCAAACGTTTATAAAAACTTTAATTTCACACAGACGAGTAACTTCCTGCCGGCACATGGTTACCACAGCCACAATGCAATACATGCAATATGTAATAACCACATAACATGTATGTATATTATATATTATGTAATATCATAATGTATGTATGTGGTAATGACATGTATGTATGTATGTGTATGTATGTAATGTATGTATGTATGTGTGTATGTGTGTGCGTGCGTGCGTGTGCATGCATGTCTATCTGTCATTATATAACAATTGTTATTTATTATTGTTTTCAATAAGGATGGTTGATATTGTGTCTGTATTCATCTTGTATTATCAATGTAACATATTACAACAGAATTCATGAAATTTTAAGTTGATTAACGACATACATTAAACATAATATAAAATTATCTAAAATAAAAGATGGAAAACATGTCTGAATGAAACCAACAGGAAAAAGACCAGATTAACTGATATGACTAGTTCATATGCTTAGTAATAAAGTTTTTCAATTTAAATAATAATTACTTCTTTACTCTCATATTATTTCAGTGAATGCATTTAATCGATATTCAAAATTAAAATGCTTTACTTCAATTTCTCCACATTTACGCAGTTGCAGACGCCACGGAAAATTGAGAGAACTTCCAGTAACATTTCAAATTTCTGCTGGAAAAGTGTTTTCACTTTATAAGACCAATTGTTTCTGTTCTGTTAATAGGGATGAATGTAGGCCCAAATTCGTAAGTGTTGTACGTTGAACAAATTCCCATTATATCAAATTTTTAAAAGCGTAAAATTTCAGGAGGAGGCCGATTTTTTTTAATTAGATTTTGCAGAATTCCATCGAACCGTCCTCCCCAAGTATTAGTCCGTTTCGTGTTGTTTGCAGATCTGAAAAATTTCGTGACCCCCTCCCACAGCATCGAGAAAAATAAAAAATTTCGTCGTAGAATAAATGTACTCACAAAAAATATCGATTTCCTATATTACAATAATGCGTATGAGACAATTATAAATTCTCCCACATATATCTCTGATTTTACTTCGCATTTAAGGAGGCTGTTCAGCAGAATTCGGATGGGGCTCAAAAAAATTGCTGTGTTCAGGAGGCTTCGCCCCCATAATCCGGACCTGGATCAACGAATCCGGCGATGTTAAGAGTATGGAATCCCTTTGTGTGTAAATGCCATTAATTGTTATTTAATTAACTGGATGTCGATTTAATTTATATTTGCTAATTTACAGTACTTAAAATAACGTCCCTGTCTATTTTTGTTCTCTATCCTTCTTGTGCAGAATAAGGTTATTCAAAACACACAAACGTGCCTTAAGTTATTAGTCCTAAAAATAAAAAATATAAAATTTTGCTCTTCGTGTACTTTAATTTTTAATGCGCAAATGTTTACATGGTTTGAGACATCCAAGTCAATTTTTTTGAAGCAATTAAACATCGCCTATTTAGCGCAGCATTGATTACCATCAAGTCAGTCTCCTTTTTTCGTTGAAAAATTAAATTGTGGCCAAAAAACCATGAGCCGTTCTGGCCTAAACCCAAATTTCGGGGAAAATATTGGGAATTTTTTGGCTAAGTAAGGGATTTTTCTCTTATTACAAACACCATTTTTCTAACTTACGAACTTTTGAAACCGACATGATAAATCACCTGTCACACTTTGGGAAAATTTTAATTTCTTCATACGCAGTGTTCTTTCAGATCGTTTTAATCTACAGTAATTCAGCATATTGCGAATGATTAATTTAATAAATTGAAATTTTAAATTTATAGTTTTGGACTATGGCCCCATATTTATGCTGCTGAAAAAAAAGTAATGAATACTTAGATATCATATTACATTATATTGTATGCTTATTACGCCACATTACATTTTGTTAAATGATGTAGCAGTTTATTGAATATTTATTATTTATTTTTTTCATTGAAGCAAACGATATAAAATCGCATTGAAAGGACAATACAACGCCTTTATTTGCTTGAGCCCTGCTCTGTTACATTTAGAGAACGATTAGTCAGTATTAACAGTGGTTAATGATTGTTTAATTAGTATTCGGAAAACAAATAATCTTTTAATTATTATTCAGAAAAATAAATGATCATTTAATTAATCGACGCACTAATAAATGATCATCCAGTTGATCCATAATAACAAATGATCGTTCAAGATCACGAAAATAGCAAATAAAATTCCTCCTAATAGCTGTGAATAAATTAATATATATTTTATTGATTAATTAAATTTACAGATATTGTTAAGTGTCACCTGAAAACGAGTTTTGTTTTGGAATTATTTCCCATTTAATGAAAAAAATTAGTGATAAAATTAAAATCTTTGAAATCCGCTTGTTAATTGTCTGTTTTCTTTCATTAGACACTTTTCTTTCTTTCATTAGACACTTTTCTTTCTTTCACTAGAACATACAGATTACCGGTCCCTTTGAACTTATTAGCTGTTTCCCTTTTTCCACATGAAATAAAAAAAATTCAGACGGAACTGGTCGATCCCACTATTTAACTCCGTCCGCACTGAATGGTAGCATTTATTAAGTCTGCGGTTGAGATAAATTACATTATTTTTTGACTTTACTTGAAGTAATAGTAGTAGTAGTAGTGAAATTTAATTAAGCTAAATAGTATTATTTATTTCATTCTGAAAGTAAATTATAGCGCTATTTTGATATCATGACAAATATATTTATATAATGGATGAAAGATAAGGTATGATGATGAATGCTAAATTATATATTCATTCCGCTAATTTCTCAATTCTCGCAATTATATTCATTAAATTTCTTTCTATTCTATCATTTTCTAGCTTTATTAATTTGTCACAATTATCTTTTATTTCTTGCCATTCTGTTCTATAGATTTCTTTCTATTGTATTCTATCTGTTTCTTGCAATTCCGTTATCTTAAAAAGTTAAAATGAGGAGAGGAAAAATATTCTCATCAATATCTCAAAAATATGCTCTCACTATTCTATTCTATCTATTTCTCTCGATTTTCCCTATTATCTTGAGATGGTAAAATGTCAAAATATTCTCATCAGTATCTCAAAAATATGCTCTCACTATGATATTCTATTTCTCTCAATTCTCTCTACTATCTTGAGATGATAGAATGACGAGAATTTTGGCACCAATATTGCGAAAATACGTGTCAGTTTCGCGTTCAGTGGAGTGAGCACGCTGTAAAATGAAACGATGAGAAATTTGTGAACCAATAAACTGAAATGCAATATGTGTGTGCAACATTCGAGGAGTGATTCCAGTGAATTCGCTGCTCACAAACAGTGACTTCAATCGCTTGTTTGTTTGGATATTTTATGGCGCAAGAGCAGACTTCAATCACAATTGGGATTAAGTGACGGATGCTTCTAAAGATTAGAATTAGATTTCCATGACATCTAAGAGATTTCAAGCGTTATTCTCAAACTTTCATACGTTTTTAAAAAAGGATGCCTTCGATGTATTATTCTTTATAACTAATCATTTACCAATATCCGTTTCTACTTTGCATTGTGATTAATAAAGTAAATACGAGACTTAGTTTTGAGAACATACGTTGCGCTGCATTGATCTTTTACCACCCATCCAACCCCTTAATGAAATACATGATACAATCTAAATATATATTTGTTTCTTTTGCCGTACCGATCCTGATATGACAGGAATCCGTATTCACTTTTCTGTGTACTCCTGAATTCATTGTTATCCCAATAGGGATAACTTGCTTCTTCAAGGTAGGGATTAATAAGTAATAACATAATGCTTAAGTACATTGATAACAATTAATATGTCAATGTCGAACTGAATTCATTTCATTCGGAGCCAGATGCAATAGACGAAGGCGATTAAAATCGATTACAAGTCGTCTATTTCAAAAGGTGGTTACGTCGCTTGCCACAAGACAAATGTCAGTTCCATGTCCCTATGTCATGTCTATATGAAAGTCCAGTACTATATTATCCTCAAACACGTTAGTTCAGCGGTTCTCAAACTACGCAAGTGCTTCGCGTGCTCCAGTGCTCAAAAATTACAAAAAATCACTGGATTTCCTACTAAATAAAAGATTGGAAAAACAGAATTATAAAACTTTGCCCCTGGTCTCTGAATCAAAAATTTTTCACCTAAATGACGTTTTCTGTCACTGTTTTTCGGTTAGATAGTTAAGAAAGTTCCCTATTTCTCTGAAATTCGTGAGAAATGTAACGTTTTGAATAAAATAAAACCTGACGTTTTACATGCCCAAATGCTTAAAAATACCTTTCATCGTTAATACGGCTATCATTGAGTTTAGTACCTATGTTGGGAAAAATATCGTCACCTTATGAGCAACGAAAAGTATAAAAAAACATGTAAGAAAATATATTTATATAATAAATAAATATAAACATGTAAGAAAATATATACATGTAAGAAAATATATACATGTAAGAAAATATATACATGTAAGTAAATATATATTATGTGTAAATATATAATTATATACATAAATAATGTTTTCAGAAAACGATATTCAAAGTTCCAGTTTTTAATAACTTTAATTGGAAAAATGAAGTTTGGATTCAAATTTAAGCAATTTAAAACTCGAAACCAAATTCGTGCTTTTACTATCATAGAATGAAATGTTCGACTAATAAATTGAAAAATATGGTTAGGTAAAAGCAGTCAATGCATATACGTGCCTTTGCCATAAGGGTGACGATAATGCTCCGTGAATCTCCGTGGCTCCGTGAAACTTTTTTACACCACGGAGCACTTTAAGTTGAGCACTGCTGATTTACAAAAGCCGCAGAAACATCTATTTTCCGAAGCTTCATTTCCTTAAGAAATGAAGAATGATGTGGAGCAGTTAATTACAGTCTAACTTCGATTTAACGATACTCGGTTTATCGGTATCCTCAATTTAATGATTGTTTTTATTGGTTTTTCTATTTGGTTCGGATTGAGTTACATTAACTCCAGTGTTATATTCTTCTCGACTTAACGTTTGCTTTCCTCAATTTAATGATATTTTCCTGTAGCTGCAAGTACAGGGTGTTTCACTCGCTTTCGGCACCAGATTTTCGATTAATCTTATATCGATCAAAATAATGGTCGTAGTTTAATAAACGTTACCAAGGAAATATCTTGGTGTGTGAGAAGCGTGGTGACATCAAAGAAAACGTTGGAAGTGATTGAGCAAGTTGAAAGCGATTGAAAGTTGTTGGAAGTGATTGCATCAAGGCAAGCCTACACACGTCTCTCCATGTCGCAGAAGACTGCCGCCAACATATCGGGAGTTACAGCATCAATTTCCTGCTGAATGTTGTCTTTCAGTTGCATAAGAGTCTGTGGCTGTACTGCATTCAAACACAAACCACACTATAATCTTGATCACAACATGAACACAAGATCACACTCTCAAAGCTGCAACACATAAGTAAGCACGCGTCCGTAAGACAGCATGAAATGACCGACTCGCGCATGCGCACGCCTAGAACGATTGTGGCGCCAATTCTCATGTCACCATGCTTCTCGGACACCAAGATATATTTGTAGCAATTTTTATTAAATTACGGCCATTACTTTGATTAATATAAGCGAAAATACGGGGCCGAGAACGAGTGAAACGCCCTGTGGAATTTGAGTCAGAAAAGCAACTTCAATTGAGTGTACGCAATTAATATAATATAATATTAGATTATAAATTATTTCTTATATATAAGATATTATTAATCTTCACATGGTTAGCACAATTACTAAAATGGTCGGAACATAGAGCTACTGGGGAGTGTTTTTTGTAAATTGCCCGCAAAGAATATTGCTGCTCAACAGGTTTTAGGTTGCCTAACATACGGCCCGCGGGCGATAATCCGGCCCGCCAACAGTGCCAATCCGGCTCGCCGACAACTATTTGGAATAAAAAAAAAAATTCCAAAACAAAAATTTTAGATTTTTTTTTAAGAAATACGAAAAAACCGCGGTAAACCTTCTCCATATCACAAATGAACAAACAAATAAAAGAGAGTTCAAGTGTTACGTATGCACCTTTGTGGGGGGGGGGTGCTGTTGCGCTTATTTTCCTCTGTTAGCCACGTTAATTTTTGCTTACCAGGGGGAAGGAGGGTTTAAAATGGCCAAAATATTACATACGTAATACTCGAACGCTGTCTAAACGGAAAAAACTCGGAAGGCAAGTTCTTCTTCTTCTTTCTTTCTTTTTTTTTTTAACGGAACCGTTGGCCCCGTGAGATCCATGAAAAATTTTTAAGTTACCCACTGCACAAAAATTTTGGACAACTCTGATCTAACTGGATTTAATTAATGAAAGTAGCTCCATCTACATAAGCGTTGATATGCATTTGCCTATGTAATTTGCGAGGTATAATTACGGACCGAACTCACTGAAGTGGTGAGCTTCACTTGAGGTCAGTTTGCAAATGAAAATCGAGCTTGAGGCATTACAGCCAAGTTCACATCTAATGAACGAGAACGATTGTATATAAATGAATGGCATCTAACTCTGGTGAATGTGATCCGTCGTTCATCGGTCACAGGAAAAGTGTTTGTCCTTTGGTTCAGGCTCTTTCGTTAGATGTGGAACCAAACTAAAAGGCTCGGGGAAATGCTGTTACTATTTATAGGTTAAATATCAAATAGTCACATAGTTTAAATAATTTCTTCGAATCATGATCCAATTAGATCAATCGGTTAGTTTTGAAAGGACTGTCTGTTCGATCACCCGACCTCTCCCTACGAAAACCAGATGCCAGTGATGCTCATGTCTTCATGCCGGTCAGAGAAACGTTGTACACTCTACCAATAATAAAATTAAATACAAATTTCTATTAATTAACAGGGTTTTAAAATATCCCTAATTAGAAATATTCAATTTTAAAATTTCATAAACACCCTGTAGTAGTTTTGCGGTAAAGTCTTCGGCCGCCATGCAGATAACATAGGTTTAATACCAGCAGATACCCAGCGATTAAGGTTTCTTTCCAGAAACTTTTAGTCTGATTTCCCAGGTGAAAAGGATTTCCTGAGAAATCTCTAGGTACTGGCGCTACAGCGTTTTATAAAATGTAAATAATGATTTTCGCAAATTGGCTAAATGTGTGACGTTGCAACAAAATTGAGCATTTAACGACATGGGTATACTCGTATTTCATTTATATATTCATATACATACATAGAAAAGTCCGAATGCGGTAAATAGCTTTTGAAACGCAAGTTAAGAATTGGTAAGTAAAATAATTATGTACTATCAGATGAGATTAACAGTAGCGCCCTTGGCAGTGAACTGAGGAAGTTAAAAATTTTATCTCGAAAAATAATTAAAGTCGGGAAATATTTCTAATTAGAAAGTTGTAGAGCATCCTTAGTTCAGTGGTTCCCAACCTTTTTGAAGCCGCGACCCTCTTTTATAGTAACCAATTTTATAGTAACCAAAAGGTTCGTGATCCACCCCCTCTGTCCATCGCCGCACCATTTGCATAATAAAATCATTTTTAACGGAGTAAAGACAACACATTATATATAACATTACATTATATTAAGTAGATGCAAGTATGTATATAAGATTAATTATTTAACTTATATTTATTATATTAATTAATATTATAGATATAAAATTAAAAGCCATGGGTAGAATATTGTAATATGTAGCCATGTTGAAATATAAAAGCGTTGGAAACATTTGATATGAAATTCTTTATAAAAATAATTGGAACTAAAATTAATAATAATAAATTTATAAAACCAGATGTGCAACATTTTTGACACATAACTTGAGAAGTATAAAAATTATAACAATGTAAGAGAAGATCTATATTAAATTATTTTAGGCTTTGGGTTAGAAATGGAAGAGAATATAAAGCCATAGCTAATAGAAAAGGGAAGAACAAGAAAAGGAATAGTTGTGACGACCTCCCCAAAAACCTGTTTGCGACCACTTTGACGATCGCGACCCCCCAGGTTGGGAACCACTGCTTTAGTCAGTAAGAAAAGTTACACGTATCCTGCATAATATGTACACGTACTGCCAAAAAGTGAGGTGTTCCTAAAGTGTCAAAGCATCACTTTCAATTGATGCTTTTTGGTGTTTTAGAATTTGAGTCGAAGCTTTTATGGGAAGTAACCGTGCGCCATCAAATGACCTCTTTCCTGAAAAAACTTCAACTCAACATGTAAAACGCCAGAAATTATCAATTGAGATTGATACATTGAAAATTTCGGAACACCTCACTTTTTGGCAGTACGTGTACATATTGTGTATGGTCTTTGTATATTTTCTTACTAATTAAAGGACGCTCTACAATTTTCTGATTGGAAATACTTTCGAGATCAAATTTTTAACTTCCTCAGTTCGCTACCAACGGCGCTACTGTAAATCTCATTTGATAGTGCATAATCATTTTACTATACCAATACCTGTAACTTCCGTTGCAAAAGTTATTGGCCGCATCCGGTCTTTCCTAGGAACCCTGTATATCGCTTGAAATATATTAATATAATGTCCAACAACCGTCCTCCGCAAAGAATAGCTGCATTCGACCGAGCGCCACTGCCAAGCAGCATCGGTGGCAGTCATTCCATAGGCGGGGGGTGGGTGACATAACGAGTCCCGCCTTAGTGCAGAACTTTGGCTGTGGTGACCGAAGTTCGGATTCTTCGTTAAACTGTAGGCGCAGCTTGCCAATGTGGTGAACTTAAAGCCGCTTCCTCTGTATTTATTTCAACATACTACGTGTATGTGGGATAACAGTGAGATCTCCATCATGCAGGGGATTCAAAATGGTTGATGATGATGAGGACGATAATAATACAATAAGAATGTTTTTGAAATACAGATTTTACCTCCATTTCGTCTTATAGCCTTTCATGAGAGCCGAAGCCTCGTAACCAGAAAAGCTTCGTTTTCTATAATAGTGTTCATAACGACCCTTAAACGGCTACAAGAAAAATCCTCTACCAAATATTCTAGCTAAAAAAATGGAACATAGCACAAGTTCAGAAGATTTGGCAATACTTCAAAACTTGTTGTTTTCATTCTTTTGGCAAGTATGAAAGCTATTGTTGCTTAAAATGAAAAAATAAATTTCCCTGAAACGTTGCCAGAACTTGATTGTTATGATACAAAACGAAATAGGCGCGCAACTTCGAGAGTTCAATCGACTGAGCAAGTAGATGCATTCTAAAGGGGGAATGGAAATCATTAAATATAAGAAACCTAAACCCTAAAAATTGGAAGGGAATTTTGATGTCGTTTTTGTTTCCCTGTGATCCAAAATCTCTCCTCGTGAGAGAAAAACGATGCAGTCCAAAATTGGAGTTTTTTGAAACGTTACGATTTCAATTTGATATATATTCGAAACCGTTTAAGACAAATATTAGAAACTTTCAAGTTATATTTTTAATGTAGTTTTCTTTAATTCACATTCACAGAATTTTCATATGTGTATCATAACCTTAAATGTGAATTTTGATAAAAATAGTTACAGTGCCAACGTTCGAAAAATGTCAATTTTGAAATTTTTAATATTTTCCTAACAAACTTATTAAAATTTCCTGAAGACGGTCTATTCTCCATATTCTTATTTATAAGAAAATATTTTTATTTTATCAAAAGTCAAATAATATATTGAGTGATATCAAAAGCACTGACGTCATTTTTTTTAGTTTTTTCACATGTAGTGAATTGAAACAAGCAAACAAATTAACAAAGAATAGATCTGATTATATATTATTCTAACGGTTATGCTATAATTGGTATTAAAAAAAAAGAGAAAGCATATCTTCAAAAATAATTTTTTTTTGAAAAGTGGTACCGGACCGCCTTAAACTTTATTCTTTTAAAACTTTCAAAAGATTTTTTAATTCTTTTAAAACTTCCTCTTTTAAAACTTTATTAAATGGTTATTATTGGGTAATATACAACAATTATAAACCCTTTGATAAGCTAGATTAAGATTAATATAGAATGAAATAGTCTTAGTTTGGAAAGGAGAGATCAATATCTCTTTACATATTCAAATTGAACTCACTTTCTTGAATATTGATAGAAATATTTTGTAATGCTTTTAAACGTTTACTTCTTTTTGTATTCCTTTCATCTAATATAATATTTGTAGTCTATTCTAAACATATACTCTTATTGGTTTGATAGAACTGTAACAAAAATATAATGGTCTTTTGAGGAATGAAATGCAGCCAATAGCGATATGCTCCTTTTTCTGAATATATGCATAGAATTGAAAAAATAATTTTTTGTTATTTTTGTTACAATTTACGAAGTCTATTATCCTAAAATCCATATCGGCTAAAACCTCTAACCTTTCGGATTTTTTTTTTACTTTTACTCTTGGCCGAAAATGGATTCATGGAAATCAATCGATTCATTTGAAATTCATAGAGACGAAAATATTTCTTTGATAATAGTGCAACAAGAATGAACGAATATAAACGTAAATTAATGAATTGTTTCAGAATCAGAATTAATTTATTCACGAGCAGAGAAAAATTCAGAGAATCGTATTTCATGAAATATAAAATAGCGTCATATATTAATTAATAATATAAAAAATAGTATCTACATTTAAAATTTATTAATAAAACTATCACAGAAAAGGGGAAGGAAAGGAAAGCCAAAGGCCACTTTTGGCATAGGCGTGCACAGAAAGTTTCTAGGGGGGAGTTGCGCACAATGCGTACAATGGGGGGAGTTGCGTACAGGCGTAAAATGGGGTGAGGTTTAGAGCTACAACTCCATACATTCGCATGTATATATACAAAATTTGATCGCAATGGGAGTTGCAATCCCAATCGACCCCACTGCGTACGCCAATAAGTCAATGACTCTGGCGAGCTCCTTCTTACCCTCCCTATGGCAAATAATGATTAATCAATCAAACTGAAGCAAAGTAAAACTACAATAAAATCCAAAACTAAGTCTTCTGTTGTTCGTTCGCTAAACATTGACCGATGATACCGTTAGAAATAACGAGATGACGTCATAAACGGGTTGGTTCATAACAGTAGAGGGAAGGGCGTCATTTCGTAACTAGTTTTTCGCGCACGTTTGTCTGCGCGAAAAACCAGTTATGAAATGACGCCCTCCCCTCTGCTGTAATGAACCAACCCGTTTGTGACGTCAGCTCCCGTGAATTCTAAAGGTACCATCGGTCAACTTTTGGCGAACAAACTATACCATCATTCCGTAATCTCACACAATAATTAAAAAACATCGCCCACATAAGTGAATAACAAAGATTACATAAAAACATAAAATGGCTATAAACGTTATTAATTAAAGGAATACATGAAAAATTAATTTTTTTATATTCTTAACCAATTTCTCTGAAAATTGCACCCAATATTAACAGCTATAAAAGAAAACTTTTCGAACAGTTTCAACCTTTATAACTTAATAGATTTTTTTAGTATATCTTTTTTACTTCTTTTTTAAGTGTCATATTTCAAAAGTTCCACGTAGTGTATTTTTATGGCAAAAAAAATTGTATTTTTTCTAAATAATCATTGAAAACATGCTTTAAAAAATTACTGAAAATTTATACTCTGTTTTCGATAGTTTTTGTTTAAAAAAAATAAAAACTTACCTTCTATTCAAATCGTCATTTTGCTCTTTCATTTATTATGAACGCCTCCAAAATATATAAGATATATTTATTATTACATTAATATATACATTATTTATATATTATTATATATACATTATTTATATGTTATTATATACATTATTTATGTACATTATTATCATTATTTATATATTACATTATTATGTATTATTTATATATTACATTATTACATACATAATTTATGTGTTACATTGTATATATTGTTATTATATACATTATTATATACATTATTTATATATTACATTATTTATATTACATTATTTATATGTACATTGTTGCTATATTGCATTATTTATATGTTACATTATTTATATATTACATTGTTATATATTACATTGTTATATACATTATTATATATTACATTATTATATCATTATTTATATATTATACAGTATTATATATTACATTATTTATATATTACATTATTTATATATTACGGTATTATATGTGTACATTATTTATATACATTGTTGTATATTACATTGTGCATTATTATATGAAATTATTACATACATTATTTATATATTACATTATTATATACATTATTTATATATTACATTATTTACATTACTATAGTATTATTTACCTCATTATTACTGAGTGAATACGTGAAGGAAAAATTAAAATTATTCACTGAAAATTGCATCTCAAGGAATCTTTTACGTAATGCAAATTTTCTCAAAAATTAGTTTTGAGAAAAGCGAAAATAAAATTAATGGTTTACATGTCTATATCTGTGACATGACTACGTTCAAAAGAACTTTTAAATGTGATGGCCTCATCGCATCAGAATAACAAAACCGTTCTTAGAAATATGAAAATTTGCTTTATTTTTCAGCACCTAAACCAAAAAGTCGATATTTCCCCCCTAAATTCACTACTTTTTCAGGTATAATAACCCTCAAGTTGTATACCTTTGAACAATTTTGATCAATAATTCAATGAGATGTCGTTTAAACATATTGAGATCGTTAATACAGAGGATATTGAGAAATAAATTATTCCTAATTCAAGATTATAGATGATTCAAATTTGCTATGAAGAAAAGCAGTTCAAATAGATTGAGAATTAAAACACTTAAGACTGGAAAAGTGACGAACACTACGCAAATATAATAATGATGAAAAAATAACAACGTTTTTTGGCGTAGTTACAAATTTAAAAGATGGTTCGACGCACGTTTCGAGAGAACAAGGTCTCTCCTCGTCTGGAACTAGCGTGCATTAA
>QLNU02015270.1:81417262-81449516 GCA_006491805.2 Dysdera silvatica
TATATATAATTTTATCTTATCATCATTTTCGACCTTTTATGATTTCATTCCCTATTGTACTTCCAGGTTTCTTGTACGCATGCGCACGTCTGTTTCAAATCTACTCTTTATATACTAACATTTCTTGTGCCTTAGTTATATTATTAAAATACGTTAATATTGATATCGAAAAGTATTCTAAGGTCATTCTTTTTTCCTTTGCAGGTTATAGAGCTCTTTGGAAGCCATGAAAATATGGATGTTTTTGAGTTTGAGGGAAGAAAAGTTGATGAAAGACAGAAAAGAATTAACATCCTCTAACACCATGAAGTTTCCGTTCATTGTTCACAATCCTTGTAAGTTGTACTTCACTGGGATTCTTACAAAAACATCAGAAAGCGACTTCTGATATCACAATTTTTCGAATCAATTTATTATGAATCTGTCATTAAAACTATTGAATTTATTTCATGAGGTTCTTGTCATAATATCCTGAGTGAAATAATAGTGAAGTGTTGGTTGATAACTTTAGAACTTCCAATTGAAGAAAGGGGTAATTGAAATTCACAGAAGTTGGAACTTGGAGAATGATAAACGAATTAAATCATGGCTGATAAATATGCTACAAATGAAGCAGTTGAAGTTGTTGTCAGTTTGTAGCCAATGTATTAACGCTCATCATACCTGCCATAGATCAGCCACCCTTCAAGAGGAGGAGGAGGAGGAATCGACGTGTTTCTTCTTAGATATCTTAATGAACTTGTCTTCCAAATTAGAATAATTAGTATATTTACATAAATCAGTGAGAAACATAATATCATAGCCAGTGAGCCATGTTACTTTTATATGAACGGAGAAATTGCTGAAGTGCTAATTATATTTTGAAATTTGCTTCTTTATGTTTCCTGCATATTAGAGAATAGTGTAACATTGTAATATCAAGGAGTTCGAAATCTAGCATTTTGTTCACTTTTTACTCCAATAGTAAGGCGCCGAAACATAGAAGAAAAAGTGCATTGATACCAATCCCTGTGATAAAAGTCAAGCAGTAATACCATGCACGGGAACCACATACAGCATTGTAATTATCGGTGACGTAGTAATTTAGCAGCTAGCAGTCAGTATGGCTGCACAGAAGGCCCTCACGTGGACGTTCCTGATTATTGTTACAACTCTCTTCCACAATGGCGCTGCAACCTCAACAGCAAATTCGAACACTTCTCAATGTAAGGATGGCATACTGTTGCCAACATGGACCCCAACGACGAATCTTAGTAAAGGTGATGTTATAGCTAGAGGCGTAGTGTACTTCATAGCATTAGCGTACATATTTGTTGGAATATCTATCATTGCCGATCGCTTCATGGCTGCCATCGAAGTCATCACATCTAAGGAGAAAGAAGTCATCATCAAGAAACCAAATGGGGAAACGCAGACGATGAGCGTTCGCATATGGAACGAGACGGTTTCTAACTTGACCCTTATGGCCTTGGGATCTTCTGCACCAGAAATCCTCCTATCAATTATAGAAGTGATAGGGCAGGGATTTCAAGCTGGCGATCTTGGTCCCGGTACCATCGTGGGAAGTGCCGCCTTCAATATGTTTGTGATCATCGCAATATGCGTTTGGGCAATACCTAGCAATGACCATAGAAAAATCAAGCATTTGAGAGTATTCTTTGTCACAATGACGTGGAGTGTGTTTGCCTATATCTGGTTATACTTAATCCTCACCTGGTCATCTCATGGAGTTATAGAAATCTGGGAGGGTATCGTAACCTTCTTGTTCTTTCCGACGACAGTTCTTACTGCTTACATCGCAGACAGGAGGCTCCTTATCTACAAGTATTTGTCTAAGAAGTACAGGATGAATAAGAGGGGCGTGATTGTTGGAGGGGAAGGCGAAGAAGGTAGTGCCGGTTCCGTAGAAATGGGAATCAAAAGCAATGACACATCCGGTCTCAAGGTTTTTGAGGAAGAAGCTAATGAAGAAGTTAAGGAATTTGAAGAACACAGAAGAGAATACATTCAGCTTCTTCGTGAACTTCGAAGAAAGAATCCGGAAAAGGGCATGGAAGAACTAGAACTAATGGCTCGAGAAGAAATCTTGAACAGAGGTCCTAAAAGCAGGGCATTTTATCGACTTCAAGCGACAAAGAAACTTACAGGTGGAGGTAATATCGTCAAGAAAAAAATCGAAAAAGTAGAAATGGAAAAAGAAGAAACAAAAGAATCTATCAAGGATGATGTGTGTCGAATCTTTTTTGATCCAGGACATTATACAGTTATGGAAAGTGTGGGTCAATTTGCCATCACGATCGCAAGGTCTGGTGATCTTTCACATTCTGTCTGCGTTGACTTCGAGACAGAAGATGGTACAGCTGAAGCGGGTTCCGATTACGAGCCTCTTTCTGGAACGATTATTTTCCGACCTGGTGAAGGATACCAACAAGTTTTCATCACGGTCATTGACGATGACATTTTCGAGGAAGACGAACACTTTTATGTAAGATTGAGCAATGTAAGATACCTGAATCATCCTGATGGTATTCCTGTAAGGGCGATGAACGGGTCACCAGGTCAATTTGGAGGAGGTGCTCCAAGGCCACCCCTTGAACTCTCAACTCCTTCTATTGCCACCGTAATGATCTTAGACGACGATCACAGCGGTGTCTTTGGATTTGGAGAAATGGCTCAAGAAGTACCAGAGTCGGTTGGTGAATTTCGTTTAAAAGTGCCCAGGTTCAGTGGAGCTAGAGGAAGAGTCATTTTGCCGTTCAGGACAGTCGAGGATACTGCCAAACCTGGCAGAGACTACAAGCACGTGGAAGGAATTCTCTTTTTCGAAAATAACGAGAGCTGGTGAGTACATTTTTCCATTTTCTCAAGTTAATATTACACCACAACTAAAACTTAATTATCACACTTAATATATCACTTTTTAGAAAAACTATGTGCAGTTTTGTGGGGCATAATATTTCAAAATCTCCTTATCTTCGTGTGTCAGACACTCTAATGGCCACATAACTCATATGACCGATATCTCTAGGATCATGATATCCATATGACTAAAATAATTAAATGCTCATATAACTCATTATTTCAGATATTTATATAACATACGTTATATAATCATACGTTATATAAATCATACGTTATATTTATATAACGTATGATTCAGAAACTCCTATGCTCATATGATTCATGTACTCCTATATTCATATAACATATGACTCAAGTACTCCTATGTTCATATAACTTGAAAACTCCCATGTTTATGCACTAGTGTATGTGTATAACTCCTTTAATTATATTCTCATATAATTTAATACTCCTGTATTTATATATCCATGTAACTTACACTATCAGTACACCCTTAAACTCAGATACTCATATAATTACGCAACCGATAGAATTATATAACTCAGATGTTCATGCAATCCATACAATGCTCACGTAATTCGCAAACCTTCAATATTCCTATAACGTAGATATTCTTATAAAGAAGATGATAGAGGATGTTCAGGAGGGGAGAAAATCGGTGGGCATTCTCAGAAAAGCCATCTGTAAGGCAAAGAGGGACTGTTTTGATAATTTCGTTAGAAATATTGACTATCGTAAAGACAACAAAAAAGTTTTTATATTTGTTAACAAACTACGTAACTGAGGCTCTAATATAATTAAATGGCCTTTGGTCACCAGTGATAAAGAGATTGTGGATGACACAGAGATATAGCTAAGACTTTTGTATCCTTTTATTCAAAATCACAGCGCCTAGGAATAAATCAAAAACGATGTCAAAGGCAAATTAAAAAAGATTTGAGTTATTTGTCCAAGGTCTGCAACTGGAGCACATGACTTTTAATTTAAACTTTAGTATGCAGGAACTAGATGAGGCAATTCACCGTCTTGAAAAAGGGAAAAATCCCGGCCCAGATTTTATTCACGGAGAATTCTTAATGAATTTGGGTTCAAAATGTACTCATATTCTCCTTGATTTGTTTAACAGAAGTTGGAATACAACTGTCCCAGCCATGTGGAAAAAAGCTTTTATCATTCCAATTATAACGAAAAGTAAACCTCTAAATAACTTTGATAGCTCTGGACCAATTTTGTTGACAAGTGTACTGGCCAAGACTATGGAACGAGTAGTTGTCTCAAGGCTTGACTTCAGGCATACTTGTTCAGCTTTGGTTTGATTGAAAACCCTAATTGCAAGTTATAAAACAGCAGCCAGCCAATGACATCAGATAGTTTTAACGTGTGCGATGCACTAAAAACTTCTCAAGGTATTGTTAGCAAATATTGAAAAACTCGGTGGTTAATGACTAAATAGTTAAACGTCTGGAATTTGTAATAAATAAATATATTCTCATAATTCAAATATTCATATAACACATACTCATTTAACTCAAATGTTCATATAAAACATACTCATTTAACTGAGATATTCATGGAACCCTTTTAACTTATACACATTTTAAATCATGATACCAAAAAATTGGTAATACAATATTGTAATTGCAAACTCGAAAGCTGCTCTTGAAAGCAGCGTCATTTTCAACAATATTTTTAACGCTGAAGCAGCGTCCATTTCAAGTATTTTGAAATTATTGCCTTCTGTTTATATTAGTGAATAGCATTTGTTCTTGAACTCATGTCATGGCAACAGTCGATCCCTTTCCCCCCACAATCTCCAAACTTTCGTATACGTTACTTCGCAAGATTAAATGAAGAATGGAAACCTTCCCCTCTTCTGTTTCACATTTAAGCTCCATTTCCTTGATGAGGAGGAATGATGAACGATCTTCCATTAATAACCAAGTAATCCCTTAATGCAGCTAGCGTTAGAAATTACACGTAGCGCATAGT
Organism: Dysdera silvatica; assembly: GCA_006491805.2. Taxonomy (NCBI): domain Eukaryota; kingdom Metazoa; phylum Arthropoda; class Arachnida; order Araneae; family Dysderidae; genus Dysdera; species Dysdera silvatica. The sequence continues at coordinate 81,422,114 of QLNU02015270.1, forward strand.
CCTATCATGTATAGTGACGTAATAACATCGTTCGCGGGAGAAGATGAAATCAGTCATGATTCGTTCACGAGCGAAGAGTTTTCATTAATGAAGTCCCTATAATTTCAAAATGTTCTCTTTAAAAAACTGTATTTTCAAAACGAAAATGATGATGATAACAAGTGTGGATAATAGCTCAGACTATTCATGGAGACATAAAATGGAAAATTGCATGATGGGAATAATTATGAGAGACAGACGCAAAGAAATACTTGGGTGAATGGTCAAACAAGATTAGAAGACATCATTGTTAAAACGAAAAGCAGCAGTTGGCTGAGCATATCATAAGAACTAACCAATGACGGTTAACCGAAATTTTAAACTGGATTCCAAAAGATCTAAGCAAGCGCCATCAAACTAGATGAGCAGATGAAATAAGAAAACTGTTTGAGTTATTTGGAAGCGAATTGCTCAGGATAGACTTGCATTTAAAGCACTTGCAGAAACCTACATGAATCTCATCATGCAGAAAAGGTTCTCCCCTTCCAAATAATTCTCCTAATTCTCCTAATTTAAATATCTGAAAGGGATTCTTAGTGACCAGAACTGTTTTATCAAACTCATGTCCAATAAATGGTTTCTACTTGTCTAGACTTTCATATCGCATATCATTACGGTTTCGACGTGCTTAAATTACAGACGACACGAGCTTTTCATTTATTTGAGTGAAATTAGCAGCTTTTAGCGATTCATTGATTTCCGGATTATGTGTCGATAACAGTTTGAGCAATATGTCTGTTACACAATGAAGTGAAAATATATTCAAGTTTTGGGGGCATATCCAAATTGGAAATACGTTCATTAGAATGGGTAAAAATCAGCCATAAATAACAAATTATAAATTAGTTCTAAATGGACCTAAAATTATTATTAACTGAACCAATTGTCTAATATATTATTTCGGGGTCGAAGCAAAAAGTAATATATGATATACGCTAAATATTTTAAGTTGAATTTTGAAGTGTCATACTAAATCAATGTATAACATACTCTAAAAGTACTTAATAATTGTAATATGAAAGCATACAAAATGAATAGGCAGTGCAAGTATAAGGTACAAATACAGCAAAATACTGAATAAATATACCACAAAAGTACCAAATGAACCATAAGGGTAGTAAATAAATATCCAATAAAAGTACAAAATGAACATGCCATAAGAGTATTAAATAAATATACATAAAAGTACCAGACAAAAAACATAATATGAGTGCTAAATAAATATTCCATAAAAGTAGCAAAGGATCATATCATAAAAATACTAAATAAATATTCCATAAAAGTAGCAAAGGAACATGCCATAAAAATACTCAATAATATTCCATAAAAGTAGCAAAGGAATATGCCATAAAAATACTCAATAATATTCCATAAAAGTACCAAAGGTACGTACAATAAAAATACTAAATAAATATTCCATAAAAATACTCAATAATATTCCATAAAAGTACCAAAGGTACGTACAATAAAAATACTAAATAAATATTCCATAAAAATACCAAAGGTACATACAATAAAAATACTAAACAAATATTTCACAAAAGTATCAAAGGTACATACAATAAAAATATGGGAAAAAAAACCTAATAAAACTAATAAACTACATAAAAGTACAAAATGAACATGCAGGGGAAAATAGCCCATAAATGGTGTTCAATGAATATTTCACGAAGTATTGAATTAATACAGAACGAAAATGCCGGGGCACGATATAAAAATATTAAATGAATATATTATCGAACATATTTCAAAATGTAAATACATTTAAAGTACGCATTTCCAAAGTATTGAAAATTTAACATGCATTAATATAGTAATGTATATAGCGTTTGTGTCAGAGTATGATATGCAGAGTATAAAGAATTTTCGACGCACCTTATATGATGTATGGCATGGATGCCAATATTAGGTACTTGGAATACACGAAAAGAGGAAGCTTCACTCAGCAGAGACGCATATACTGAAAAGACATCTCTTTTACCAACACCAAAGAATGAAAAACGTAACAAAAACGTAGGTAAATAAGAAAAAAACGAGTGCATTGTCAGAACTTGAGGGGGAGAAGCTAGTAGCAACTTAACCCACCTCACATGAAGGATGATACAAATGAATGCTGTGTATTGAGCGTTGGAAAGGGGGCGGTCTAGCCCCCCCTGGACCTAGAGATTGGCTACGTCAATGAAAGAATTTTGTAGGAAAGGTTGATGAAAGATTTAAATTGCAGAGAACACGTCTTAAAAAAATCATCGTTTGCAAAGAGTGGGAAGGGCGAAACAAATCAATAAAAAAAAGGAGGGGAAGGCCTAAGTTAACAGCAAAATGAGAATCAAGAAGTTTTTATAGAGATATTTGATTTGATACCCGAAAAAAAGTGGGTCTAAAGTCCAAGACAAGCAGAAATAGAAACGTTATACCTTAACTCTAATTCCAAGTAAGAAAATAACAAGCAAGAAATAAAGAACTGTGGATATTTAAAGCAATGTTGGCTATCTAGTAGGTGTACGCAGGTCGAAATATGATGTGGGTGTTAAATTCGGGGGCCGCACAATATATTTTGGAATGTATATGTAACATATCGTCCGAAACAAATAAAATACATATTTTTATATTTAGGAACAGACTCAAAAATAATAAACATGAGTTTTTTCGAGATAATAGCAAGATTTATTTCAGGTTGCTTTTCTATATCATTTTACAGATGAAACAACAAAAAGACCAAATCCAAGATCCCATGAAAATAACCAATTCAATATGCTATTTTAAATACAGTTTTTAGACAAATACTGATGAGGATAATAAAATATAATAAAAACAATATGGGCGTTTATGATTATGGTCTGAAGATGTTCATCATTCAGTCTGTTTCTTTATAATGTTTTCATTATCTTTATAATAAAAATAATGTATTTAAAAAGCTCATTCTTTCAAACGTGGATATTCTCTTGAGTTCGCTTAATACAGGATATATAAATTCGTTTAGAACAGGCTTAAAGTATGTCCAATCTTATCAGAAATAGACTGAAAATGTACACACATCAGGAAGTTCGTGGCACAATTAATGTTAAAAATATTTTAATTTTATTGATCTTGTTGCGAACGCATGTATAGTTGCTGAAGCCGCCATTTTTTCTACTGGCGATTTAGAGGAGCAATCTTTCTGGAAGTACCCCATGCCGAATTTTTTTTTCATATTAATGGAAATATATCTTTAGAATATATATTATATATAAATTAAAATTAGTACTAGGAAATTAGTATTGGGAAATATAAATTTATTATTAATTAAATTAAATTAGCGTATTAATTAAATTAAATTAAGCACACTAAATTAAATTAAGTATTAATAAATTAAATTTATTATTGAATTAAATTCAACGTTAATTCACCAAATTTATTATTAATTAAATTAAATTTATTATTAATTAAATTAAATTTAGCACTACCAAATTTAGTATTAATTAAATTAATTTAGCATATCAAATTAAATTAAATTTAGTATTAATTAAATTAATTTAGTATTACTAAATTAAATTTAGGGCATTAATTAAATGCCTAACCAGTATTAATTAAATTAACTTATATTAATTAAATTAATTTAGTATTAATTAAATTAAATTTAGTATTAATTAAATTTAGTATTAGTTAAATTTAGCATTAATTAAATTAAATTTATATTAATTAAATTTGAATTTAAGTATTAATTAAATTAATTAGGCCAATTAAATTAATTTAGTATTAAATTGTTGTCAGGCCTGCATGGGTTTCAGCCTAGTATGGTTTTAGTACTACAGCCATCAAATGTCAAATCAAATTAACAAATTAAATTTGCATGGCCAAATGTGCCCAAAATTTAAATGGCCCCTGAAAACAAATTAAAGCTCTAGTATTAATTAAATTAAATTTATATTAATTAAATTAAATTAAATTTAAAATAATTAAATTAAATTTAGTTAATTAATGAATTTAGTGGCTAATTAAATTAAATTTAGTAATAATTAAATTAAATTAAATTTAGTATTAATTAAATTAAATTTAGTATTAATATTAAATTAAATTAGTATTATATAAAATTGAGTATTAGAAATATAAATTTAAAGCAATGCTTACTTTCAAACGATAATACTATCAATTCCATTTTTCAGATTTTAAGTATACCTTCCACAGAAGTTTAGGGCAAAATACAAAGGAAAACACAAAATATATACAATAAATCCTAATTCTGACGAAAATATGTGAAAATTATTTTAAATTATATCGTCATTAATCCTAATCTAATAAACTAATAACATTACTATATTAAATAAACCCTTTTATTTTAGAATAAGAAATTCTAAACGATATTATATGAATTACTTACTTGTTCGGTATATATACCCAGGAAATCGATGATAGTAACGTAGGTTTCCCTCCATTTGCAATTTACGCGGAAGTTCAGCAGCTGACACCACCAATGACAGCGTCATTTCAGCCTGTCCAATAGAATTAGGTGTTGCATCTCACATTTAATGGAGTTAACGCATTCAGGAGCTTCATATCTATACAGCTGAGTGACATAAGTCCACAGTGATGCCAAATAAATGATACGAAAAAAAATATTAAAGGTACGCTAGCAATATTATTTTTACTAATATAAATAAATTAAATTCACATATTGAAATTTTTTCTAGTGTGTTTTTCTTTTTAGTGTTGATAGAAGGATAAAATTTCTTTCACATTCAGCATATATCCTATAGCAGTTATTTCCAATTTTTTTAGAACAACAACGACCCAAAATTAAAAATAACAAATATTTACGACCCACTTTTTAAAACTAGAATGATAAATATTGATGGTCCAATTTTTCAAACGATGAATGTTCGCGATCCATTTTTTAGGACGATAAATACACAAAATGTCCAAAAGTATCCAGACACTTTGGATTTTTTATTTTTTTTTTCGAATTTCTAAAAAACCACTCGGCCAATTGTTCTCTAACTTTGGAGGTATATATAAACACTTTACAATAAAGTTTCGGTGACTTGTGCATTTAGGGGACCACCCACATATTGACAAAGTGAAAAAATATATTTGATCACCCTGTATCATAAAAAGCTGGAAATTATTTGTAACTTTCAGAAAATATTTAACCAGCTATGCTTAATGCCTGTGTGCATTTTCGTAAACCAAACATGTATATTCATGAAGATAGAAACGTTTCTTTAAGAAAACCCAAATTTTGTCACATATTTTTTGCTTATAATATCCACAATTTTCAGTCAAATTTCACAAAACTTACAGAACATTTGTCAACGTACAAGAAAAATATTATACTTAAATTAGAAATTAATATATTGAATACACGATGAGATATGAGCATTTGAAGAAAATAATTTTTTACTGCGCATGCGCGAAAGATATGAATAACTTTCTTTCATAATTTTGTAGTCAATAGTATAGGGCAACTTTAAAAAAAATACCAGTGGGATATCTTGAAAATTCAGAAAGTTATCGACAATATAGTGAGCCGTATTTTTGTAATTCTCTGAAAGTAGCTAGATGATAAGGGTTTTTTCCACAAATTGTCATATTCCAAATTACCAAACACCCCTGTTCTGAAAATGAAATATTCCAGATTTATGCAAATAAGGATCAAAAGTATCTGGACACCTGCATGTTTTGCTTCTCCTTTACAGAAGTCAAAAACCTTGCTTGGTGCAGAATGACCATTGTTGTCCTTGCGCCATAAAAATACAACAAACCAACAAGAAGTCAAAAATTAGTATGAAGTGGGGCCATATTTTGCTGCAATTTTCTGGAATTGTTTCTGGAATTTTTCAGTGGGAATTGCATGCCATTCTTGCAAAAGAATATTAGTCAGCTCTTGCGCCAATGTGGGCCATTTTGGCCTAGCTCGCAGTCGACGTTCTAATTCATCCCATAGGTGTTCTATGGGATTTAGGTCTGGGCTCTGAGCAGGCCAGTCCAATTCCTCAACATCCATGTCAGCAAACCAGCTCTGTACAGCCCTTTCTGTGTGGATAGGAGCACGATCTTGTTGAAACAAGAATGAACCCACTCCAAACTGTTGCCACAATGTGGGCAGCGTGGAATTGTCCGAAATGTCGAGATAGCCTTCCATCTTCAGAGTTCCCTTCAAAGGAATTAAAGTGCCAAGCTCGAACCATGAGAAACCACCCCAAACCATTATGCTTCCACCATCAAACTTAACTTGCGGCACAATACAGTCAAGTAAAAAGCGTTTACCCAGCATTCTCCACATCCAGTCTCTACCATCTGATTGCCAAATAGTGTACCGTGATTCATTGCTCCATAACACTTCACGCCACTGCTGCAGGCTCCATGTTTTGCACACTTTGAATCATTGTAAGCGACGCTTGACATTGATTGCAGTAATGCTTGGTTTATATGCAGCTGCTCGGCCATGAAAACCAAGACTTTGCAGTTCCTGACGAACTGTTTTTGTGCTGACGTTGCATCCAGAGGCTTTTTGAAAATCCGCACGAACTTTTTCCGCCGATTTCATGCGGTTCGCTTTCACAACTCTCTTCAGCACTCTGCGGTCCCTGTCTACTAGACGAAGTGGTCGACCAGGTCGTGGATGCACCGTTGTAGTCCCCGTATGTTCCCACTTTACGATAACATCATTAACGGTGGAACGGGGCACTCGTAACATCACAGAAATCTCACGAACAGATTTTCCACAGCGGTGACAACCAATGACTTCACCACGTTCAAAATCATTTAGCTCGCCCTTTCCTCCCATTTTACTTTTCTAGCTTTGAAATTATAATTGTTAACTCGTCAGACTTCTTTTATACTTGTCTGAGAGCTAGAAATTTGACGTCACTAACAGAATCCACCACGTAGAGGGGTGTCCAGATACCTTTGGTCCTTATTTGCATAAATCTAGAATATTTCATTTTCAGAGTAGGAGTGTTTGGTAATTTGGAGTATGACAATTTGTGGAAAAACTGCTTATCATCTAGCTACTTGCAGAGAATTAGAGAAATACGGCTCACTATATCATCGATAACTTTCTGAATTTTCAAGATATCCCACTGGTATTTTTTTTAAGTTGCCCTATACTATTGACTACAAAATTATGAAAGGAAGTTTTTCGTATCTTTTTTGCGCATGAGAAGTAAAAATTATTTTCTTCAAATGCTCATATCTCATCGTGTATTCAATATATTAATTTAAGTATAATATTTTTCTTGTACGTTGACAAATGTTCTGTAAGTTTCGTGAAATTTGATTGAAAATTGTAATTATTAAATTGTAATATTGTAAGCAAAAAACAACTGACAAAATTTGGGTTTTCTTAAAGAGAGGTATCTTCATAAATATACATGATTGTTTTACGAAAATTACACATAGGCATTAAGCATAGCTGACTAAATATTTTCTAAAAGTTACAAATAATTTGCAGCTTTTTATGATACAGGGTGATCAAATATATTTTTTCATTTTGTCAATATGTGGGTGGTTCCTAAATGCACAAGTCACCGAAACTTTATTAGAAAGTGTGCATTCAAGTATGTTCTATATATCTCCAAAGTTAGGGATATCATAATCACATAATAATAATATATGGTATAATTATTATATTAATAACATAATAATATGGAATTTTTCTTTTAAAAATGGAAACTTATATTTCTATAAGCTATGGTGGATGTGATATTCTTCCAGAATACTGTTTTAGCTTCTATATGAGAGCATTTTGGTCAATTACTATATGAAAGAAAACTAAAATTGATATCTGCATTTAATATTTTCCATCCGCATACTTTGAACGTAAAAGAAAGATAGACGTTCTAAATATTATTGAACCTCTATACATAAAATTTTGAAGAGACAATAAATAACTTGGTTTTTTTTACGAAATTATATGCAGTTCTAAAATCCTAAACTATGGTTTTATGCCTTTGGGAGACAGAGAGTGTTGAAAATTTAAGCCCTAAAACGTGATTTTATTTAGCAAAAGTGATACCAGGTTCGTCTCGAATTGATTTTTACCTCTAATCGAAAACGAAACGTATCTGTTATTAAGGTTTCCAAAAAGGAAATGGAAGGGACATTTTTGAGAAATGTATTTTTATAAAAGTAGAATTGGAAACATAAAAACCATTTTAAAGAAGTACTTTGTCTCTTGGAAATTTTTACTGAGATACATATATTTGAAAAAAATAATGAAGTGAGATTTTTCTACATATTTTACAGAGAGTTATTGGCCTACTTTAACTTACTGAAAACTGTGGATATTAACTTGGTGGAGTTTTCATATTTTTTCAATGACTGAAAAAATTGTCGTTTTTTATTGTCGACAATTATAAAAATGTTCATTTGGCTCATAATTATATTAATGGCCGTCGACAAAATAGTGGATGATAATATTTAAGCGTCAGCTGTCAATAAAATGTACAATCAACGAAATAGAAGAAAACAAACTTTGTCAATGAAGTAATATATTAAAACTTGCTTTCAATAACATTTTGCCAACGAAACTCACTGTTAATTAAGTACTCCGCAAGTAAAGTACTCTTATGTTGAGAATTCATGATCAACAAATTCATTCGAACTTCATTTAAAGTATTGCAATGCGATTCCTTGTCTTTCTCTTTTTCGCCATTTTCCTGTATGACGTCAGCTATCTAACATTGGCGTCTCTACCTCCCCGTCCTTTCGCTGCATCACAAATCATACTAAAGAGCTCAGTAAATGTTGCTTTACATGTCTTTACAGTATTTTTGCTTTGCTGAAGCATTTAGAGCATTTTTGCTTTACCGTATTTTTGCTTTACAGCATTTTTGCTTTACTGTATTTTTGCTTTACAGCATTTTTGCTTTACCGTATTTTTGCTTTACAGCATTTTTATAGCATTTTTTGCTCTACACCATCATCTATAGCATTTTTGCTCTACAGCATAATTTATCTCATTTTGCTTTACATCAGCATTTACAGCATTTTTGGTTTACCGTATTTTTGCTTTACAGCACTTTTGCTTTATATCATAATTTATAGAATTTTTTGCTTTACACCGTCATTTATAGCATTTTTGTTTTACAGCATAATTTACAGTATTTTTGCTTTACAGCAGCATTTACAGAATTTTGCTTTACAGCAACATTTACATCATTTTTGTTTTACAGCAACATTGACATCATTTTTGTTTTACAGCAACATTTACATCATTTTTGTTTTACAGCAACATTTACATCATTTTTGTTTTACAGCAACATTTACAGCATTTTTTGCTTTAGTTCAAGCCTCTATTCACACTACACTTCATTACCAGCACTCAAGCCTCATGTCGTATTTAGACGGTGAAGCCTCACATCAGTTTACCGCATCTTCTACACAACTTCCTTCTTGCGGTATGACGTCTGACCGAACGCTTCCGGATGAGAGTTCAGTCTTCATATCGTGCGTCAAACCACGGTAGTCCCTCATTTCTACTATTTACACAGTCGGTTTACATCTTCCTTAGCGTTCCTTTCTGTAGACATGTTCTTATTATATAAGCCTTCTTTCCGTCGTCATCTACACCATTTGCTGTATATTCATTTTTAATTATATGTTTTCTCTACGTTCATTGATCCTTTATCATTGCTGATCATTCGTTTACTGATCATTATACCATTAAAATGATTAATTACCAATGGACATTTAACAGTAATGCATTTAGAAGGCAGCCGATAGAAACTCATTATTTTACAAGTATTTTACTTTGATAGATAAAAGATTAATAAATAATTATTAATGGTAACTTCAAAGTAAAAGTAGAGTCCTTATAAATTAAATAGAAGAAAAATAATAATAATAATAAGCACTCCCACATTGACGATTAAACAAATATTTAGTTTTCTTCTGTATGCTTATCATACGATAGTACAACTTCATTTTCCTTTTTAAAAAATAGGTGCATGATATGGTTAAAATTCTTTCAGTGATAATAAAACACACCTTCGTGAATAATTAAATATACATTGAATAAAACAAATTCTTAAATAATTAAATATTAAAATTAAATCTACACCAATTCGTCAACGCTAAGCATTTGTTTAGCCGGATAATTGATTTTGAATAATTTATTCTCCACTTTCCTTATATATGTCAGCAAATAGGGCCAAAAGCCAACAATTCGCTTTAATATTCTAAACTTTGATTTTACGTTTGTATCTTAATAAATTTCTTTCGAATACTCGTTCTTGATTACAAAAATTCTCTTCATGAAATCTGGATGTCCTTGCAGATGTAGCTATCTGTGAAGAACCCCTCGTAATTAACTTTGTTATTTTTTGTCAAAGCTCGTCTGTAACAACTTGTTTCAAAATCTCGAAGACTCCTGAAATTTTAATTTAAAACCACTTATTGCAACAAAAGTGCTCTGTTCTTCCAACGGTATACAGATGCTTTTCAATCGATGTATTCCTAATTTGTCAATGACATGAAAAGTGGCTGTGTGCATAAACCAATAACACATTAGGAAGAGAGGTAATATATTGATTATATTATTTTTACAATTGAGTTTAAATGCTTTTAAGATTTTAACACGTCAAATCTGTTGTCAATTACATGTTCCTCCAAAGACAAGTTTTATTATTATTATTACCATCTGATCTCTTGAGGCTTTTTATACTAACATTACAATAAAAAATTTGTTGATTTACACATTCAGTGGAATAATAAATACAGTAAATGATTTACAAAAAGATTACCACCATGAAAGGATCTAATGTTATGATTAATATTTCCAATGTCTCCTTATTAACAAATTAGGTAATTTATTTTCGCATACTACATCAGTATATCAGCTAAGAAAATCTTTAATTTTATGGTGGACCTAGTGGTTAGATTGAAGGGCGTTCGCATTCCGATATTAGCGATAATATTTTAAAAGTAAACTGGAGACCTAACCAAGATTTTCCATGGGGAAGTAGCGAAATAGATACCATATCAAACTTTCTCGTAAAAATATCGTACACCTTTCCACAGTCATCATTTAAGATGACAATACTGCAAAGAAGCTCTCTCTCTCCCTCTCCATATATATATATTTCTCAATCAATGCATATTAACGATTATTAATTAGAAAAAGCGGTGAAAATGAATGTATATTTTTCTAGAATTAATGATCAATATCACTTAAACGCATTCTGGGGAAGCGTGGACCCGACCATTTTTGAGGCCCTTTTTTGCACTAATTTTTAAATTTCCAAATAGTTTCACTAAGGAAAATATACAATAAATACAATCAAACCATTTCCCATTATGGGCCCTGTTTGTCGCGGGGCCCGTGCCCCGTTATCTCGCCTGTTAAGATTGCCCTGGTAATGACATGGATTGCATTACCAAATAATGCTGAATGGCTTCAGCATTTCTTCGTTGTTCCGTTACGGTCTTAGTTGATGGGAACGGCCTTCATAATGAAGTCCCATTAGTTACGTGCCAGGATAAGGTGATCCGGAGAGTTTGTGACAATGCCGGCACTGCCGCTTTCCGTGAAAGAAAATATCCGGTTGTTACGGCACGGGAAGGGCGTTGGCACTTATGTGGCTCACGAAGCATGTGGCTTTTTGGCGTGGCTCCAACCGGAGTCGATGTGATCGTTCCTAGCTTCCAGAAAATCCTGGAAACCGATCAGTCATTTATCGTGACTTACGAAAGTGACAGAAGCCCTGTTCATAAGCCGGATTAAGCCGTTCTGTCCATCATAAATGAAATTGTTTATAGAAGAGAAATTAGTTTGTTTGCAAAATTTTTGCCGCAATTTTTTATGAGGTAATGCAAGATTTAAATACAATAGAACCTCGATATTTCTAAATTCAAGAGAAAGGGATTTTACTTCGTGTTATCGATTTTTCGGGCTATCGAGTTAAGTAGAATGAGATTCATTTCGACTTAATGATAACTTAAGAAAGAATAATCTAGATAACTTATAAAATTATCACGATTCGACTTACCGAGGTTTCACTGTATATATGAACAAGTACACTGAACAGATATTCCTGCTTCTATGTGCATTGACACTGAAAAGATTTAAATGTTCAGTTAAGTTGAAAACGTTAGTTTCCTCGAATTTCGCCGCGCAACGTTTGCGAGAAATTTGGCAAAAAAATGCAATAGAAAAATGCTGTAAATGTACGTGGCGTCATGGACGTGGCGAAAAAAAATGTTACAAAATATACATAACGTGAAAATTTTAATTTTGCAATATTAGTAAAATAAAATTCGGCGTCAGTGAAGGATATCTCGAAAGCACACACAAGTTCGTGAATTAAAACCGTTTACTAATACATCATTTTGTAAATTCTAAATGGTATAAAACTATCAGTACGAAAATATTTCCATGCATTTTACAGACTGTTCGGTCATGCATTTGAAAAACTTAACAAACCTCCAGGAAAAGTTTACAATAACGAGGTGTAAGAAATTTGTTGTACTATTACAATTATACATGTGGCCGAACGGTTAAGGCACTTCCGTTCCGACTGAGGGTCTCCGGTTCGACTCTAGGTCAGAGCGTTAATTTTTTTTTCTGTATATAAGGTTCTAGTTTGAGCTAATAACGTGGGTGTCAAGAGTGATTTGTCATATTCCCATAATTCCCTACGAAAACTTCCAAAAACAAGCATGGCCCAGTGGTTTTACGTGGTGGCAAGTTTGGTCGCTGTATTATACCTACTAATGGTAATAAAATCCTATAAAACCAGAATATAATACAGTGCAACTTAGTATAATTCAAATCGATACATTATAATGCAATATAATTAAAATTTTCAGTTTTGATATAAAATGTTAAACAAGCAAGTGAAAGAAAATCGCTTAAGGTCAATATTTAAATTTAGCGGGGTTCAATTAACATTAATTCGCAACTCATTAATTCTCAAGTAACTCGGTAGGTTTTCAATGTTAACAACAGCCACCATTATTGCATTTACGGAAGACCTTCACCTTACCCGTTTTATTGTGTACAGACAGACATAAAACCCAAAGCAATATCGGGTTTAATATCTGTTAAAAATGCTAATAATTAGCTTTGGGTTGTTACCGCTGGGCGATTGATAAAGGTAAAAAATTCCGAATTGTTCTAATTGATAAATTTCTCATTTTTAAAGCCTCAACATTCATGTTCAACATTATAAAATCTTCGGCACATCTGTATCCCATTTCTCTTTATGCGCCCAATCGTACATATCTAACGAGAAATGCAACCAACTTGAAACCAGATTTTTCCAGAACTAATCGAGGGTTGGCGCGAATTGGTTGCTCTGGTCCCAGAGCTATAGCGCCTAGAATGGCCAGTGTTGGAACTACCCAAAAACCAGTTCCCAAACACCTCCGGCAGATGGCGCTCACAACAGTCTACTTACCGGGATTCTCCCTTTAAAGTATGGGATCTTACATTTAAACATAGCAAGGGTGATTGAGACGCAAAGTGAAAACCCGGAAATTTAATGATACAAAGTGAAAAACAAATATTTAACAACACAAAGTAAAAAAAAAAAATGAAAATTCCAGATTAAAACACCCTACTTTTAACCTTTATTTTAATGGTTACATTAAATTAAAAGACATAGGGGGCCCGCTACGAGTTTCGTGGTCAATCAATGAGAGAAGGTTCCTCGCCAGCGCTCGGGAATTCTGTGGTTATTTTTTTAATAAAAACTATGAAATTAAGCAAAAAAAATGACGTTAAAAAAGGTAGGATTAAACAAGAATCAAAGTAAAAAAAATGCATGTAAACAAAAGATCACCAAAACGGGAGCGGTTACCGTATTGTAAAAGAGCGCCCAGATGTTTACAGATTTCAAATTTAGATAATTTTAATCATAGTTGAATATAGCTATGTTTATTTTTTTAATGTGTTTTCCAAAATGAAACAAAGAGCTATTAAAATGGAAAGGGATAGATAATTATTATATTACGTTTAAATTCTGAAAGGAATAATAGGGTTGAAAAGTATCTCTAAATCACACACATACATACAGGGAGAGATGACAAGTAATTTTTGTCAATGAAGTACTTACCAAATTACTCCGTCTATATTTTGGCAAACTGCACAGATGATATACAATTACTTTCTAGACATACATTATATTTGACTTTAATTAACAAAAAAATTAATTTGCCTTGCAATTAAAAATTCACACACAGCAGATGTAACATGGGAAAAGTAAGCAAATAGACTGCCCGCAGTGCCACCTTGCGGAAATGTAAGTTTCTTTTATATTTTTTACCATTGGCAACAATGAGGAGTCGGAACACTATTCCTTCTAGGCACTATACCAGAGCATGGAACTCTTTTTCCATAACTCTACAATCATTAAACTCGCCCTCATTATTTAAAAAGCATCTTTCTGAACGCTTACTAAGTTAACATCTATTCATTTTTAAAATAATAAAAATTTCTACCTCCGGTAGGATGGGTTTTCTCAGACCCTACAGTTTTTACCCATTGCTGCTCAGGCAAATCGATTTAATACTTTATTATTTATAAATGTATGTTGTACCTGCAATTGTAATTGATCCTCCCAAATGAAGTTTATATTGTATTGTAAATAAAGTCGATGCAGTTGAAAAGAAAGGGATTAACGGTGCTGAAGTTGCCCAAAGTGAGGACATGAACTTATACAAATAAGTATGCATATTATAAATGCATTCATGACAATTAATTAATTTCATGATGAAATATCTATTATAACAAAGGCATTAGTTAAAATGCGTCAGGGAAATTTTAGGCCATTGTAAAATACATTTTAGCAATTATCGAGAAATTCCAGATGAGTTTCGGAGATTATAAAGCCATTACATGTGATTTTAGACGATTTCAAAACAGTTTTATAATATTAGGGTACTGCGTTTTCAAAAGATGATGGCTGTCTAAATGCGAAATTCATAAAAATATAAAATTATAAACGATTATTATTATTAGTGTACTATTTTAAAATAAACTGGCTGCGTATTTGATCAAATAAAAATAAAAGAGTATAGATACACAGTCAGCACCGAAACTAGATGATATTGCGCCCCTGATGCCCCTGAAGATTCTACCAAGGGCGCCATAATCTTGCGTCCCAGGCAGAACCGTCCAGATTGCCGCCCTTCCCCAGCCACGAATATATGCTCCCTCCCTGCGAATTATTTGAGCCGATTTTGCGCCCTTCCTCGCCTGCGCCATGACGTGGGCCTTCCACGCCACTCCCTAGCTACAGCCCTGTGGACAGTTCGTAAATTTGCCCCAGAGGACATGAAAATCGCTTGTAAATCATTTCCACGATGTGTTAGTGCTGAACTTAAATGGAATAAAGGACATACGAAAGAGTCAAATATGCACCTGTCTTCGAGCGGTGCATTTTGCCGATGGTAGAAGAATGGGTGCATGAGTTTATCCTTTATAAGAAATGAAAGTTAAGTTCCGTATTTATAAGCGTATGTGCGCAGGGGAATAGTAATTCAAAAATTGTGGGGACGTAAGCAGCTTTAAAAAGGATAAGGTGATTCGGTGGTGAGGAGATCAATGCATTATATTATTCAAGGGGAGTCTTGAGCTCCCTGAGATAGAGACCTACCGTACGCCACTGCGCACGTGTGCGTTGGTAAATTTGGTTTATGGACTATTCAAGACATGGAAAGAAAGTTTCCGTAAAAAAATGGTAAGTCACTAATAGGGGAATGATGGCGCTGTACGATGTAAAAAAGCGTTAGCGTTGAAATGTAGCGACAAACGAATAACAAAGACTAAACTAAAATTAGAGATAAACTTCTGTATTTTGCATTTATGATAACATAGAAATAAAACGTTTAGTATCAAAATCACCTATTACATTAATTTTTACATTTATTGTGGTGCAAGAGCTTTCACGAATGGTTTTACAACTCTAGAAAACCAATTCCACTCGTGGGAGATAGCATAAGATAATATAAGGTTCTCCAGATTTACAACGGAGGGGCCGTAGCTTGACTGCGTGCCAGAGAAGATGTTTCTTTTCCCCCTGAACATTGAAAGCTCTAGTTTGACATACAAAAGGTTAAACACTGGTAAAATAGCAATGAAAAAGATCACTCAAGCTTTCGGACGCATCAGCAGCAGTCCTTCATCAGGAGTAATGACGATGTTATGTTTCTGTCTCTTTTTTTATACTTGAAATTTCTGGAAAACCCTTCATCAGAGCATCCCCAGTACAAACCAATGTTAGACCTTCAACATGAACAATTTATTTCAAAATAGTGGTGGGGGGTTCTTAGGCCCACGGGCCCATATACCCATGGACAACGTCTTTTCTTTTTCGTTGTTCCTTTAATTCCCAAGAGGGAATTAAAATACCTCACAAAATTTCTTTAGTTTTATGGTTTTCTTAAAAGAGCTTGATCTCGCCCCTTATTTTTTCTTCTCCTTTAATTTCATCCCCTATAGTTCTCTCCATTTATTTCTTGGTCTACCTCCCTTCTCTCTCACTGAGTGGTCTAATCTTGTGCTTGTCTATAAACGTTAATCGCCGTCTTCTTGACAATTTTTCTTTGTCCACCACATTTTCTTCGGTTCATCGTTTATCATGAAGATATTCTATGGCATACGTTAAAAATATAAAATATCAAAGCAAATGGCGACTAAATAATATTAGAACTTTCGCCCACAAAATACAAAATGCAAGAGGAAATTTTAATGAGTTTTTAATTAGTTTTAAAATCCCTTAGAAATTATTTTCATTCCCTAGCATTAGATATTTACTTACACGTAGCCGAAGATGCTGCCAGTTTTAATCAGATTTTACTAGTTTTAAATTTAAAGAGTGCGTGCGGCAAAATAGCTGATGAAACTTTATTTAAAAACCGTTTAACTTTAACTAGTTTTCGAACTAAATTCGTGCTTTGCATAAAAAGAAATTTAATTTACGTTGGTCAAAAGAAGTCCCCTTTTGCAACTCGCTAATATCGATCTCCGAAGATTGAAACACTTAATGTGAGAAAGAAAAAGGGAAAACTAAGAAAGAGAAAGATAGATTTTAGAATTTAATCGCCAACATAGCCTTCTTCTTTTAAAATACAAACAAAACTACACAGTAGCGATTTTACGAAGAACACAGGATAGAAAATTTTCAAAATATACTGACAAGGCTTTGGAAACTTTTTGAAAAATATACTTAACACAAAAAAATATAAATGTTACACGCTATTTTGAATATCTAAAAATTAATATCAATTTAACAAAATTCGGATTAAGTACTGAAAAATGTGTTTACCGGTTTCGATCACATATAGCTGTCGCTCGTCAGAAATTAATTAAAAATATAGCCTTGTAGTTGCACAGTAGTAGCGCATTTTTACAGAGTGCCGTTAATCCGCTTTCTACCATCAACGTTGCTGCTAATTATTAAAAAAAAGAAAAGGAAAAAGAGAAGAAGAGAGAGGAAGGGGAGGGATAGACAGAGAGGGGGGGGGGAAGAGAGAGAAACAAAGAAAGAGAGAAAGAAAGAAAGAGAGGAAGGAAGGATGGATGGAAGAAAGAAAGAAGGAAGGAAGGATGGATGGAAGAAAGAAAGAAGGAAGGGAGGAAGGTAAGAAAGAAAGAAAGAAAGAAAGAAAGAAAGAAAGAAAGAAAGAAAGAAAGAAAGAAAGAAAGAAAGAAAGAAAAATTTATATATTTAATAATTTTTTGTCTTAATGCATATAGTGTTATATATAATAGGAAAGGGTAAGATAAATGCTTTAAAACGACACCTATCCCAGCAGTCCATCTTAATTAGGAGAGCTTCCACGTCAATTCAAAAAACTGCCCTTCATGCTCTTTTGGTTGATTTTTGAAAATTTTAAATATCCGTGATTTCAAAACGAGTTGACCAATCTCAATAAAATTTTGCATTTTTACAAGTCTATATGAATAGTACAAATGCGCCAAATTTCATGAAAATCTGAGGTAAAATTTTTATTAAAATTGTGTTAATTTGACATGGAATAACCCAATAATAAATATATCAGCTGGCTATCATTAACGAAGATAAATTTCTTAGCGTAATCGTTGCATTAAAAACTTATAGAGGTATAATGAAATTTTGTATTTACCTTCTCCTTATTGTAGAGTAGATGAAGCCTTAAAATTTTGCAAAAACGTGATGGACACGAGATCTTCTGTGGAAATCTATTTTTGACGCCAAAGGGCAATTTCCATACCCGTGTATAATTTTAAACAAAACCAAAAAGTTAAAACAAAATTCTAAAATGATTTTTTTTAAAGGAAAATATTGTTCAGGAGGAGGCTGATTACACTTCCAGGGGGCGCTGAGTCTGTGTCGTAGTATGTGGGTGCCGCCAAGGCGAATGCCACAGGCGCAAAATTCTTAGGGGAGTAAAATTTCAATATTGAACTGGTGGGAGGACGTACTAATGGGTTTTAGCAAACGCAATACTTAACTTGCTTCGGGTACTGGCAACCCACGCTATCCCGCTGTGTCTCCATCTTGGCTATGAATCTTTAAGAGGTTGGAATTCCTCAGAACAATGTAAGTCCAATATCCTACAATGGCGTAGCGGTAATGTAATTCTCTATCATATCATAAACCCGGGTTAGGCTTCCAATGGTATCATAAAGCATATGCCGTTATACTGCGTGCCAAATTTTGGCTCCCTTGGCGAGAGAAATTCGGATACCTGGAAAAACTGTACGCCTCGGCGCGACATAGCATTTGCTGTCCATGCGTTGTAACTGCATACAAAACAAATAAATCAATGTAAAACAATAATTGAAAACAGCTCCAAAAGGTATAAACATCTTCGACTAGTGAGAAGATAGAAAAAGAATCGCTTATGCCAGCCAACAGATAGAAGGAACTAGTAAATCATGAGTGAAATACTTTACAACAGCTTAAACGTCTTAAAAGAAAAAATAACTTACTAAAAGATGAATGTATTGAAGGGGATGTAATATGTTGGATATGATTTTCTTAAAATTTGAATATTTTTGAACGGTTTTTATGAAGTAAAATTGTACATAAAAAATAGCATTTTCTTATATCAAAAATTATTTATAACTTTTTGTTAACCAGTTATATGCTAATTAATTAGTTAATTAGATCTTTATTTGGACGAAGACAATTTACTTTCTACACGAGATAGGAATATAATCTTAAGTGTAAAGTTCAGTACACGGTGTCCCGTTTGGAATTTACCAAACTCAAAATTATATAATGGATAGATTTTTTTAACATACAAAAAAAATGAGAACTTAACGTTAAAAAATGCCATGATATAATGAAATTATAAATTCAAATTCAGGCTAAAAAAGTTCGATTTGGTTAAGGTACATCTCGGGGTAAAATTAACCTATTTAAGAATCAGTTAAAAGGTTACCATTGCCTTTATTAGAACTTGAAATATCATCGTTTGAGTACCGCAATACATGCAATAATTAATTTTTCAGGAATCGCAATGAAGTTTTAAAAACACTTTAATTTCGACACTTAGAACTCCACAGAAATAAGCATGACTTGAAATCTATTAGAAATATTGAATAAATTTTGGTACACCATGGAAGACAAAAGTACAAGGAATAAAATAAAATCATAAAACGCTTTTGGTAAATTTCGCCATTTCAACGTGTACATCCCTTTTAACTATAATAAAAACTGATCAATCATAGATGGTCGACGGTTTTGACATGACCGTAGAAGACTAAGAATATTTGACATAAAGAAAAGACAAAGAATAAACTATAAAAATAAATTCAAAGAATATGGAAAAGAATAGTTCAATACCATTACATACTCAGAGCGCGAACCTGAAGAAGCGCTCTAGACGTTTCGACAAAATTTTCGCAATAGAAAATAAACCAAACGTCCATCAAAACGCTTGAACTTGTATATATTATGCTAACACAAAATAAATCTTCTTTGCAATATATGTATAATAAATATAATAAATAATATTTTTTTAATTGCCTTTATTTCAACCCTTTCACGGCATCGCACATTAAATAATATCTCTCTAAGAATCATTTATTCATGATTCGTGATTAATAGACATAAATTCCGTAGCTGTCCAAGCAAATTGTTCAACTTCTTTTTTTTCGATCTTGTGGTTTAGCATCGATACGAAAAAACATGACAGCTGAGGTCGGCAATGCTAGGAATCACTTAAAGCACGAAACGTTGATGGAAACAGGACTATAACACGACTTCGTTATTAACGGCAATAAATTAATGGGTTTTCTTTGACAAGTAGCGATGGCTAGACCGAAATTTTCTAATTTGGCAAATACAGCTCAAATAATAAGCAGAGAAATTGATGCGCTTGTAAGATATTGCAAAGAGAGGAGGGTGGCAATTCCTTGCGCTGCTTAATTTGCGTCATTGATTGATGCATTAGAGCTCAAGAATTTCAGGAGCGAGGGATCATAAAGTTCAAGTATTCAAAAGAGTTCCCATGCAATTTAAATTCAGGAGACCTCGTTAAAAATATTTGGTTAATCTCGTGTGTCTTCTCAGATTGGGAGGTACAGTGTTGAGACCGGTAGAGCCGGGTATTCAAATCTTCCTTCAATATTTACAATTTGTTGAGATCTTGTGTCTATTGGAACATGCGTTCGGCATGTGTTTAAAATTGAGCTGTAGCTCGATGCAGGTTCTCTGTAGCTTTTAAATTAATAATTTCTGTAGCTCGATGCAGGTGTTGGGGGCCCATTTCCAAGTAGTCTAACCTCGATTTAACGATTTTCACAGGACCAGTGAAAATAATCGTTAAATCGGGGGAACACATTTATCGGAACCAATGACGCACCTGCGGGAGGAAGGGGGCGATGGATTCCGGGCTCTTTCTTGGGTTAAAAATTTACATGTAAAATACTTTAAAAGTAACAACTATTATAATAAAAAAATAACAATTTTTTATATTTTCGGCCCTTCCCCGAGTAAAAATCATGGATGCGCTATTGACCGGAACTGAAGTAAGAAATTACGTAAAAGGGAAATCATAAAAATGCTTACCAGTATTCTGAAGAATACGTGTTAATTTTAGTAAATATATAGAACACAAGTACATACCTAATTATTACTTCGAAAAGAAATCTTTGTTTGACATTTGTTTTGGTTTTTCTTGGGAGTTGGCATTTAACATTGCCTTTTCGATTTTTTCAAATGCATCGAAAAGATCATTGTTGACGTCAAAACGCAGTAAATTCTTTACGCAAAGTAAATCTGCATTCGCTTCAATTCAATGAATTCAATTGAAGTTGATTTTCTGACGAAATTTGATTTATTTAACTGAAATTCCACTTATAGCTACAGGATAATAACGAGGAGTTATTGTTAAATCGAAGAAAATATAACACTGGACTCAATGGAACTCAATCCGGACCATCAAAAGCATTCATTAAATCGCGGGTATCGTTGAATCGGACATCGTTGAATCGAAGTTAGATTGCATTTTTAAATTTCTATGCAGTGTGTTTGGTTGATATTACACCTTACTATCATATAAGCGCGCAGTTCATCTTGAATTCTGCTGATGTCATCCTCTAATATCAGGCTCTATCCAGGGGCTGAAATATCATAGGTAATTTTATAGGAAATGGACAATTACAAATAAGGCGGCCTTTTGAAATTAGTAATTGTAATTCTGTCTATTCCTATTGTATCTAAGTAATTTCTGAAATTTGATTATTTCGCATCTAATGCTTCTATAAATATAGGGATTATACAGTGGCGTATAATCCCTATATTTATAGGGATAGGGATTATACAGTGGCGTACTGATCACCCCTGCAAGGCAGGAATCCCACTTTTGTCTTCGTTTATTTTCCGTAAAATTTATAAGTAAAAAAATAATAATATTATTATATTTTTTAGTTAATAAGGATTTCTTTTAATCTTTAAGTAAAATATAAAGTAAAATAAACGGTTTCCAACTGTGGCAAACTCATTACGCGTATTTACTTTAGCTGTTTTTATTGCCTTTAAAATTGAACTCAACATCCGAAAATTATAAAATCTAGACGAGTTTTGAAATTATAGCATATGCTTTGCGCCGGAAAACTGCCTCATGAGACGATGAATGATAGACATGTGTTCTGTTTAAAATATTATAATGCGTCGCCGGTTAATTTCTTATAGAAGACACAACACTATTATATAATTTTTTTTTATATATGCATATAAAAATTTATTTTCGTAAAAGGGGCCCCTAAAAAATTATTGCGGAGGGGCCCCGGAGATTTTCCATTTCGTCACTGGAATGATATTTGCTTTTTTTCTTGCCTTAACATTTTGATTATCATTATTATAGCTAACTAAAGCACTTTTGAAATTTTAGTTTGCGAAAAAATTTCAAATATTACCAAATTCCTTTCTGAAGCGGGTGTTCGAAACTTCATATCAGCAGAATTTAGAGTTTCTGAACAGAATATCGATTTTTTGATAAAATTGTATTCACGCTTGAAAGAGTAAATTTCCTCGAAATCCCATTTAGCAATTTATAAAATTTGCTGAAAAGGAAGGTTTGCTATCATCCTGGATTTGTAGAACGTTAAATATATTTTGTATCTCAAATGATAGACTTGTTTCAGCACAAGCCTCGCTGTTCCTGTGTTACGAGGTCCAAACAAATAACAAATATTAGTTTTCTGCAGAAAACTAACATTTGTTTACAATTACTGCAGAAAACTAACATTTATAATTTGTTTGTTTTATTATTTGTTGAGGTACAGTAAGCACCTTAAGATGCTTACTGTACGTCATATTTATAAATAATAGATCGGCGTCCGTTTTAATCTGTATGCATAAATGAAGAACCTATAGGTTTCCGTTTAATTATACATAGCTAAATTAAAAAACCTGTATTTGTTCATGTTATGTTACATACTTAAAAAAACTACAGATGTCTATTTTATTCTGCATGCATAAATAAATATCTATCAGTGTCCGTTTTGACTTATTTTATACTATAAATCACGTTATACAACTATTAATCATTATTAATCAGCTAATCATCATGTTATGCATCATATACAATCTATTAAATAATGTCAGTACCTCTATACGATGCTAAAAACCAATTATCTACTCAGATTACAGAAGTTTAAATGGCATCCGGCGCTGTCAGTTTCAAGGAAGACTTACATATCACATGTTCATATGGACGACTTACATATCATATGTTCATATGAACGACTTACATATCATATGTTCATATGGAAAACTTACAAAGAATTGTTGGCCTTCAGGCGACGTCAGTCACCTACCAAAATGCCCCTATTCCCGTGGAACGCAGTAAATGAATGTCCTTGGATAACAAACATGTAGTTTCAAATAACTAACCTTCTGTGTAATTGTATTTCCCTCTTTCTATACGGAAAGAATATTTTTCTCACGTATTCGCATTTCAGTCTAGTGATGGACAATTACGAAATGTTTTGACAATCGAAAGAATCGCAATCGAATCTTATTTACAATCGAGTCAACAATTCATTCGTCCTTGAACTTAACAATCGAGATGTTCAATTGAAATCGCGAGTCAGCTTCCCAACCACACGGTGCATGCACGTGAACATGGCTGAATCACTGCTGCACGATTCCGTCAAGCATGTATCATCATTAATTTTGTGAGTAGATATAGCCACATTTACTAACGTCTAAGCAAAAGGGTTATAGTATTTATTATAGAATCGTTATATAAGTTTTAGAGAGCTTATGTAGTTGAACCCCGATTTAATGAAATTCAAACGATCTGCACTTTATTTTTTACTTTTTTTTTTTTTTGATGCTATAAATGCACAAGAACTTCGTTTTTGAATTCATTGTACGTATGTAACTAAAAATTATATATTTTTTACGTTTGTGCCAATTTTATATGAGAATCATAGAAAATTATGCAAATTATATTATACCTCATCGCATCAAGTGATTTAAAAATGGACTCTCTGGTATTTTAAGCTGCATTTAGTTTTAAAGTTATTTATAAAAATATTTAAATTGTTTTTGCCGTTATAAGAAATGCACAATATATATATAGTACACGTTATAATATTTATATTCAAAACCCTGGATGATAGAAATACTGTTACAATTTTGTTTTATTATTAAAAACAAACACTGACCAATCATCGTATATAAGATAAGTGAACAAACATGGTTGCCGAAATTTAATAATTTTTTATGCATACATAATATAATCTTGTTGTATGAAGGATTAAGACCGATTAACTTTTAATTTTATGAAGTAGTTGCATACTAGAGAAGCGAAATATTTTTACGATGGTTTCGACCAGAAGGAACGATGACGTCAAACAAACACGGCTGCTTCGAATTGACACGAATCTGTGCATTTACGTTTAAGTAAGAAACGTCGTTTGCATTGAAAATGTTATTGTGTTTTCATTAAAACGCTGCGATCCTTATTTAAAATGTCCATAGTTTGTATTTCTTTTATTTACTGAGCTTAAAAGAACAAAGCAACCAATCAAGAACTTCTTCCGCCACGTATGGTGACTCGATGCATCGAGTCAAGTTTAGAAACTCTCGAGATGTTTAAATAATCGAGACAATCGACTAAAACGTCTCACAATCGTGCATCACTACTTCACTTCCTCCCTCCTTACCGGTAACACAATTTTCTAAAAACTAAATTTTCCATGATAACTTAAAAAAAAATTGCTTTTTGTCCAAAAATGCTGAGCATTTTTAAATTGCTTACTACACCAGTAACGATAATGCTAAACTCATTGGCGTACGCAGGGGATGTTGATGGGGGTTGTAACCCCCCATTGCAATGAAATTTTGTATATTTAACATAGGAATATATGAGTTGTAGCTCTGTAACTCCCATCCCCCGCCATTGAGCCTAAAACTCCTCCTTACTAACTTTCTGATTACTCCTATGACTAAACTATAATACTCTCTGTTCTCATTTCTAAAACTGGAACAAATACATAATGATCCAAATACCTATCTAAGAATTACCCACTAAAGCAGTGTTTCTCAATGTGTTGTCCATAAGATCTCTGAAACAATATATTTTGAATTTTCTCCCTGGGAATGTTTTCACATTAAGATGGGCGAGTACGGTTGCTCAGCTATTACGGCGAGTACGGTTGCTCAGCTACTACGGCGAGTACGGTTGCTCAGCTACTACGGCGAGTACGGTTGCTCAGCTACTACGGCGAGTACGGTTGCTCAGCTGCTACGGCGAGTACGGTTGCTCAGCTACCACGGTGAGTACAGTTGCTCAGCTACTACGGCGAGTACGGTTGCTCAGCTACCACGGCGAGTACGGTTGCTCAGCTACGACGGCGAGTACGGTTGCTCAGCTACCACGGCGAGTACGGCTGCTCAGCTGCTACGGCGAGTACGGTTGCTCAGCTACAACGGCGAGTACGATTGCTCAGCTACCACGGTGAGTACGGTTGCTCAGCTGCTACGGCGAGTACGGTTGCTCAGCTGCTACGGCGAGTACGGTTGCTCAGCTGCTACGGCGAGTACGGTTGCTCAGCTACCACGGCGAGTACGGTTGTTCAGTTACTATGGCGAGTATAGTTCCTCAATAATTGAAGGCTTTAAAAATGAAACCCATAAGCCTACAACATTAATGAATTAATCACTTTTATTGGCCACTTGAGTCTTTACGGTAATGGCGATTTAACTCTTAAGAAATCTTCACAGATCTAGAAAGCGGAACATTTGCGTTTTTAAAAGAAAATGTTTAATGGAATTGCAAACAACGCTGTGAGTTAGAGCAGAGAAATTATAGTGGGCGTCTGTGCATGCTTTCACATGCATGCACAGACCCTACATAGCAGACATTTTAAACAGTGTACATGCTAAATTTAGAGAATGCTGGTCTATGTATGGCCATTTATCAAACTGTCCCCATTAATTTCGTTTCCTTTAGTAAGAATATCATGCTTTAATCTTGTCGGCATGAGGAAATACATCAACATTTCTTGCTAACAGTAGATCTTAGCCCTTATTGACTTCACCGCCATGTTTTCTCAATATGATTGTCGAGCCACAAGACGGAAGAAAAGAAAGTTAAACGATATTCTGGGACAGCTGCATAATTTGTATTCATCAATCACAATTCGTTTATTCGTAAGGAAATATTATCTAAAGCGTAATATCGTGAAATACACAGTAGAGTACTGATTACCCGAACCGGGCGGGATCGAAGACAAAACGGATAATCGAAAGTTCAGATAACCGGATTTAAAAAAAATATCACAACGATTTTACGAGGCATCATATGCGAGTGATCCTTTTTTCTCTTTTATTTCTTTTGATGAACCTATGTACATTAGAAGGTTTTTTGAAGTGTAAGAATTCAAAACTTTATTAGTATTAATAATAATGATCTTTATTTATTCTCTACATTTATTTAGTCGGCATTATGTATAATATCATTTTGATTATACAAATCAAAATATTTTTTTTTATTATACAAATTAAAAAAAAAATGTTCATGAAATTTGCAAACTGTTTTGTCAGCCAACAAAGCACGATGAAGTAATTATGTTATGCATAAAATACCCAATTAAAAGCTGTTATAACAACTGATGGGAAACCTACAACCCAAATCCAGATTAAACCATCCTCATGAATACACAGAAAGCAAGCTCTAGTTAGCAATCTCCCCATAACAAATTGCTTAGAGTTTCTACTTCGAGAGAGAGTAAGGGTGTTTGTTAAGAACAAATTAAAAGGGTTTTTTTTTGGTTTTTTTTCGGCCTCGTAAGCTTTAATTAAATTTATTTGAGGAGCGATGGAGTTTCGCCGTGTTTTGGAGCAGGTCGTAATGGCTGTTCTAAATAATGGAAGAAAGAACATTAACGTCGTACCTAAGACTTGCCCAAGCCGTTGATGTCAAACTTTTATAATTTGATATCCAAATGTACGTTGCGCACATTTACTAATAACCTTTAAAAAATCTGATAATTTATTTTGAATAGGCATGAAGGCCAAGTAACTGCAATTTAAAAACATTGTGAACTACATACAAATTGAAATTGCATACATCGTTGTATAGTCAAGATTATTGCCGTACCATCTTGAAAGATGTTAGTGTTCACAGACTTATAACCCTTAAATTCTCGCTATTCCCATACCCCATATATTCATTTTGTCTAAAACATTTTATTACCATTACAAACATTTAGTATTTACATGTATTATATTATAATGAAAAACTATACAATGCAACTATTGGCATTCCTACCTAGTACAACTCGTAGAGTACCCAAAGTACAAATATTACTATTTCTCCAGTATGCAGCACATAGAGTACCGGAAGTAAACTCTTAGTACTCGTTCACCTTACAGATCTTGGGGTATTCAATGTACAACCCCTACAGTACTCGAAGCACAACTTATTCAGAGCACAA
>QLNU02015270.1:81449616-81480970 GCA_006491805.2 Dysdera silvatica
TATTCAGTTCTGTAAATTATGCCCAAACTCATCAAAATATTTAAAAATTTAGTACTTCATCCTAAATTGCTTTTAACATGAAATTTAATAGTCAGCGCTCCTTTAGCTCTCTGGCGCAGTATAGCCCAGATGCTCTTGCGCCATAAAAAATCCAAACAAACAAATCCTTTAGTTCTCATCCCAAGATATTTTTATGTCATCTATAAGACTAATCTGCATTTTTTTCATATTTTTTCTGTTGTTTCAAAATAAAGAGATGTATCAGAACGAATTTTTTCTGCAGATTATAAAAATGACCTTGAAAAATCCCTAACACGTCAAAGTTTTTCATAAATCACAAAAACGTGAAAATGTAAAAAAAAGGTAATTTTTTAATGACATCAATACATCACAACATTTGTAACGCATATAAATGTTGTCTGGCGGCACAGAATGCATGTGTGACGAATAGGCACACAAATACATCGCAGATTAACGGAAATGAGTCATACCTAGGCATGAAAGAGAGCTAAAAAGAAAAAAAAGTGCTGGAAGTTTTTTCAACTTCATAAGCAAATTTGAGGCGAAAAAAATCTTTAAATTTTACTAGCAACATTTCCTGGATTAGTGTGCAGTTTTAAATTATACATAATATTGTAGACTTTTTGAAAAATCGGGTCAACCCGAATCCAACCCGCAAGAGTTAACTCCCAACCCGAATGAACCCGACCTGCAACGAAAAAGTAAGTGATCCAATGCAAGATCTAGTGCCATTTGTAGTGCCGTAATGAAGCAAATGGCAATCTAATTTCACCACTTATGTAGAAATTATTTCTGAAAGTAAATTTCTAAAAACATTTCTGAGCAAATATTTCTCAAACAGTGATTTTTCATATAAAAAACGAACAAACATTTTAAGCATAAATATCATAGCTGCTTTGAAAAAAATAAAAAAATCCGAAACTTTGGGAGAGGCGTATGACCACCTTAAATTTCTGCTTGAACATGTGCAGTGCAAGCGTCATGAATGGTCTTTGTGCGGGAATTTCAAGGTGATCGGAATATTACTCTGCCAACAAGCAGGCTACACGGAGTTTTCATGCTGCGGGAATTTCAAGGTGATCGGAATATTACTCTGCCAACAAGCAGGCTACACAGAGTTTTCAGGCTTTGTTGTGTGAATGGGACTCTAGAGCGAGGAAGGAACATTGGGTTCGGAGCAGTGGCCAGTCAAATGTACCTTCACGCCTGGCGAAAAAAAACATCGTTTCACATCCACTGGGAGGTTCTTCGAAAATGCTTTTACCACCGTTACACAATAAACTAGGTTTAATGAAGCAATTCATGACGGTTTTAAGCATGGACAGCAAATGCTTTCAGTACCTTGATTTTAAGTTTCAACCGACTGCATCGGAAAAAATCAAAGCTGGCATTTTTATAAGCCCACAAATACGAAATTAATGGCGGACACCATATTCGAGAAAACTATGAGTAAGTGCGAATTACGAGCATGGACTGGATTCGGAAATGTGGTACACAACTTTTTTGGGACACATAAAGGCCGAAAATTGCACCACTTTACTAGACAAGATGTTGGAATCTTACAAACAGCTAGGTTGCAAGATCAGCGTCAAAGTTCATTTTCTTCATGTGCTCATCATCTAAATTACTTTCCTGACAATCTTGGTGATTTTACGGAAGAACATAGAGAGCGCTTCCACCACGATGGAAAAGAGATACCAAGGCAAGTGGACTGCACATATGATGGCCGACTGTTGCTGGATTGTGAAAAGAGACTCTGTACGGCAGAACACCGAAGAAAATCAAAAAAGATGAAGTTTCAAGAGGAGCGCTGTGGTGAATGTTTGGTATGTTTGCTTTGAAATATGTATTTGTGTTTCTCTATTCGTTACACACGCTTACTTTTCTGCCAGAGAACATTTTCACACGTTACAAACGTTGTGATGTGTCAATATCATTAGAAATTTACCTTTTATCTACATTTTCACGTTTTCATCATTTTTGAAAAAATCTGACATGGTACGGATTTTTCAAGGTCAATTTCGTAATCTGGAGAAAAAGTCCGTTCTGACAGACATTGCCATTTCAAAACAACAAAACCTTGCATAGTAGTATAATCTGTGTACGAGTAGTACCATTATTTTTCTTCTCCCAATTTTCACACCCAACACCAACAATGAGGCATCAACGTTTCCACCCATTCCTTTCAACAATGTCGTCGAATGTCAGGAAGAAATAACGCTTGTCACTGAAAGCTTTAATTTCAATGTTAATGGCTGCAATGGCGTAGCTATAACGCGTCTTCTCTTCGTAGTATACCTTTGGTCTTGGTTCGACTCCCAACGGGGCTACGGAAAAAAGCAATTTCCGACTACTCACAATAGTCGGTAGATTGTCCTCCAAGGCTTTAAGACAGGGGTAGTGAACATCTTCATATCTATAGCCCACTTTTATATCTTTGGTGGTAGTAAAATCTCCTTACCGCCCACCGATTCTACAGTAATTTAATTAGCGTAACTACATAAGTTTTGAGTGGAGGTGTAGTAAAAATATGTAGTTAAATCTATCATTTTATTTACTTTTTGCGTACTTTTATAATACACAAAAAATTTAACCTAATGTTGCATCTCCATCGATACAACACCTACTAGTGTAGAAGCTGCTTAATTTGAAGAGAAAAAGAAATTAAATATAAAAACTATAAAGTCTATTGAAATTACCTTTGACTGATTATTAATGAGATCTTTGGGGCTGATGCTGTGAAACTCTTTGATATCTGGTTCAATTTTTGTAAGGTTTGTTCATCAGCACCCGACAAAATCCCTACCACCCACCATGAAAGCTTGAATAGCCCACTAGTGGGCGGTAGGGACCAGGTTGGCTACCCCTGCTTTAAGAGATTCAGGTTTCCGGGTCTACTGTCCAAAGTTTGCGCATGCGTCGATCGTTTTCTGCCCACCGTGGTCCGTTTTTTTTTTCTCTTAGCAACAGGGATTCGAATTCCTCGGGAAACGGTTGATCCCATCTCCACCTGACATTTGCTGACCTTTAGCTTAAGGATTTAGTTAACTGTCTTGGGGTCCCTGGAACTCCTAAGTCCGGAGCTGCATATCACGCCCATTTCTTATAGTTTAATAAATTAAATTTAATGATTTAATAATTTCTAATAGTTTAACATAAAATTGATTCACCCTTAAAAATATCCGTGGTCGACCCAGACTAGAATTCTGACCCAGTTAATAAGACTGGATCAAATCATTTACCTACCCTTAAAGTACCTGAGCATCGATCTCTCCATTTTGAAGCGTTCAAATCTATATAATGAAATAAATCAAAAGTTAAAACAAAATTCAACGATGTTAAAGTAAAAATAAGGATTTATTTTATTTTAAGAGGAAGGGCGGGGGGCGAGTACGAAATTTCCAACTGCCCAGACTTTTTTTTTAATACCCAGTTTACAAACGGGGTAAATATCGGTTTTGTGAAGTAAAGTCTATTTTTTCAACAGGCCTCCTCCCATAAAACTAGCCCTCTTTATAACATCATTAACTGTAAATATTAAAGTGGAATATTTCAAAATAAATAAAATCTAAGACGCAAAAGCAAAATTAATTTATTAATTTAATTAATTATCCTCGATACGTGATGAAGAAATGTTGAACCCTTCGACATCCTCTCTTTCAGACAATGTTTCATTTTGGATACTAGAGACAGAGACCACACCTTCTGACGGTGAGACTGTGCAGATAGCATGTTTCCTATCAACAGGTGGCTTCATTATGCTCTTTGCCTAGATCCACAAATAAAAATTCGACTATTTAATGTGCTTTTATTATTTAAAATATTTGTTTTTTCATTACGAAACACCAGCTTCATTTATTTATTTTTTATTTTAATTTTACTAAGTGTACAATATATAAAAGCATGGTATAATAATTACTATGCATAATACAATGTAAGAAAAATATCTACTTTAAATACAAAGGGTGATATTTTTATTATTTATTTCATTAAACATTTGAAAGTACATCTTTATATTGTTGTGCATCAGTCCCTCTCACACTTAATTATCAGTTCATTATTTTAAGATAAATTTACAACCTGTTTATTCTCAATACAATAATGTAAATCATTACTTACCTTTTGTAAATACAGCGGAAAGGCATTAAAGACATTGAGGACAGCGTTCTCTCTTATGCGAACACAAGATACTGATGTTCGATCAATTCTGTCTTCCGTAAAATTCTCTGAAAACACAAAATGCTAGAAGCAGATGGCTCCCAGTCCTTTCGTCTGACTGCTTCTGTCCATGCTTTTCGCTGTTCTGCCTTCTTGAGAAATTTTAAAACATAATAAAAGAAAAAAGCTTGCAAACTAACAGTAGAATTTGGCATTTAACTTACCATTGAATTAACTACTGATTACAGAATAAAACTATTTGAAAAATTAACAATAACTACATTAAATTACGCGAAAATCCACAAATTTAATGTACTACTCGATAACCTAATACATTACATACAGTATTCATTATATAGCAGGTGCTGATTTAGGGGAGGACCCAGGCCAGTGTCATATCTAGGCCTAATTTTAGCCTGGACATCGGGCCCCATAGCCAGTTTTGTCACCCCCCATAGATACGGTACCGCCCAGGCATACCCTTTCCAGAGAATAACGTTAGTTCTACTAGGGACAAAGTTAGATATGAGGTCTGCCCTCTTCCCCCCACTCTGCTTTAAAGCTTGGGCCCTACTTTTTTTTTTCAAAGTCTGTATCTGGCAATATTAGAGAGTTAATATGGTCAGCATAAGTTAATAAACCAGTTTATTAACGTCATTTTTATAAACAAAGTTTGTATCATCACTATAATTTATTCAATATTTCCAAGACCATATTAATTATCAGTCCATTGCTGAATGGAATGAGTTCTAAACATAATTATACACTCCAAAAATATAGTTACGGGGCTTTAAAATTAGCATTACAAAGAGTGGCATAGATAAGGGGGTAGCCCAAAAAGAGCATGGACTCTCTCATTAGAGCAAGTAAATGAACATTAGCTCCGGCTTCAAAATTTTTGTTAGCATCAAACATCCTATGTTTTTAAGGGTTAGACCCCCCTCAGAAGGAAAACATATCTACGCCACTGATTACAAATCCATTTGTTATTTTGAAATGATGAAATATGCTTTGCATCTTAGCCATTCAAAAAATTAAGTTTTCATACCTAGTTATAAGCATCTCTCTATACAAGTTAAAATCTTTCAAATTAAGGGTAAAAAAACAGCTCAAACCAGAAAAACTTTTAGAACAAAACAATGAATCATGTTACAGAGATTAACTATCAACATATTATTTTAAATAAAGCATTTCTGCCGAACTATCCTCTTGAAAAACCATTACTAGTTATGGATGCGCTTATTGTGAAATAGTTTTAATTTTTACTTATTTTAAACATGAAAAATAGCATGTAGACACGAAATGTAAATTTCGAGAAAACAATATTTACCTGTAATGTTAATCCAGCTTTTTTTTTTGTCCGTCCTGTTTATGCATCCAAAAGCACAGCACCCGGTCGTCATTCACTATCATGCAAAACGTGGGAATGTTTTGGGAAGTAGAACATGGCGGCCACCACCCGTTGAGCGGCTTCAACTTTTTCCCTACATTATCCCTCCTGTTGATTCTATGCTCCAAGGTCCCTTCTTCAGGAATTCCTAATGGGGTCTATCTTGCGTTAGGTTAGAATAGGGTGTGACGTCACATTAACGTTCTTATATTATAATTATTATTATTAACGTTATTCTATTATAACTATTATTATTAAAGGTATTCTATTATAACTGTTATTATTAACGTTCTTATATTTTAATTCTTAATTCTAACGTTTGTAATTCTTATTAAAAACGTGGGTGTCAAAGATACAGTAGCGGATTAGGGGATTAAAGGAGGTGACACCCGTAACTTCGTACTGTGCGCCAAGCCAAGGGGGCGACAAAATGGCATGATGGCCCCGAAGTGCAGGAAAGGCCAAATCCAATTTGATCAGCTGTATGTTTATTTTTAAATAAGCTTCAATAAATAAGATCGATGTTTTATAAGCTCTCTGAACCCAATATATAATTACGTTTATTTCCCCACGTTTTCCGGAATCGATAATAATAAATTCAGACTAATACAGCATGAGTGCTGAGTACGGATTGTTTATATGATATAATATGACACTGCAAGAAAGAAATTGGGGAATCAAAAACTACACCAAATTGAATGAACTTGTTTAACTGCACAGAGGACACTCCAGATTATTAAAACTCACGTGAAACTTTTATTTTTATATTAAAATTGTTTTTTTAACTGTTTTTGCAATTTTAAATGTTATTGCGGCTTTTCGTCTTGCAATAATCTTCAGTAGCCTATTGAGGAGATCCCAAGAAAATAAATAAAAATACGCCACAAATGGAAGTATTTTAAAAATAAAATATATTTAACAGGGAAGGGGGACGCCAATTTTTTGTTTCACAATGAGCGGAATGTGAACTAAATCCGTCTCTTCAAAGATATTTTCCGCCCAAATTCCCCACGAAAAAAATTACATAAATCATGCATCCTGTTTTGACCATTTGGCAATTGTGTTGACCCTAAGAAAGGTAACACTATCTCTTACGCACGTAGAGATATCTAACACTTTAAACACATAGTCATAAGTAAAATCCATTGCTTTAAAGAAAACTATTATGAGTTCTATATTATGTGTATTCTGAAAAAGTTTTGGGCTCTCAAAAATTCCTCATTTTCAAGTACTGGAAAATTTGTTACATAATGTTCACCTCAATTAAAAAAACATCCACGATCACTATTTTTTTTTTCTTTCAATTTTCGAATTTTCTACATTTAGTTTTAAAAAATCTAGCAACTTTTTACTTCTTGTATCAGAGATCCGAAAAAGTATAATCCTTTAAAACGATCAAATCAAATTGCACATTTATTCACTATACCAAACAAAATTTAAATTTGCTCTCTAAATTCGGAAACTCGCTAAATGCGAGCTTGCTTTAAGTGATTCTACTGTATTTAATTTAAGATTTAAGTGTATATAAGAAAATATTTTTTTTTAAATGCAATTTTTTATTTGTATATTCACTGTAATTGGAATAATAACGACTTCGGTTTATACGTGCTGACTTTATGGCCTTGAAACATGTTTTAATTATGTAAATTTTAATGCCTTGTAATTACTTGTTTACTGTAATTAGCAACTGGAAATCGATTAAGATTTGATCTGGAAACCTGGAAAATTCAAGGATTTTTAAAAACAATTTGGCCAGACATTATGATTTTTGCGAGAGATGTATTAAATTGTACGAGGATAAATAATTGATAAAAATTTTTGCCCAATATTCTCCTGCATTTTCAATACGTATAGATATTTTACTTCTCATTTAAATTTATGCTCGGATGCACTTTATATTTTCGTCCATTGAAAAGTTGTCAAAAAAAAGGGAATTAATAATTCATATAGGGAGAAAGCAGCACTACTTTTAGGGAAAAAGTCTAAATTTTCCCCTTTTCCGCAGTCACCATTAGAAAAAGAGCAGAAACGTAGTTATTATAGAAATGCGTTTCTCTAATCCTGGTAAGAAAATAGTATAACATCTAACACCATATCACAAATGTTAGAAGCACATTTTCTGCTTATGACAAGCATTAAATGGGGAGAAAAGGGAAATACTGTTCACAATCAGATTAGGCCTAACGTAGAGCTATGGAAAGGGATAATATGAAAGATTATTCACCCCACCTATTGTCCCTGTTGTCTGCTCTGCGTCTTCTTCCTCTTCTTCTTCTTCCTTTTCTTCTTCTTTGTGCCTATTTTCTGATCTTCTTAATCAAGGGCTCGTCCGAGAAGCATGAAATGAAAGGCATCAAGATCAGGATGGCGACGATTCAGTATGTTCAAGTTCTTTTTATGGGCTGTGATTGGATATGAGCAACTACATCGAGTCTTAGTCAGAAGACGAAGAATATTTATAGAAACTAAGAAATTCTTACGGAAGAATCACATATTGATTCTCCTACATGTTAAAATCGATTTTATTGGATGTCAATCGATAAAATTCATCGTGCGAAGCCGAAAGAAAGATGTCGAAATGGCCAGGCTGAAACTTTAGGGTTCCAAATCTTGAGGTTTGGGGATCCTCGGCATCATAGATATTTAAAGGGGCTCCTTAGAAAAAGAAATCATCAAGCGCTGCTAAGGAAAATATGAAGTATAATAACAAGGGGGTAGATGGCGCTTTTCATTAGGTTCGAGATTATTAGGGTTCCACAAAATTTGGAAGCAGCTTCTAATAATGCAAATTTTCCCCTATGTGGATCTCCCCAATTATGCAATGTTCGCGAGCACAGATCAAAAATATAATGAACTATTGAACTTCCAATTTTATATATACATCGAATAACTGGTGAAGTGCCTACGTTCAAATATCTGCAAATACGGGCAACACGCATTACAAAAGTATAAATGCATGTTAAACAATAGATGGTGAATTATTAGCAAAGGCTGATTTATGAACATCTGGTGAGACACGAGCCTAAAATCTCTTGATTTCCGGTCAAGTGCTTTAGCATTAAGCTACAGACGTCAGGCATTCTTTCCATTATGAGAGTATACAAGGCATTACTACGGACAAATTCGCAATTAGTGGAGAAGTTCATGGACTTGCTTTTAAAACCAAAGCAACACTTGGATCAATCCGGATCCAGCAGTCTCTGTGCCGCTCTTCTGGCGGCGCTCCACACCTTCCTTTCCGGGTTTGGTCGGTTCCTGTAGGGTTCTTGGCAGCCCGTAGGGTGCGTCTCCGGTCCTAGGACTGTTTGACCTTTGGATCCCTCTGGATCCACACCTCTCTGCGCCACTCTCCTGGCAGTGCGCCACACCTTCCTTTCCGAAGTTAGCCGGTCCTGGTATGGAAAGCGGCCGGCCCTGGGATTTGTTTTTGGTCCAACAACTAAGGCCGCTCTCATTGGCAGGGTCAGTTCACGTTAAATGACGACACCTATCCGAGCATGCATCTTTATGTGCTGTATATAGTCGACTCTTGAATACCCCCTTTCCCCCCCTCAACCCGCCTCGGCGGTTGGTTGCCCTGTTTGAGCATTCTGTCTGGGATTACAGTGCCGCCTTCGGCGGCCACCCTTCCCCCCCCCAAAAAAAAGGGACCAACGCGACAAGTCAAAGAAGCCTAACGTCCGATAAGCGAGATTATCATCGATATTTTTATTAAAGTTGAAGAATTCTCATCATAGTTGATGATGTGGCAGTATTAGATACTAAATTACTCTCAAAGAAAAGAATTTGTTGCTTTAGTCTAAATAGCAATCCACACACTGCCCCACTAATTGCGAACTTGTCTATAGTAACGCCTTATATACTTTCTCAAGAGACGGAATGTCTAACGCATGTGACTTAATGGTAAAGCACTTGACCGGAAACCAGGAGATTGTGGGCTAATCTCTCACAATAAGTCGATAAGTCATTCTTTTCTTTGAGTGTAAGTCATCATATGATACTACCACATCATCAGCCACGATCAGAATTGTTTTGCTTTAATAAAATTATATTAACTAGAAAATTTCATAGAAATGTGGGAAAAGAGTACAAATTCACCAGGACGCCAACCCAGAACCTTTTAATTACAGGTCTAATGCTCTACCAATTGAGCTGTAGTGTGTACTACAGATGAGTTCGGACTCAGTTTTCGAAGCCCGAGCCCGAAGTTTCAATATATAAAAGTCAGTTTTCGGCTTCAATTGCATCCATCTTATGAGCCCTGGCCCGTCCGAGCCGGGCCCGGGCCAGGGCTCAGGCTGAGCCTATCTCATCTCTAGTGTATACGCTCAACCTTTATCTTACAAGGAAAAATATTTATACATTTCAGCTTGGATAAAGTCCAAGCTGCAGTCAGAAATTATATGTAGAACATATATTAAGTACTTGGATTCATTTGTTAAAAGAGAAAAACGTATAAATATTCCCCATTATGTGTTTGTGCAAGTATTAGTATGAGATGGAAAGTGAGCGTAGAAACTACAGCTCGATTAGTAAAGCATTGGACGCGTAATTGAAAGATTCTGTGTTCGTGTCCCAGTGAGCATTTACTTTCCTTTGGTGTTTTTATGCGATTTTCAAATTACCCTAAATATATATGTAATCCTTTTTTTGTCACTAGACTTTTCCCAAAAGTCGTTAAATCTAGTGCGATTAATTTCCAAGGACTCGCTTTATTCCTTAATACACTTTCTCCAGAAGTTTAATGACCGAAGAAGACGGCACACCTTATCGTTAAACTTAAAATTCTTATAAACTCAGTTTTAATTGCATGCGTTAATTAAAAAATTAAAACTTTAATTAATCTTACGATAACGTAAACATTTCACGCTTTCGAAAGCTCCGGTGATTACAGGAATTAATTTCTCGCTGCTGAAAATGTTCTGAAGTTTTAAAAACGATAAAAAAAATTCTAAATCCATTTTTCTCGGTTTTAATCGATTTTCTTGTACCTTGAGAAAACTTACAAGTTATAAAATGTATTGAATCATATATTTTATATTAAATTTAGAAATTTTCATTTTTGAAATGAAAAGTTGGGAAGGATTTTCTCCCAAGAACTAATTTCTACCCCGTTACGTTTTCGACTGAAACTGCAATTTAAGAGTCGAATTAGTTAATTTTTAATAATCCATAATTAATAATGAATATCTAGCATAAGTTAAATGATATGTGTCGTTTAGAAATTAATCGTTTGCGTTTAAAAACGAAAGTTTAGTTTCAAAATTTAATATCTTTTACGTGAAGCTAAAACCATGACAGCTATATTCCCGACAGCTAAGTTCGTAAAGGGCTGGAACGAAAATGTGGAGTTTGCTTAATGAAAACAAGCCTGAGGCATAGCCTTTTTCCTCTCTTTCCAGCTCTCATAGATGGAGTTGAGTTTTAGTACGCATTCAGAAAACCCTGGGATTGATCTCTTTTCGTGGACCCTTTTTTCACGCTAAATTTTATATTTCTAGATTTCTCAATAAGACAATTATAATAAATAAATTTTCGAAATTTGAGTCTCCTGCTTGGGAAGGGTTTCTCTAACTCGCCCGTTAAGGCAACACCGAGTGTACAAACGAATACCGTCAACATTTACTAAGACTTAAAGAGGTAAAAAACCTCCTCGCGTTGTTTGACATATGTAAGATATGTGTATTTCTTAAACGTACGTGGTACTTCTTACATTGAATAATTCAGTAAGTGGAAATCCCGATATTTTTAGTTAAATTTTAATGTCTTTCTGAATTTCGGCTCTACTTTACGAAGATGAACCGTTGGCGGCATGGCGATTCCATACCAGATGTGTTAAGCTAATGCTTGGGTGTAGTTTCTGGGAACTTGTGTGTGTGTGTGTGTGTGTGTGTGTGTGTGTGTGTGTGTGTGTGTGTAAACTGTGCAAAGCGAGAGATATGGGGGTAGGGTGAGGCCGTTGGAGGCAACGCTGTGATATTGACTAATAAATTACGAATTTCTTACCACACAATAGGAATTGTGTGGTAAGAAATTTGTAATTTATTAGTGTATGAAACAAGGTCCGGTAGCGTCTGAATATAAATGCACTTCAAAATATAATTTAAATAATGAAAGATCAATAATAAAAATAAGAATAAAATAAAGTTCTAACTTCATTAACGATTTGGGAAAGCTAGGGGACTGAATTTTCTGAAATTCTGTACATAGCGTCCCTTCGGTTGAAGGACGAGAAAACAGGGATAAAATGCCCCTCCCCCCCCCAAAAAAAAACTTCCAACTATAGGCGCCAATATGAGTAATTCTGAGGGAAAGGGGCTTGGAAAAGTTATTACTTTCTTCTTGCAGCTGCCAAACATTTCAGTGAATGTACAAGGTACTATGTATGCTATGTCCATGTCCACCTATGTTTAAGGTACTATGAAATGCTACAAAAATAATTTATACCGTTTGACAATTAGTAATGAGCTAAAAAGTACCTTATTTTAAAATGTGCTTGTAAAACCTTTGAAACTAAATGCATAGCAGAATTAGGCAAATAAAATTTTTGAACGACTATGGGGGGCGGGCTCGAGCCCTCCCTCTGTCACTTACATGACACGCCCATGCTTTCAATCGATTTCAGAAACTTCAAAAACGTCCAGAAAACGAATTTTTAAACTTTTGATGTCGGACACACAAAGCACTTTGGCGTTTACCATGATGGAAAGTTGAAAAATGGTTTTACTCCATGGCTTTACTTTTGTAAATTTTAGTAGAAAATTCATAAACTTTTAGATATACTTTTAGATAGATAAAGTTTTAAAAAAGTAAAATGATAAAAATAATCAGTACTAGAGAATAAATTTATAACAAATAATTATTTCGACACTAGCGTAAGGAAAACACGTCTTACAAAGACGTTTCGGGAGCCATCTGCTCCTTTTTTCAAGCGAATGTAGACTTCACTTGACAAAGGGAGCAGTTGGCTCCCGAAACGTCGTGTTTTTAAACCTTACGCCAGTGTCGAAATAACTGTTTGTTATGGAATCTCCTGGTGAAACTCTATTGTTTCGAAAAAAAATTTCACACCAAAAGTTAAACACTTTTAGAAAACAAAAGCAAAAAATAATCCAAACTTTCAGGCACTTTCAACAGCAATCCTTCAACGAAAATAATGTTTTAGAAATGTTTCAATGTTGTATGTTTTATTAAACATAATTAATTAAAAATCATTTAAATAAAATTATTTATTAAACATAAGGTATAATGAATAATAAACAATTGCTAGAAACGTTGAGTTTTCAAAATTATTGGGGTAGGCGATTAAGGCAAACACACATTATATACTATTACGATATATGTAAAATTACGGTTTGTTTTAAGTTATTGATGTGGGGATTTATACTCCATAGGCCCATGTAACTTTACGCCTATGATGATTGCTATTCGTGTCACTGAACGACTTCTCTATAAAAGAAGAAGATAGGGGCTTTTGGTAAAAGACACTGAGGCCTCATAAAAAAATCGTTCCTAACGTCAATTCTTTAAAATGTTTAGATATATATGTTTATACGGTCATTCAGTCTTTCAGTGTATTTGTTATTAATGGAAGTGTAAGAAATTGCTTCAAAAATAAATGAATTACACGGACGGTGAAATCAAATCCTGCAATAATATATAAGCAATCTTGCCGGCATTATTCGCCATCATCGTATCAAAACCGCGGAACTTCCCTTTAGATACGAAACCAACTTTGCCACGTAAAGCGCCATTATATTTAAAATATTCGCCAAGAAGTAATTCCTGAGATGGATTAGAATGGAAAAGTGGGGGTTCATTAAAGTTTTCTTGGGCTTGTATTTCTTCTTTAGATTTTCAGAAAGTCGCGGACGAATTGAAAGAACACACAGTTTGGAATTTCTGTTTGATAGAAGCAAGGTTTTTTCTGCTGCCACATCTTAAACTTTTATTGAAATGTGTATTTAAATTATTTAAATGACGTCTGCGGAATAAATAAATGAAGTCAAATAATTTCAGTTCTATTGTTTTGAATACGGGCTATTTTAAAGGTTAGTTTTGGTTTCAGATCTACCAAATTAAAATTTTTCATAGCATTGAAGAATATAACTTCTGTTGCCAACTGTCTTCTTAGAAATAAAATAATAAATCAGAATGTGGTTTATCACTTTTCGAAATTCTTTCTTCTATTTTAAAACTGAATTCTTCAATAGTTTAATTAAAAAACGCAAGTACTATGTGTTGAAGTAGAATTTGAGGTATTCCCAATTCTTGCCTGATATTTATTTCTATAACTAAAAAGTTCCTTCTCTATTCTGATATAAGTGGAAATCGTTTACAAAAAAAAAGTATGGGAATTCAATTTTGTTTTCTTGGCTTTTATATTTTTGGATTTATACTTTTCAAGCTGTCATTACCTATGATTCCACGTCAATCAAAAAGCGGAAAGGCAAAAGAGACTTTCTCTACGCAGGATGCTTTTGTTCAATTTTTCTCACAAAAATTTTTCCAACTAAAGCGATTTTTAAATTGTATGAAAAATTTTATAAAATTTCATAGCAGAAAAAAATATTCTTTTTTTAATAAAATCTGTATTATCAATATATATATATATAGACACACACACATAGGTGTCAAGTACAAAAATTAATCGGACGTTTGGTAAAATATGAAGTGAATATAGTGGATGTAATTTTAAGTTTAAAGAAATCATTTCAAAGAAATCTCATCACAGCGCTCCCCCATATATATGTGTTTTAAATAAAGAATAATTAAATAAAATAAATAACTTAAATTAATAAAACATATTATACAATCATGTATTGAAAAATTAAATTCTAATTCAGAGTGATACATGGTCTTCATAATTAAAGTTCCACTTTGAAATGGCCATAAAATGAAAACTACTGGACCAAATGTTATCAAACTTGGTAATAACTTACAAGAGGTCATGGGATTTTATTTTCCGCAAAAAAGTAACGATAAATTAAAATAAATAAGTGAGTAAAATAAATAAAACAAAATATATAAATAAATAAAACAAAAATATATAAATATAATAAATATAAATAAATAAAACAAAATAAATAAATAAATAAAACAAAATAAATAAATTAAATAAAATAAATAAATAAATAAATAAAAAAATAAAATAAATAAATAAATAAAACAAAATAAATAAATAAATAAAACAAAATAAATAAATAAATAAATAAATAAATAAATAAATAAATAAATAAATAAATAAAGTGAAAATAGAAGTTCAAAAATCACCACCAGCGGGAATGGCGCTGTATGTAATATTGTTAAACGAAATAAAAAAAATGAAGACATCGGTTTAAAACGTTTTTAATCGTTTCTAAAACGAAACCGCTTGTGGGGGTTATGAAAAACTGTTTATAGAGATAACATGAGTTTGACGGAAGACACCAAGACGAAGACAACAAGAATTTGGCGGAATTGAAAGATGCGATACACCGACATGTCCGCAACATTCCTCCTGATATGCTAAGAGCTGCTGTTGAGAACGCAGTAATGCGATTTAACTTGCTTTCAGAAAATGGTGGACGCCACATTCAACATGCTTTGTAACACGTTTTAGAAACGATTAAAAACGTTTTAAAACGATGTCTTCATGTCTTATTTCGTTTAACAATATTGCATACAGTGCCATTCCTGCTGGTGGTGATTTTTTAACTTTTATTTTTTTCATTTTATTATATTTTTTTTATTTTATTATTTTATTTATTTATTTTTTATTCGGAAAATAAAATCCCATGACCTCCTGTAAGCTATTACCAAGTTTGGTAACATTTGGTCCAGTAGTTTTCATTTTATGGCCATTTCAAAGTGGAACTTTAATTATAAAGACCCTGTATTATACTATAATTTTTGCCACCCACGTTTTAATTACAGCTCAAACTAGAGCTTGTGTAATTTTGGAGAAAAAGAGACGCTTTCCCCATCCTGGATTCGAACCAGGGTCCCTCCGTTTAGCCCGGAGTGTCTTGGACCGCTAGACGAATGAGGACAGGAAACAACGCTCTCTTTCTCCGTATGTAAAGATGTTAAGGTATTATTACCCTCCGCAGGGATAACACAATTGCCAAATATGGTCAACACAAGAAAGCCTCCGGGGCGAGATTTTTGTGAGTTTTCGTGGGGGAATTTATTATACAATAATTTTTGCCACCCACGTATAGCTTATAGCTCAAACTAGAGTTTATTCGTTTTGGAGAAAAAGAGACGTTTCCCCATCCTGGATTCGAACCAGGGTCCCTCCGTCAGGGTCACTCCGGGCTAAACGGAGGGACCCTGGTTCGAATCCAGGATGGGGAAAGCGTCTCTTTTTCTCCAAAATTACATAAGCTCTAGTTTGAGCTGTAATTAAAACGTGGGTGGCAAAAATTATAGTATAATAAATTTCCCCCACGAAAACTCACAAAATTCTCGCCCCGGAGGCTTTCTTGTGTTGACCATATTTGGCAATTGTGTTATCCCTGCGGAGGGTAATAATACCTTAACACCCTGTATTTAGCGGGAATAAACTGCTTAAACTCGTATTTTAACGTCTTTCAATTAGCTTCTAGAGACCCAAGATGAGTGGAACACGATATATAGATATAGCACTGTATTTAAAGCTCCACATAATCTCCATCTATTCCAGAAGGTCGTAATATTTTTATAGTCATAATAAATTTTCCGCTTTCGCCAATGGGCAGACGACTTCTGCCAGAAT
This sequence comes from Dysdera silvatica, assembly GCA_006491805.2. Classification (NCBI taxonomy): domain Eukaryota; kingdom Metazoa; phylum Arthropoda; class Arachnida; order Araneae; family Dysderidae; genus Dysdera; species Dysdera silvatica. Next base: position 81,465,924 of record QLNU02015270.1, read on the forward strand.
TCAATGCAATTCGAATTCGGTTCTATTTAACCACCATACTTCGAACGTCTAGGTCACAGCCATCCCATAAACACCCCAGTCTTCATCCACTCTCTCCCTTCTTCACCATTCTCTCCTTCTGAAACGTCTAACGAATAAATCTACTCTCCACCCATTTATGGTCACCTCTGCCCTTAGCTTGAAGGCAGTGCTTTTCAATGGTAATTGCCGGTCCACAAACGCCAAGTGGTGTCGTTCTGTGCTGCAAGAAGCTACTTTAGCGAATCTGTCAGCAGCTTCAGAATTCCATCGATCCAAACAACCCTAATAGGTGGAAATGGCGTCCAAGAATTCGATAAAGATTTTGTCGTGACGATGAGAAGAAAGCATTTTCACAATTCTATTATTTACTCTATTTGTTAAATAATTGGCGGTTGTCGAAGAAGAAGAATTTTAATTAATTAATTATTAATCTTAATTATTAATTATTAACTCTAATTCATTTCCAATCATGTTAACGGATATTAATTCATATAATGAATATAAATGGAAGATAAGTTTTGTATATTAAATTATCGGTGTTTAAATGGACATTTTAAATGTGTTAAATTTTCATATAAATAAGAGTATTACTGTATTTTTTATATAAAATTTATGAGCATATATTTTTGTGTAAAGATAATACTTATAAATAAATTATGTTCGATATATAGTGTTCAGTTTACACAAATGAATATGTTCAAAATATTTCGCATTCGTGGGTAAAAACAAAAATACATTCGCTGTAAAACTATTCAAAATTCTTGTGGGAATTGAACATCACAAAAGCAACCAAGTCCTTTATCTGAAATAGTAATTGACTGGGAAATTCGTTCTCTTCTGGTTCGGAGTTTTTAGAATTCCCACCTGAGAATAATATTTGAATTTCCAATGTTGGCTTTTCCAGCAATCTTGGCGAGAAATATTGGATTTCTCGGCTATTTCAATACTGAGTCCCTGAACACAGACGATCGTTTCGATTTTGTTTTCAATTCATTAACCAATATTGAACCGTAATTAAAACATTAATTATGAATGGGATAGATAAAGGAATAACCAGCTTTATAGACTGAAAATTTAGCGGTCATTAATAACTTAATAATCAGAAGAAAAACTTGGAAGGAGGCAGAGTCTACGATAGAATAAAGAAAATTAATTAATTAATTAATTAGAAGCAAATTTGAAAATAAATTTAATGGAATAAAAGTGCAAGAAGGTATAGTGCTTCCATATCGGTAGATTAAATTTTAGTTATCTGCGGCCTAAATCTGACTCGTCGGTAAATCTAGATGTCTCATGTAAGCGGCAATTTAAATTACAGATTCTAGTTCTTTGTGCTGAAGACTGAAGTAAAGAATAAACTGCGAAAGTTCCACAAACGTAACAACAATTTTATTGAATAGGCGTTATAGTGAAGAATTTCAAAGTAGAGCAGCCAAACATAATACTGAAAAGGTTGACAAGAATTCAGCATTAGCTTCACATTATAAACCTTATGTTAGTACATCAACATTTTCCTGAACAACTTTACGTCCACTTAAGAACAAGTAATTCGCTCCAGCACGAGCGAGAACAACTATGAAAAGGGTGGGTGGGTGGGGAGGGAGGAGATAGGTGGTAGGTAGGTAGGTAGGTAGGTAGGTAGGTAGGTAGGTAGGTAGATAGATATTACAATGTAAAATATGTATGGACGCAAAAAAACATTTACAATACTTTTAGTTATTAATATGTAAAGCGAAATCAAACCTTTTAGCGAGATTTTTGGCACTGCTTATTTTTAACAGTCCAATCAATATCAGGTCTTATTTTTGATATTGCAATCCTAAGAGTGTTTCCAAGGTGGACGTCAGTTATTCTGGTCCTAACTTTTCATTTTATCAACTTCATTTTTGAAAACAGTTGTTTACAGATGCATTGGCGTAATCAAGGGGCTTTGATGGGGTTTGTAATTTCCACTGCAACGAAATTTTGTGTATGTACACATATGTGTATAGACGTAATATGTTCATATTATGAACATATGAAGTTGTAGCTCTGTAACTAAGTCTGTCCCCAAAGTGTCCGCGTTGTATACGCCGTGTACTCTGAAGAAATTTTGAAAAATACCGAGTACGCGGCGCATACTCTCAAGGTCTCAAGAAAGTTTTTGTATTTGCTGGTTTTTTGGGCAACTTTCAACAAAGTTCAGCCTTTTTTTTTTCTCTAGTATTTACAAACGAATGGAAACAAATGGGTAAAAAACTCTGAACCCCCCAAGCCTCAAAATAATATCCTGCGTACGACCAGAAGAGGAATGAAAAACTGATGAAAGTGGTAACTGCCACCCTGAGCTTGGATAGACGATAAACGACCAGTCAAATGCCAGTCAGGGCGGCGCAATGACGTCACCAAGTCCAGTAACCCCGCAATTTCAATACTCTTTAATTAAGACAGCACTGCATACTCTCAATAATTTTCTTCAGGGAAACCCTGTCTGTAACACCTTATTGCAAGCCTGTAACCCTTCCTTTATGAACTTTCTGCGTACATCTATACTCAGACATAAGTACTCTCGAATAGTAACACTTTCGGAGCATGCAGTCAGATGGTTGGAAGATGTTCTTATCAGCATATTTAGAATAGAATTTGATGAGTCCTAAGATGAATTTTTTTTAAATCACTGTTGCACTACAAATCAATAAGACCACACCTAATGCATGGGCGTCCATATGGGAGCAGAGGGGGGTTCAAGCCCCACCTAGCCGTTGAAAAATTTGACTGGCCTGATTCTTCGATGCATTTATTTTCAAAAGTTTGACAATCACATTTTAAAATAAAGTACTTTTTAGCTTATTACTAATTATGAAATAATATCAATTATTGTTGCAGCATTTTAGTATCTTGTACATTCACTAAAATGTTTGACAGCCTTGAGAAGGAGGTAATAATTTTTCAGCCCCCCCCTAAAAGTACTCATATAGACGCCCAAGATTATATATACGTCCATATACGCTAGAAAACTAAAGTAAAACATGAAGGGAAAAATAGAGTGTTACTTTGGTTCTATAGTGTTTTAAAATATTTATTATGAAATATGAAAATGCCAACAGAATAAAATACATATATTTCAGACTTAGAGGGAGTAGGGACGTCATTTTTGTGTGAAACAATTTGTATTTTTTCACGAGCTGGCCGGCCGCATAAAACATGTCGGCGGGCCGCGGATTGAAGACCTCTGCCGTACATTTTATAAGAAAACACTTTATCTGAGCTTAAACGTATATGTTTGAAAAAGTATTATCCATCGTAATTCCTCACAAAAATTACAAAAACGTGCTCTGATGGTTTAATTTATTGACCATTTGGTAATCGTGACAATCCTGAGAAGGTGAATAAATTTCTCAAAAAAAAGTAATTCCAAAAACGATCACTCACGAGGCATGGGGCCGTTGAAGCAAACATGAGAATTACTTGGAAATGTTTAACATTGACGCAATCGGACACAGAAGCAAAGCTTCAAAATATTTCTGTTCCAGGCACAATATCCGTATTGAGAATGTATGCGGAGACAGTGTCGTAGCAATTAAAAAATTATGGGGGGGGGGCTAGGCTCAGCTAGATTCGAAGAAGGTCATGTGATGAGGCGTTAGAGAAAATAGCGTGTTTTAATATTCAATGTGAGCTTGAGCTACCTGAGCCTCCCTTTATTCTGAGCCCACTTTTTTTGCGCCCTTTTTTGCGGGTTCTCAGATGTCTGGAGAAAACTTGAACTGAAACAATAACTCCAGACGAAAAAATTTAAATGTTTCATCCTTCACCTTTTTTCCAAAATAAACTACACCAATTTATCAAAGGAAAAAATCGCTTCGACTCTTAAGTGAATGAAATAGAAGTTGTGTCACTGGTTGATTTGAGGTTGTAAATAAATGCAAGTCCGATGCGGCCGATTTAAAATGTTTATTGATATGCTATACGTTTAGAAATATTCATTAAAACGTCATGAGGTAAAATAATTTGATTACAACATTAAAAGAATTTAATACGCCGTTTTGGCGGAGCATGTCTATGATACATGTACAAGCGTTAATAGTAAATGGAAGATATCATAAATTGGGAATTTGGAACACAGTAACATTGTTGCCAAATATAAAAAGTGTAATTAAATCCAACACATGTTGCCAAATGAGTAAAATAAAATTATGCGTAATATATATACTGTCAAATAGGAAAAATTGAATTATATATAATATTTGCAAAATGCCAAATAAAAGGAAACAATTTGTACTGTTGCCAATGTTTGAAACTGTAATTATTCGCGTTGTGTTTCTTTGTCTCTTAAATGGCAACAACGAATGAAGCCAGTTAAACAAACAAGTGATATTTCTATTGTGGAAACCCGCAAAGTTATTGATAATAGAGATTACGGATTCAGTAAAATGTCCGAAACATTAACCAAAAATTAAATAAAGGCAAGCAAAATGTTCTGTAAACATTCTATATAGTAACAATATTCGAGAACCCAAGTGAAATTAGCAAATTATGGCAATGATAATGAGACTGGGATAAAACTGACCTTTATTAGCTTTTAAGTATGTAACATAGCAATATTTCTCAAAATATACTCCGCTGTACCCTGGTATCCGCAACGCCCTCTACTGTTAATTCGAGCAACAAAACATTGCCGAAATTTTCAAAACATCTGTAAATTTTCCGTATGGAAGCTCCATATATAGAGTTGACGAAAAAACAAATCTTTCTTCAATACAACCAAACTTAAAAGGTTTTTTGATAGCAAAAAACGTAGCCATTTTCCTTCTATTAATAATTATCATCACTAAATGCTTGTATCATTTCATTAAAAATTTACTTGCTTCTACATTACTTTTTATAAGTGTTATCTGCCTTTTTATACAAACATCGCTTATTCTACATTCAGGCGATAATAAATAATAACCCATGAAGTTTTCGTTACGCCATATTTAGTGATGAGTTCCGCGGCTAGACCTGTGGTAAGAAAGGAGCTCTTTAGGCTAAAATGTTCGATAACCAGCACAATATCGATTGTCGGATTGCACAATAGAAATATTACGTGTTAATTTTGCAGGCTTCCTTGGTTGTTGCTAGCAAGGATTCCAAAAAATACAAATTTCATAATTCCAATTTCTAAAATTGGCAACACTCCAAATCGTTACCTTTTATTTCATGTTTTCCAAATGTTGTACATAATTTCACTTTTCGTAAGTGGCAACATTTTATGTAACAACGTTTTATGTTCCGAAAATTTTTCTGAAATAAAAATCAGTCTTCAATTTACCATCGACGTGTGCAAAGGTACCACGAAGACCCCACCAATCAAAAGGGTACTAAAACGTCTCAATGTTGTATAATATTTATTTATCTTTTGGAATATTAATGAGCTATCTTCAACATTTAAAGCACTAATCAATATTTTTACTTGACTGCTTTAAGATCAAATAATCGAGTATGACATTGAATCCCTCGATTATAGAACTTCGTAAATATAAATTTGAAAGGGGCTACACTCCATTTAAAATTGCTGTGGGCTGTATGCAAAATACATAAATAGCAAAGAAGTAATACTTGTAAATTGTTTACAATGCTTCTGGTATTTGAAATTTGCATACGGCTTGTATCTTCTTTGATGATTAACCATGTTCGTGGATTTTAATTATTTTGGAGGTTTTATGTAGTTCTTGGCAAATAAAATTGCGTTGGAATAAAAATGCAAGGTACCAGGGAAAGAATTTGCATACAAAGGTTAAGCGTTGGTAAAATATAATAGAAAATAAATCAACTGAGCTTTTGAACGCGTCAGCACGACATCCATCAGGACTAATGACTGTGATGTGTTTCCGCCTTCTTTTAAATTCAAACTTTCTGGAAAAACCCATTTTTTCTGTAGTCCCGCGGAATGTTAAAACCCATTTCTGGTCTTTCATCAGAAATACGTTTTCATGTAAAAGAAGGCAGAAATACTCCACAGACATTAATCCTATTGAAAGATAGACGCTGACGCGTCCGAAAGCTCGAGTGATCTATTCATTATTTTATCAGGGTATTATCTTTGTATTTGCGATTCTGTTCCCAGTCAAGAAACAAAAAAGATAACTAGTAAGGACACAAAATAAAAGAAGTGTAAAACCCGTAAGTATGCAATTAAATTGAAAATAAATATTCATTAAAGATGTTATATCCAATTAAAAGCCGACAAAGAAATTTGGCGATAATTTGGCGTCGAACTTTTTCGTTATCGCCAATTGATAAAAACCTTGCCAAATTTCATGTCGAAAAATCGTTGAAAAAAAAATTACACAGTGATTTTTTCGCTTTAGCCGGCGAGATATTTAATAAATAACCAGTAATAGTTTTTATATTGTTACTCTCAGTAATTCGGCATTCTACTATTGAAGGAATGGCCGGATTAGCGGGAGTTTCCTGTGTATTTTTAAATAAAATAATACTGATACTTATTGCAAATTGTACACTATTATGATACTTTAGACATATATTATGATAAAAAAAAACTACTGCACATAATCTTTATCGCTTATTTTTACTTTAATTTTTTTTTTTAATTTCATGATCATTGACATACATTATAATGTACAGAAAACAATTCACAGAAAACCCTCGTTAATTCGGCCTTTTAATAATCCGACCTTGACATATAAGGGGCTTGGTTTCGCTTCCATGTGACGTCACAGGCGAGGGTTGTTCCAAGTGACGTGTCGTGCGAGATATTTAATACAGCACCAAAGTCAGTTTTTACATTGTTACTATCAATAATTCGGTAGTCCTGTATTGAAGGACTGGCCAGGTTAGCGAGAGTTTACTGTGTATTTATAAATCAAATAATATTGATATTTGTTGCAAATTGTATAGATACTATTATGATATTGTCTTCTCGCATGGGGCAAAACTACTGCATAGAAACTTAATAGCTTACTTGCACTTCAAAAAAAAAAAATAGTTAAATTGCTTGATACATGCAATAACCCATCTTCTGGTGTTATTTTTCGACAATATGGAAAAGTAACAATAGAAAAACTTCTGGATTTTTAAAATTACATTACTGATAAGTAACTTTATTATCTATAATACTAATATTGACATTATACAACGCACCGGCCGAGACACAGATATAAGTCTCGTAATAATCTTTATTATCGATCCATCTGGGCTATGACAATTGTTGCTTTGGCCCACTTGGGCTTACAGGGCCCTTGGCTGTGTAATTCCCTTCCTTAATTACTTAAACATATGCATTTATTTTCATCGTTGAATAAAGATTTATATTTGACTATGAAATTTATGATTATTATATTTATTTTCTTGGATTATCCAACATAACTGCAGTTTATTCTGGTATAGGGTTATTGTTGTGTTTACACTGTGGATGGCTGGGCATGTATTTATCTATTTATTTTGAAAATATTTTGTTTATTTACCTGCGGATGCGCATATATATCATCATCATCATATTCAACCATTATCTATCCACTGCTGGATGAAGGTCTCTCCAAATGCTTTCCACAAGTCACACACAACAAGTCACACACACAAGTACATATATATATATATAACATCACCCCCATTCCCATATATATATATATATATATATATATATATATATATATATATATATATATATATATATATATAAAAGACATAGAAAGCGACAAATGCAGACACTGTCATGCGGCATCGGAGACAATCCAACACGTGATGGCAGGATGCAAGATCCTTGCGCAGTCAGACTACAAACATAGACACGATCAAGTAGCGAAAATAGTCCACCAGAAATTGGCAGCGAATGCTGGCTTTCTGACAGAAAAATGCCCGTACTACAAATATGAGCCAGAGACCGTGCATGAGAACGAAACACACAAGCTTTACTGGGATAGAGCAATCATAACAGACAAGACAGTCCCACATAACCGTCCTGACATAACCCTCGTCGATAAATCGAATAAGACCACGTACTTAATCGACATAGCAGTACCCAACACCAATAACATACAGACAACCTACACAACGAAAATCACCAAGTACCAAGATCTCAGACATGAAGTACGAGATATATGGGGTATGGAAAAGATCCTCATCATCCCGTTAGTCATCTCAGCAACAGGGATAGTACCAAAAACGCTTGCGACGAATTTGGAGATACTCAACATTGACCCAAACACCTACATTGAAATACAAAAAGCCACAATCCTAAACACGTGTCACATTGTCAGGAAGTTTCTAGACATGGCACATTAAGAAGTGATGTAAAAAGAGGCTTGGGAACATGGCGCTCTGCCCGTCCCAAAGCCTGTTTCCGCCAAGAATGGGCGAGGAAAACTTTTTATATATATATATATGGGAAGTAGGGGTGATGCGGATGAATTGGGTAGAATACGAAGTTTAGGAAAAGCTGGGCAACTTGGACTTCGTAAAATGTAAAAGTATTTTTCCAATACTGCCCCGGCAGAATGTATATAGTAGTTATTTTTCCTTCTAACATTCTATTTTTGTATTTTGTATACTTTATTTTATATATTTTCCTTTGTAGTTTTCATTTCGTGCATTCCCATTTGTAAATTTCATTTTGTATGAATTTTGCCTAAAATATAGTTTATTTGTTGTATTATGGTTGCAACATATCAATAACACGGCTCTTTAAAAAACACAGTTCTCTGTATGTTAAAAAACATTTTTCCAGATTGGAAAATGTTTCACGAACACATTTCCCCATCGTCCTAATGTATTTTCTGTGTTTGCTGTCTGGTTTAAAGGACGTGCGAGCCATGTCCGAATCCATTTGGTAGGAAATTGTCCAAACCAAAGTTCAAAGAGCGAATGAACAAAAAATATAGATATTTGAAATCCCGCCGAATACGAAAAATCTCTGCAGGAGGATCAATAAATATCTTGGTCCAATGCCAAGCCGAATTCCCAGAGGAGATGGTCCCAGTTGTCGCTACTTGTTCGTCAATTGATTGGAGGTTGCCTTGCTACTTCAACAGCCTCTGCCAATGGCACAAAACGTCTGTTTTGTTGTTGATGCCATTGGTGTCTCTAATGCGGTAATGGCTCGAGGGTCATTTCGAAGCAAAAACGTTTTAGCATATTACACGCGGACTAACATTATTTAGCGGAAATCTAAATAAATAATTATTAATAATGATAAATATTAATTAACTGTCAAAGCATTTCGCCAACTTCCAAAGAAATCAGTCTGAGTTTCTAAACACCAATTCTGATTGCTCATGTCTTATGAATAAAGTATTTGCTCTCCATATATCAAGCCGCTTAAAAACTGTATATTCTGCTATTGAATTCCAAATCCATGAAAACCAATACGTAATAATAATGATTATGCTTATGTATAATAGAGAAAACATAATTTAATTATACTGATCAAAATTTTATTCCATTTGAGAGGAAACACCACATGATACATGTATTGAATAATCATCATCGATTTTCTCACATTGAATAAAATTACTGAAGATTATCAAATGTGATTGAAACGTTTGAAATAGACGAGAGTAGAAGCAAAAGCCGACTGCGTCGTTTAATCAAATATTATCAACAATGCAACTGATCTGTAAGAGAGAGAGAGAGAGAGAGAGACAGACTTTCTTGCCTTTCAATTACAGCGGAATCTTGTAAAGTGACACCAATCTATGGTGAACATTACAGTCCAGCCCTAAAGGTGATCACTTTAGGCAGGTTCTACTGCATATTTGAAAGAAGTTAAATGTATAATTAAATTAAAAATAATTTAACGCATAAACGTTGTCTCATTTTTCTCGTGGCAAACTTCAGTGGTCCACGCACCAGTCAAAAGTAGTCCGCTTGCCAGTCAAAGTGTTCCGCGTGCCAGTCAAAAGTAGTCCGCGTTCTAGTCAAAAGTAGTCCGCGTGTCAGCCAAAGTAGTCCGCGTGCCAGTCAAAAGCAGTCCGAGTGCCAGTCATAAGTAGACCGTGCCCCAGTCAAAAGTAGTCCGCGTGCCAAATATGACATGCCTGTCGTAGGTTTCCAACCCCTTTCCTAGGGACGCACAAACCATTGTAAACGGTTTTTTAGCGCCGTTTAGGTTGAATCCGTATTAACGGCATGCTATGTGAACCCATTACTTTTACACCATTGCAGGGACCCATAAATTTAATAGTCTAAAATATAACTCAGCTTTAGTAAATATGTTCTAACATGCAGTGTATGTAACGCGTGCCAATAACTTATAACGGCGACAGGTGATGAGCAATGGAAGTAATGATGTTTGATATCAACAAATGATTAACCATTCAGCTTCCATCTTGACAACCTCGAGGGCTTCTTGCATGTATTCAATAATCCATAATTGCAAAAGTGTTTGGAATGATTAAGGTTTCGGGAAATTGAAATACGAATTCTTAGGTTTGTAATGGGGAACAAATCCCCACCGCATGGTAAAATTCGCATTTCCTTTTGAAAAATACGCTTTTAAAATACCCTTTGAGAATACACTTTGGTAATTCTTTTTGAGAATATGCTGTGGTAATTCGCTTTGAGAATACGCTTTGCTAATTCTCTTTGAGAGTACTCTTTGGTAATTCTCTGAGAATACTCTTTGGTAATTTTCTGAGCATACTTTTTGATAACAGTCTTTGAAAATACTCTTTGGTAATTCTCTTTGAGAACAGTCTTTGAAAATACTCTTTGGTAATTCTCTTTAAAAACAGTCTTTGGTAATGCTCTTTAAAAACAATCTTTGAAAATACTCATTGGTAATTCTCTTTGAGAACAGTCTTCGGTAATTCTCTTAGGCATACTTTTCTAGAAGTATCCAAATAACGATTATATACCTATATGAGATACCATTGTGAAATGAGTGCTCTATATTGTTAACGCGCGATTTAAGTTCGCTGATTGAATCATGTCTATGGCACCAGTATCTTTGGCTTCAAATGTGGTTCTACGTGTGTTCACTTGGGATTCACTCCAGTCGCTTCCTGATGAAGAACAGCAACGTCGCTCTGAAACGAGCTGATAAGATTTACCCAACATTAGAATTGCACTTTACAAACTCCAATCCATGCTAATGCCATAATCTTTCAACAAGCCAATATCTGAATAAGATTTGTATCAAAATGATACATAAATCTCATAAAATGTCCTCGATTGCCTGTTTTCTATGGCGCAAGGGCAGAAAAGGTCGTGCTGCAACGGGGCCTACAGCTTTCCAAGGAAACCAAAGATTTTTCCAAGAGAATCAAGCCCTGGTAAACAGAAAAACGGCTTGTAGACTACGAATACATTACCATTGTGGAGAGAGGCCGAATCGATGAAACGATAGACAAATATGAAGCAATTGTGCAGGACAATCGACCTTCATTTTCTAGAAGGATCCGAACCTCCTAAGGTCTAGAGAAACAATCCCACTACAATAGCGAGCGGTTTGTCATTAATTAGTTTTCCTTTTTTTGGCAACAGTTAAGAAGCAAACCCGACGAAACGGTATGCTAGGTGAGCTTGTTACTACTATGTCATCACAAGACAACGTCCTTGGTAACTGTCACGTAAATAACATATTTCAGTGAATTTGCATATAAATTGTACATTTATCTCAATGCGATGCATATATATTGTTAATATATGTAATTCATACAATTTACTTGATGAAATAATAGAGAGATGGTATAATTTTCTCAAGGAGAGATAGTGTGGGATACTTTCTCTTCACTCTCATGATTCCTTAATAATATGTCGAGCGTGGTATTCTGTAGATAGAAATTAATATGTGAACATATATATATATATAGAGAGAGAGAGAGAGAGAGAGAGAGAGAGCGATGTAGAAAGGGGCGGGCTCAAGAAACTCCAGCCCCACCAATTAGACATCAATGCACATTTTTCTTTTTGACGTCGAATTACCTTGATCTGTTTTGAAGCCGCTTTGTATATCTTCCCATTCATTCATTCACTCATTCATTTAATAGCTACATCTCGGAGCAAATAGCAGAGTTCTCTTGATAGAAATCAGTATGTATGTTAAATAACCCTTTCGATAAAATAACAATACTTCGAGCATTATTACATCTTAACAGAAAGCAACACTTTGTCATTTACAAGCTCATATGAAGCTTTTGATAAAAGGTAATGCTCAGTTTCTTAATTTACAATACAAAACATGTATGCTGCAAATATTGTATACTTTATATATACTTTTTATCAGGGATATATAATGTGAATATTATATATCTCTCTCCCTTGATTAAAAAATGTACATCGTATGATTCTCTTGATAAAAAAAAGTACTAAGAAATTAATTCTCAGAGTAGAAAGAAATGTGTAGATAACATTGTTCTATTGATAAAAATAAACTTGAAATTACAATTAGTTTAATAAACAGTTATATATAGATGCTTACATGTACGATATGTTTGTCTATATATGCATATAAAGAATTAAAGACTGTCTTCTGGAAGTTGAAAGTACATCAGATCGAGCAGCGAGGCTTGTTGTTCAACTAACCCAGCGATACCAACTTCAAATAGTACAGGTATATGCACCAACATCAAGCCATACCGACGAAGAGGTTGAAGAATTTTATGAAGAAATCAAAGAGTTACACACCAAAGGGAAACAACATATCAAGCTCATCATGGGGGATTTCAATGCAAGAATTGGACAACAGGAACAAGGAGAGACATCGGTTGGTAAATACGGATATGGGGAAAGGAATGAACGTGGCGATCAACTCATCGAATTTGCAGAAGCTGAAAATCTTAGCATCATGAATTCATTTTTTAAGAAGAAACCGCAAAGAAAATGGACATGGAAACACCCAAATGGGGGAACTAGTGAAATTGACTATATCCTGGCAAACAAGAAATCAATTATTGAAGATTGCAGTGTACTGAACAGATTTAATACTGGAAGTGATCATCGAATGGTGAGATGTAAAGTGCACTTAAATACTAAATTAGAACGACAGAAGCTCATTAGGAAACAAGTAAGTAAGAGGGTGGATTTAAAGAAATTAAAAGAAAATACCGAGGCATTCAAGTTGGAATTAAAAAATCGCTTTTCTGCACTGGAAGGACTTATTGAAGAAGTTGACATCTCAGAAGCAAATGAAAACATTGTTAAGACAATAGTTGAAACTGCTGGGGAAATTGGTGGTGTAACCTGTAAAAAGCACAATAGCAAATTATCTGAGAAGACGAAACAGCTCATGAAAAGGCGAAGAGATATGAAGGTGGACAATCAAAATACCAGTTCCAGGATTGAGTACATAGAACTTTGTAAAACTCTGCGCAAAAGCATGAAAGAAGACATAAGAAAATTCAACTGTGAGCTAGTAAGGAAGGCCATTGAAAATAACAAGAGCCTTAGGGTTGTTAAAGGAAGTTTATCTGTTGGGAAGAAACACATCATTGCATTAAAAGGAGAGGATGGCACCGTAACAAGAAATAGGGAAGAAATACTTAGAAGAGTTGAAGAATTCTACAAAAATCTATACGAAAGTAACAGTGGATTAAACGAAGACATTGAAATAGTCGAAGGAACAGCTCCTAAAATCTTAAAAGAAGAAGTTTCATTTGCAATAAAAAGTATGAAGAAAGGAAGAGCCCCTGGTGATGATGGTATTACATTAGATATCCTAAAAGAAGCTGGAGAATATGTAGAAGACATACTTGCAAAATTCTTTACCAAATGTCTTAACAGCGGTAACATACCAAACCAATGGGATTCTGCAACAGTAATTCTTTTGCATAAAAAAGGTGATAAAGAGGATTTGAAAAATTACCGACCAATTAGCTTGTTACCTGCTATTTATAAAATCTTCACAAAAGTGCTAACACATCGCCTGCAGAAAAAATTAGATGCAGCTCAACCAAGAGAACAAGCTGGATTTCGAAGTGGATTCAGTACAGTGGACCATATTCAAGTATTAAGAGAATTAATTGAAAGAACACATGAATATGAACTTCCATTGTGTGTGGCATTTATTGACTATGAGAAGGCCTTTGACTCTATTAAAACATCAGCAGTCATCAACTCTTTAAGATCAACAGACATTGAGGATGTGTACATTGACATGGTGAAACGTGTGTATAAAAATGCAAGTGCAAAATTTCGGTTACATAAAGATACCAAAACTATCAAAATTGGTAAAGGTGTGAGGCAGGGAGATACCATTTCTCCAAAACTTTTTACTTCAGCTTTACAGATGATTTTTCAGCAGATAAATTGGAATAACAAGGGAATAAAAATAAATGGTGAATATTTAAATCATTTGCGGTTTGCTGATGACATTGTTATTTTTTCAACGAACCCATTAGAACTCCAAGACATGGTACAGGAGCTCTCAACTAGAAGTAAAGAAGTTGGACTCAAGATGAACCTACAAAAAACTAAGATCATGTTCAATAATTTCGTAGAGGAAACAAAAATACAAGTTGACAACATTGAGCTAGAAATTGCTGATTCATATATTTACCTTGGCCAGCTGATTTCAATGGATGGCAACATTATGAAAGAACTCAACAGACGTATTAAACTTGGCTGGAGTGCATTTGGAAGAAACAGTTTTATCCTGAAGGGGAAATTGCCTTTGTGTCTAAAAAGAAAGGTCTTCAACCAGTGTGTATTGCCAGTCCTCTCTTATGGATCAGAGACATGGAGTCTAACAGTTGGAGCAATACGAAAGTTACAGACAACGCAAAGGAGCATGGAGAGGTGCATGCTTGGAATAACTAGGAGAGATCGAAAAAGAAACACTTGGGTGAGAGAGCAAACTAGAGTAGAGGACATCATTGTTAAAGTAAAAGGGCTGAAATGGCGATGGGCTGGGCATATTGCAAGAAGAACTGATCAACGATGGACAACAGAAATTCTGAACTGGATTCCAAGAGACCACCGAAGACCTAGAAAACGTCCTCAAACTAGATGGGTGGATGAAATAAGAAAACAGGTTGGGGTGACGTGGAAGCGAATTGCTCAGGATAGACTTGTGTGGAAAGCATTTGGAGAGACCTTCATCCAGCAGTGGA
>QLNU02015270.1:81481070-81496240 GCA_006491805.2 Dysdera silvatica
ATTTTTCATGGACCAACATATAAATCACATATTGTTTTGTGTCAAATATAGATAAAATTTATCTCCGCTGAGATGAAACCCCAACAGTAAAATTTTACGATCGGGCCTATCGCATTTAAAGTAAAAGACCTTTTACAATAGCCAAGTAAAATACTTAAGCTAGACATCCCTACATAGTATTATTACATAGTATTATTCTTCGAATTATGCATTCTGATGACTGCGCGAATTTTAAATACTCTGGCTTGGCTGCCATCCAAACTCGTAAATCTTTACTAACCATTAGTGAACTGCTTTTCTAAAACTGCTGAATCATGAATTTTCAAAGGTAGTGGATATTATGGAAGAGAATTGTGAAACAACAGATAATTCTCCTCTCCTTATCTTCGTGTATTGTCTTAAATTTTCAAGTAATAAGATGATTTGCCCTCATTTATGGGACACCTCGAACCGGTGCTACCATATCTTATCTTTAAAAGCTCTTTTCATATGATCACTAGAAGGCCTTCCTGAACGCATAATCTAAAAGCCACACGTAATAAACTGAGTATAATCTAGCTGGTTCTTCATGCAGAATATTGCAGGGAAGATTGGACGTCAATATCAGAACTGTTTTCCACGTGAGGAGCAGAAGGAGTCCGTTAGCGATATAATTGTACACAATACTATAAAAATATTGGTAAGACCCTTATACAATTCGAAGAACAAAACGTGTGCAAGGAAAAGGCACTGAAGCCAAACAAATGTTGGTAAGAAAGATACTCAAATGAACTGATCTGTTTCTGACAAGAAAACTTAATGAGTAATCAACAGAAGGCATTAAAGTCGGGGGAGGATGGGGGGTTCACGCGCGGATTGAACGTGATGAGGTTCTTCAAATCGAAAGGATTAGAGAATCCAGAGTATCCATAGGGTGATCATGCCAGACATAGGCATAGTCTGACAGAGGAAAGGGATAGACCTATCCCCCTGTTTTTTTAGAATACAAGCAAAATTGTGTTTTTTGCCATACAATTTTGGATTTTTGTTTTTTGTTTTCTCTAACTTCAACTTGAACGTGTGTGTGTGTCGAACATTATCAAACATAATGCCAGGAAATATTCAACTAGAAGCTTTGATGATGGCAGAAGCGTAACTGCGAACAATTGTTTGTACTTGGGGGGGAAGACACACATTTTTCTCTTTGGTGTCTGTTGTGGAACAGCTTGATTTGGCATAACGAATTTCGTCGGTCAGTTAAGAGGCTGTTAGTGTAGCTGGCACTGAGACCACTTTGAGGAAGAATGATGAACCAGAGAGATTTGCAATCGCCTTGTCTTTGATTCTTCAGTGCTGGTGTATCAAACAGGATGTGATATGCTTGCCAGATAAAGTATATCTGGAAATTAAACGAATATCGTTAGCTATGGAGTTGAGCTTTCAATTAGCCACATGCGCCGAAAGGCTAATAATAAGATTGCCTGGATGCCAAAAAGTATGGTAATTAACTGTGTTAAATAGCACAATGAATTATTTAAGGCAACGAATTTGGTGATATCAAAAGCATAGCTGATTTAATACGAATTCTTAATTGAAATATATTTTAAACAAACGTCCAGGATTATCGGGGATAGAATTTTAGCCCAGCTAGCCATTGATTCTGTATAAGAAAAGAGGAAGGTAAATTCAGGGAACGAAACATTGCAAATAAAAAATTATATGAAAATATAAGTGGTAAGGTATATACTTACGTTGCGAGCTTATCTCTAAAATAGAAAGTTGTCAGCATAAAACAAGTAGTACTCCAGCAGAAGAAAGAGGGGTCTACTAAATTTATAAAACGCAAAACTAAGTAAAAAAAAACAGATTAATAACGCAGAATTGTATTCTTAAGCATAAGAATGCGGAAGAGTAGAACGTGAGGTTTAGGAATTATGAACAATGGGAAAAAAGTAGGAAGATAGTAAGGAGGAAAAGAATAATGCGGTTATGGAAAAGGTGGATAGATTTCCATAACAACAAAAAATGAGAAAGAAAACAAATGGAGTGACGTATAAAAATGACGTCACAATACTTGGCAAAATATTAGATCGCTAATAAGAATGACGACACCTCCCCATGATGGCATGTGAAAATTTTACAGAAAATAGCATTTCGAAGAAAACAAAATCCCTTAAAAGAATATTGTGAGTAGCAAAAGCTTTGTACCTTCAGCAGAAAAATATCCATTGCACTTTTTACATAAAAAAGTATCGTTGACGCTTCAAAGTTACAATACAAAAAAAAATACTGAAAACTTGTAAAAATGTCTGTAAATAACTTTCGCACGGTACATATAAATATAAAGCATCATAATATAATAAGCGTCATTTTTTAAGCAAAAATCTTGAAAAAAATGTAATCTTTTACAAACGTTGTTAAGCTATATTTCATATAATCATGCGATAATCTATTTTATAGATTAATTTACATCCGGGACACAGTTGTAAGGATGTTTTACGTTGAAATGCACTGAAAAAATCTTACCAGGAATATTAGAAAAGTTATTTACATGTCACCCAACATCTATGATATTAGCATAAGATACTACTTTCTATGATATTTATTTATTTATACTTATTATCTACGCAAAAATATAATACTTTTCAAAAACCTTTCTGATGAAACGAAATTTTAAGAAATGAATTATGACGAGCAACCTACCATACGATAGAAAAATAGTAGCGTGAATAGCTCCCATACGAAGAACGTGGGTTTGATTCCAGCAAGTCGTTCCGTTGTTGTTTTTCTACAGAGCCACATTACTGCTTTGATTCTTATGTGGGAAAAACCTCACATTTTTAGTAACAAATATAGTTTTATCTATCCGTTGGCAGTGAAACACAAGCTGTTTTTGAACATTTCTTTTCAGTTCATGAACTGAATCATAAAAAAAGATTTTTCATTGACTCACAAATTAAAACCATTCAATAACTCATAAAATTAACTTACTCATTACTGAATCATTAAATTTTTTCATCCCTTAGTAAATAATCAAATTAATTTCTTCATTAATAAATTATAGAAATAGTTTCACATATTTGTTAAACTAATTTCTTCATGAATTTTTTGTTTGTTAAATGTTTTTTCTCTGATAAATATTTTCAGTGTCGAATATTTTCCAGTATCTTATTAATGAACAAAGTATATTTCTATACTGATAACTTTATCAAATTAACATAACAGCTATTAAATTCCAAAATGTTCATTCCTGCAACGATATATTATATTACTTTTTTTGTGTGTATTCTCGCACTTGGCGGATTAGGCTTAAGAAGGGCGGTGCCAAGTGCGAAAATATTTTTGTATGTTTCATTTTGGTGCCAAGTTTAAAAATTTTCTGACTGTTCGGCAGGTGTTTAGTATCGTTGCTTTTTGCATCTGTATGTATGTGTTGGGGTCAATTTCAAGTGTCTCCAAGTTCTTTTGGAGTGTGGTTGGTATTATACCTGTTGCTGATAAGACAAGAGGGATAACGTTTACCTTATCCATGTACCACATGTCTTTAATTTCCTACCTTAAGTCTTGGTATTTAGTCATTTTTGTGGTGTATGTGTTCTGAATGTTATTTGTGTTGGGTATTGCTATGCCCATGATGTGTATGATTTTGCTGGTTTTGTCAATTAGAAGTATGTCTTGTCTGTTGTGTGGTGTCATCTTGCTCGTTATAATAGCCCTATCCCAGTACAATTTGCGTGTTTTGTTCTCTAGTATTGTTTCTGGTTCGTATTTGTAGTAAGGATTCATGTTGGTTATCAGCTTGATTCTGACAGCAAGTTTTTAGTGAATTATTTTTGCCACTTGGTTGTGACGGAATTTGTAATCTGTTTGGGCAATTATCTTACAACCTGATGTTACATGTTTTATTGTTTCAGATGTTGTCACATTATCTACATTATTCATTTTCTATATTCTTCTTCAGGATGCATCGCTGGTAGTTTCTTATTTTCATGATCTGGTCGTGGATTGCCTTCATGAATCCTTCCATTTCCGGTTGTAAGATTCCTTGGGTTAGCCATGTGTTCGAGATTTTTTTGTAGATGTGGTGCTGTTGAAGATCATTATAGTGTCTGCCATGAAGTGCTTTGCCTGCCTGTTCCTTCAGTTTCTTTTCAATGTGTACGGGTGGTATTTCTTTATTGGTACTGAGACTTAGTGGTGAAGACTTAGTGGTATCTGCGTCTACTACTGCTTGCATGAGAGGAGACTGCTGCTCTTTTCAAACAAGTACTGCCCCACGTTATGGATTTGCTTCTCATGGAGATCTTTCAGGTCGATTTGTCCTCGTCCATCATCCTCTAGAGGGAATAGTTTTTCTTTGGGTTGTTGACGGATGTAGTTGTCTGTATTTTGTTTGTATGGTTCTCATTACCTGTTGTAGATCCTCTAGTTCTATGTTTGACCATTTGATGATTCCAAAAGGAGTATGTTAGTACTGGGAATGCAAAGAAGTTAATTGCTTGTGTGATGTTCTTGCTATTCAGCTTGATCTTCAATATTGTTTTTAGCCTGTCCTTGTACATTTGTGTGAGCTTTGTCCTGACTAGTTTATGTTCTTGTCTTTGGGCCTGCATTATTCCTAGATATTTATATGTTTCATGTTCTTGCACTTATTATCTACGCAAAAATATAATATTTTTCAAAAACCTTTCTGATGAAGCGAAATTTTAAGAAGTGAATTATGGCGAACAACCTACTATACGATAGCAAAATAGTAGCGCAAGTAGCTCCCATAAGAAGGACCCGGGTTCGATTCCAGCAAGTCGTCAGAGTCGTGTTTTCGTTGTTGTTTTTCCACAGAACCACATTACTGCTTTGATTTCTATGCGGGGAAAAACCTCACATTTTTAGTAACAAATATAGTTTTATCTATCCTTTGGCGGTAAAACACAAGCTGTTTTTGAATATTTCTTTCCAGTTCACGAACTGAATCATAAAAAAAGATTTTTCATTGCCTAGTAAATTAAAACCATTCAATAACTCATAAAATTAACTTACTCATTACTGAATAATTAAATTCCATCATTAAATTCCATCATTCAATTACATTCCATCATTCCTCCATTATCCAGTATAATCCCATCTAGTTTCATTTGTTTGGCGCCTTCAAGTATTTTGCATTTATCCAGACCAAACTCTATCTTTATATTGTTTGGAAATGCCTCTGTAATTTGGATCAAGTGGCAGAGTTGAGGGATAGACGGTGCATATAACTTTATATCGTCCGTGTACATGAGGTGTGATACCTTCTGGAGGTTTTTCTTGGCTTTTTTGATCATGTGGCCATAGTTGCTCTTACTTAGCATTCTTGATAGAGGGTTTAGTGATAGGCAGAACCATTGGATTCCATATATACAATGGATATGGCTGTGTCCAACATTAGCAACGTACAGGCAATATAGATAAACAAAGGGACAAAGTACGAAGATATTCAACACCAAATCAAAAACATGCCCATGGAAAAAGTTAGTATTTTGTTAATTCTATTATCAGCTTCTGCTATTAAATGCCGAACATGCTTTTCAGTAACTTGGAAACACTTAACACAATTATACGTCAGATTATTGACCATCGATATAGAGTACTGAGCTACAATCGACTAACTTTGTGCTAGCGATTAGGGCGCCACAATAAAAACAAAAGTATTAACCAAACCCACACATCGAGTCTAAAAGTTGATAGCTCTAAACATACTATAAGTTTCTGAACGTAAGACAATAATAAACCATAAACTCATCGAGGAGACTTGTGTACTTGGCTCCGACAGTCTCAAACCTGTGCCCTGGGTACGGAAACATACCCACGCCCATTCTCTTAATAATAAAATATCTCCAGACACTTAGCAGTGGCAGAAGATTTCCTTTTTCGATTACATAAATTACCCATTTAGAAAAAATAATATTAAAGATATCACTGGTTATCTTAAGTTTGAAGAAGGGCTTAAAAATTAATTAAGAGGATTCTTTAATAATTAAATAATTAAAATCAAAATTTAACCATTTCCGCGTAAACTGCAAATCCAAAATTAATGATAAGGACAGCATAAAAAAATTTTATTTCTAATTTTTTCTCACGCCTACGCTCCATGACTGAACCTAGTAATTTAGCTCATAAAAGTAATTACGCTTGAAGATGGGCAATAATATCACGAAAAGCAACCAAATTACTCTTTGGTAAATTAAGGAATTATGTAAATTTCACAAAAATGCATTTTAAATTGCTTAAATTATGATTCCCGGTTAACAAGCAAGTGCCTTATCAAAAGCAATGCTATAAATATTAATGTAGCTTATGCTTTATTTTCTTCAAAGCAAAAATCTGTTTTGAATTCAAAAACCGGTTGATGACCTTTCGGTATCGCAAAGGAAGATTAGAAAAAAAATAAGAAAAAAAGAAATCTCCGGCTAGCTAAAGCGAAAATTGGGAATGTCCGCAATGGCCTTTGTCGGAGGACTTTTTTTCGTATAAACGGGTGCACGTAACCTACTTAGATAAGGTCGCGTGTTGTGGCATTGGATTGCATCGTTTCGTGCTCTTTGATATTATTCAAGAAGCTATTTGCATATGCCACGTAAATTTGTATTTCGTCACGCAAGATTTCTTCGAAAAAGCGCATTTAAAAAAAACCTGATTGGCATCCTTCGACGTTTTACAAGAAATCGCTATAAAGCGATCAAAAATTATAAAAATCTGTTTTAATTTTCGTAGTAAAATATTAGAAGATATTTTGAAAATATTATTTTTACATATATTATTTTTATTATTTTTTTTTATTTGGAAAATATTTTGCCAATATGTATCGCTATTTAGTTTTGAGAAGGCCTGAGGTATAGATGCAAACGAATGCGGCCACCTTTCCCAATAACCTTTTGCATAAAATTGATTGAATGGTATAGATCAGTGGTTCCCAAACGGAAACCTTTTATTACAGGGTGCCTAGCTACGGAACCCTCTTATGAATATTATTTAAGGAAAACATAAAAGGCTCCTATTTATCACTGTTTAAAGGAAAAAAATAAGTACAAAAATCTAGGCAATACTTTTCGTTTGTTATGGTCAATCAACAATAACAACATTTTATTTTGAAATCACAGAGTTCAAAAATTTTCTTGAAAGTTTTGGGAGTTCATGAACTAGCTTTCGGAACCCTGGGTAGTTGTTACAGAACCCCAGTTTTTTATCGGAACATACCATAAGGAACCCTAGTACTGGTGATAAGAAGAGAAAGGGTTTTTTTTTACAATAGCAATAATGCTAGCTTTTTTAATATCTCTTATTGCCTTAAAAATTGAGAAACTTCACTAAAACTAATTTTAGAAATGCCAATGGTTGATTTCATAAATAAGTATTTTAACAGTTTTCAGAAATTAATTATCATCTACTCAAAATTTTATAATATGGTGGACATATTCTATCATATACAAATTAACTTTTAACATACTTGGGTGGGTTAAATTTAAAACTGGTATATTTAAAAAAATTTCAAAAACGAATTAACAAATATTTCTTTTTGTATTTTTTTGGTAAAATACGAATATTAATTCGTATGGTATTCCATAAGAAAATTATGTTAAACATAATGTTTTTAATTCGAAGTAATGGAAGTTAAGCAGGCTTTCTGCAGATTTCCAAGAACTCGGTTATTATAACAAATGCTAGTTATTATTCTTAATTTGCTTATTTGCAGGTAAGTCTCTTTTTCCTGAATCATTCATGAACAAACCAAACTACAAGCGTGTAGAATCCATAATTTTCACATTTAAAACTAGTTTATTCTACAGTGTTTTCCCAAGCACCGCAACCATGTGTTTATATTGCGATTATTATACATATATATGCCGCCTAAACCACGATACTTGGATTTGCAGAATGCAGCCACATCAAGATACGTTTCTGCATTTTATGAGAAAGAAAGATATAGAGTAGAGGCATATGAAGAAATATTTCTACATTGAAGTAGCAATGGAAATATAGAGTAGAGGCACGTGAATATATCCCTGCATTGTAATAACAAAGGAAATATAGAGTGCAGGCACATCAGGAAATGCCTTTTCTTAATAGAAAAAAAGTATGAAGTAGGAGAACATCAAGAAATGTACGTGCAATGCGGTATCGGAAAATTTAGAGCAGATAAATAGCAGGAAAAGTACCGGCAATAGAACTTAAAAAGATATGAAAAAGAGATAGAACGGAGAATGTATCTGTAACGTAATATAAAAATATTTATAACACGTGACCAGCAGTAACAGGGCCTGAATGTAAAAATCATAATAAATAATTATCAATATCAAAGGCAATATCAAAAGACAGAGAACGTGTTATCAGCAGGAAAAATGGCAGCAATACAATATTAAAAGATTTACAGCAGCAATGAAAGTGTGCAATGCAATATCAAAATATTAGGAATATATAAGTAACAGAAAAGTACTTGAAATACAATATCAAAGAAAGTAGAGCACATAAACAGCAGGAAATATGCTTTCAATGGAACTTAAAAAGATATTAAACAGAGGTGGAAAAGAAAATATACCTGTAATGTAATATAAAAATATTTATAACATGTGAACGACAGGAAAAGTGTCTGAAATGAAATATCAAAGTACAGAAAATATGTGATCTGCAAGAAATATAGCGGCAATACAATATTAAAAGATTTAGAACAGCAATGAAAATGTCTGCAATGCAATATTAAAAGATTTGAAACACATAAGCAACAGAAAAGTGCTTGCAATACAATATCAAATAATTTAGAACACATGAACAGCAGGAAAAGCATCTGCAATACAATAGTTCTTTTAAATATTTCGAGGTGTTCTTTTATACGATTTTTTCAAAAAATATTTCACTTCGGAGAATAGCACGCACATTTTGATTAGAGTTTTTTCGAAATGCTACATTGTCAAATTTAATTTCCAGATGCACACATGATCTCCCTCGCTCACACACACATAGACACACACGTACGCACATACATAACTAGACGTATAGCTTTTATTAGGAGGTTTTTATGGGTTAAGTTCTTCCCTTGAATCAAGGTGTTGTCAACAGTAATTGATTCGTTCGTTTGTGTGCCCCACTGCTAATTGTAAATACAAAACTGTTGTTTAAATCTAGAGTTCAAATTGGTATCGTTTAGTTGCTGTAATCAGGTAATTTCAAAGCAGCATAAATCAGATTTAGCTACGGGATTCTCATATGACCATCGTTCACTTACACCTATGGGACGTAAGCCCTTTTCAAACTGTATTTAATAACTAAAATTCCCGAAAAACATCGCGAGATTATCAAGAATTTTTGTTTCAATAATTTCTTAGTATCTTTCCTTTCCTTTCGATGGTTTCCTTTCTTTTCTTTTTTTAAATACTTTCCTAATTTTTTTCCTTTCTCTTCGGTAGTTCACTAATTTGTATCCTTTCCCTTCTATAGCTTCTGAATTTTTTTCCTTTTACTTCAGTAGTTCATTGGTTTGTTTCTATTTTTCTTCCATAGCTTCTAAATTATTTTCCTTGCCTTTTATAATTTCCACAATTTTTTCCTTTTACTTCGGTAGTTCATTGTTTCTTTTTTCTTCTATAGTTTCTAAACTTTTTTCCTTTTCTTTCATAATTTCCACAATTTTTTTTTTTTTTGCATCGATAGTTTCTTATTTTCTTCACCTTTCATGGTTTTCTAATTTCTATTATCATGTAAAAATCTGTGTTTGAAACTAGAATATGAATTATAGATAGCTGCTTAAATAAAATAGAAATAATGAGAATATTTTTTTTTCTTTAAAGGAAAGAAGTACCCATACCGATTGTTGATAACGAAAGTTATGAAAGAGATGCGATATTCTACGTCGAACTTGGTGATCCACGAACTGAAGAAGGTATAGTCTGGTTTTCTGGTTATTTCTGTAGTAAACCTCAAACAAGCAGTCCGTCAACAAGAGTAGACAGACTGCTGTTAATGCATCTGAAAAGCTTGGGTCAGGCCTGTAGCTGGGATGAAGGGGAAACCGGGGCAAGGTAAGTGGTATATGGGGCACAGAGCACCCGGGGACTATTCTATACATATAAATAGCTCAATGGGGCAATTGGCGCCACGCCCCTGATAGCCCCGGTTTGGCTACGGGCTTGGCTTGGGTATTTTGTTTGCTATTTTTAGCAGTGTTTAAACGTTTGTATACAAAATTTCCTCTATAATGTTTTGTTTTTATTTCTATTTACTAATTTATTCCTTTTCTATATAGATTATATAAAAGAGCAATCTGGCCAAGATATTAACGAAAACTCGCCTAATGTGGCAGAACTTACTGAAGCTGAAAAAATAGCTCTTCTTGGTAAACCACGGCTTGGCGACAATTACAGGATACAGCTAAGGATCAAAGAAAGCAAAGAATTCAAAGTAAGGAACACTCTTTGGTGACTTTGTGGAAAAACGAGACAATTATTTATTGTGTTAATGTGTTTCATTATTTCAAAATAACAAATCGATGGATGTTTATCGCCTAAATTTTTAAAACATACATATCACCGAAGTTCGTTCGAGAGCGTAAGAGATGTGCAATGACGTTCATTAATTGAATCAATGTACAATTGTGCTCATCTACAATACATAAGAAGACTCACTTTCTGATTCTTCCCACATACAATAGATAGAAAAAGCCGTTTATACCGATTATGCCCACCTACAAGAGATAGGAAAAGTCGCTCACTGCTTATTCCCATCTACGAAGTATAGGAAACGTTCACTTGCCCTTCTAAAATAGATAGAAAAGGCCCTTCACTGATTCAGCCCATCTACAATAGATAAAAAAAGACCGTTTACTGATTCAGTCCATCTAAAATAGATAAAAAAAAGATCGTTCACTGATTCAGCCCATCTAAAATAGGTAAATAATTTCATTCACTGATTTTCCCCATCTAATAGAAGTGGTCCTCCTGATTTAGCCTATTTAAAATGTATAAAACAGTTCATTTACTGCTTCATTGCATCCAAAATAGGTAAAAAAGGATCATTCACTGATTCAGCCCATCTAAAATAGATGGAAAAAAACTATTCACTGATTTTGCCAATCTACAATAGATAGAATGAGTCCTTCACTGATTTTTCCGCTCTGCAGCAGGTAGGAAGAACGGTTCACTGATTTTGCTCATCCACAATAAATAAGAAAAGAGTCCTTCACTGATTGTGCCCATGTACAATAGATAGGATGAGTCTTTCACTGATTTTGCCACTCTGCATTAGGTAGGAAGGATAGTTCACTGATTCTGCCAATCCGCAATAAATATATGAAAAATCCTTTACTGGTTATACCCATCTACAGTAAATAGGAAAAGTGCTTTACTGATTCTACCAATATACTATTTTGCACTCTCCCATTATACGTGCAGAAAGTAAAATCTCCAGTTCATATAATGTATTTAAATTTAAACCTTTGCACTCCACTGGCTCCGCTGGAGCGACATTCAGTATATGGCTTTGAATTCCTTTGGCTGAATAGCCTGGAGTGCAAAGGATTAAGGCATATAAACACACTTGAAAAGGAGAAAATTGTTGAAATTTAAAAAAAAATTAGCTTCAATAATAAAAAATTATTAAATTGTAACTTAGTAATAACTGCCAATGAATGCATTCTTTCTTTCAATACGAAAATTAAATACCTGAACTTTAAATGGTGTATTTTAAAGCAATTTTTGGACTATGCCGTTTTACAGAAAACATAATATTTCATGTCTTTATAACTAGACGTATAAAATTTTAAAAGTAAAGTATAGTCTTATAAATGCATCCAAAGGATACGCCGAAATAATGAATAATAGTTTAAAAATATTTTTAAATTTAACTACGTAAACTATATTTTTCTCTAAATAAGTATATTTTTACATTGCATTTGGAATAATACATGTTTTTTTCTAAAGTCTTATCTTCACAAGCAGTTTAATTTCAATAAATTTCATGAAGGAGATATGTGTATTTAATTTTAAGTTCATATTATATACAAAAAATAAATAGAATTGAGATTTATTTATTTATATAAATCGAACACTACGCAGATTAAATCTAACAACAATGTCAATCAGTCAACGTTTATTGGCGTAGTGATACCAAAGCCGATGGTATGGCGTGATTAGATGGTGAAACGTTCGAAAGAAAAGAAATGTCCCACCGAAGGCAGAAATATTTATTTTCTTTCGAACGTTTCACCATCTAATCACGCCATACCATCGGAGTTGGTATCACTACGCCAATAAACGTTGATTAACATTGTTGTTTGATTTAGAATCTAAATTATCGTGCTTGCGAATGACTGATAATTAGACCATTAAATAGCAAATAATTGATTATCAATTGGCAGAATCTTATTTGTTCCTCTAAGTTTATTTTTTGAATGTAGATTATTCTATACTTAGCAAAAACTGAATGATTATATTGATAAATAAAAAGTTTTCAAATATCCACATATATATATTA
Source organism: Dysdera silvatica (assembly GCA_006491805.2). NCBI lineage: Eukaryota > Metazoa > Arthropoda > Arachnida > Araneae > Dysderidae > Dysdera > Dysdera silvatica. The sequence goes on from QLNU02015270.1 coordinate 81,493,545, forward strand.
AATTTTTTTAAATATTTTAATTCAGATATCCCATGCTAAGTGACTGTTAGAGGTAGCTTTGAAAAAGAAGAGTAATAGTGTCTATTCCAGAATACCTTTACATTTTGATAATAAATTTTAGTAAATGCACAGATATGCATAATTAAATTTTATGACATAATAATCATTCACCACCTTCAGATTGAACTGACGAGATAATTTTAGAAAAGTTGATTAAATGAAGTTGCAAAAAAATATTAATTTTGCATGTGGGTGTTCGTGTGCTATTTTATAATTAAAAAAACTAAAGGGTATAAGATCTGGTGTAATTAATCATTCGTGTGTGTTTCACGATGCAAGAATAGCCATGTTTATTCTGGATAGGATAATTAATAAAATTTAGTGTACGAATAACAAGAATTGTAAATTTGAAATGGGCGAACTTCGAAAAATAAAACAACAGTTTCCAAAATATTGTGAAACGTTTCATTATTGTTATCATAAAATTTTTATTTTTTATTTTTTCTGCCCCTTGTACTTTTATTCTTCTTCTTTTAGTTATTTTTAATAATCCTTTTTTTTTCTAATTCTTCTTTCTACTTTAATTGAATCGGTCATTTTGAAAAGGGGTCAACTCAATAGGAAAACAATAAGACATAACCCCTTTTCAAAATGATCGATTCAATTATCCTGTGTATTTAATTTTCTCCATTTTTTTTGTATCTTTCCAGTTTTCCTGCTTTCCTTTCTTTTCTACATTTCTAATGCTTTTTAGTTTTTTTCTTGATTTTATTCTTTTTAGAGATATTCACTTTATTTTCCGCATAAAGCAAGTTCGTACATCATTGCTAAAAAAAGCAATAAAATGTCTTATATACTTAGATAGGAAAGAAGGGAGCAATCTCTCTGAAAATGTACTAATTAAATTATTCGCTTCTAAGCATAATATTCCAAGCTTTTGCTTATTTCGTTACAAAAGTTAATTACTAACATATAACGTTTTAATTAGTATTAAACCAAGCATAACGTTAGTATTCAATTCGTTTAATTCATTAATAATCAAATTATTTACTAACGCTTTGTTTAATTAACAATTATTTTATATTTTAATTAAAATTTCTTGCAATGTTTAATCAGCGACGCACCAATTAATTTATAATCACGTTTTTAATATTAATCAAATAATTTCGCAAATAATTAAGATCTAATAATATTTCTTCGTACGTACGTACATACATGCATGCATGCATCCATGCATACATACATACACACGCACGCACGCACGTATATAATGTTTTGATGCCCTCTCATTCATTCGATTTTTCTTTTAGTTGAATGCAGAAATTAATGTAAGTTCTAAGAATATTGTTATCACGCAAACAGCAATCAATTCATACTATAAGATGCATTCATGGCGCAACATTTCGCTATTATATTCAAACGTATTACGAAATATTTCGTTCATTTACTATAAACTTTTCATTCATATAGAATACCGTTGACAAACTATTTGAGAAAAAGGACATCGCTATGACAATAGGGACCTCGTCATGGAAAGAACAGTTCCTTGGTGTCATAACTGTCAGCGCAGGTAAGATTATTGCTGCCCTTTTTTTATTTACTGAAGAAATAAATTTTTAGTAACCTAATTCGTTCAAGAGCCAACCTTATAATTTTAGTGTTGTGTGGTTGTGCAATTATGAGTATTAAATAATATTTAACTTATTGATACTTCAACTGTCTAGATTAATTAATTAAGACGCCAGGAAGATAAATAATTAAATACAACGTTAAAGAAATTAGTACGCTTTTTTGGCTGAGCCTCCGAAAATGACGTATGCACACTTCGATGGTAAACGGAAGATTGACATAATTTTAGAATTCGGAAAACAATTACACACACTGTTGCCAAATATAGAAAGTGAAACTATAATTATACAAAATATATGTTGCCAGATGCGGAAAGTGGAATTATGTACCTTTGGAAAACACCGTATAAAAATGAAGCAATTTGGCAGTTCGCCAATTTTAGAAATTGAACTTTTTAAGTTTGTTTTCTTGCGTTTCTAAGTGGCAACAGTTAAGAAAGCCTGCAAAGCAAACATTTATATTGCGGAAGCCCATAATTGGTTTAGCACTACCGTGTTTGTAACCTTTCCAGTTCGTTTCCTCATCCACTCTAAAGTGATAAGCTAAACAATAATGTGAAAAGGAAACAACTAATAATAATAATAATTTATTTTTGCATGTTAATTGCAGTACAGTAGTTGGTATAGTAAAAGTAAGACCATGCTAAAGTATGCATTTAGTGATATGTCAATTTGGTGATACACTGCCAGAAATAATACACCAACTGTACAACTTTTGAGAAGGCCCTTTATGGAAACACCGAACGGAAACACTGCCCAATTCGTTAGATTTTCAAGAAAAAAACTTTTTTTGAAAGTTTCTCTTATGTTTCTGTTGCGGTTTCGTCTGTCAATTTAAAGTCTGTATTTGTGTGTACACTGTGCCCTAAATAATGCCTAACAGCCTTTATACAATGACATGAAGCTTGTACGCAAAATAAAAGAAATTTTACAAACCCCTTCATAATTGGAATAATACTCAATTTAAAAATTAACTAACTTTCCTGGCAGGCCTGTAGGCAGGATGTAGGGGCAACAAGCAATGCAGGACTGATGCAGGACAAGGGACAACTTGGGCAAAGTAAAAGG
>QLNU02015270.1:81496340-81524125 GCA_006491805.2 Dysdera silvatica
GCTCGAATATGAGAAAAATATATTTGTAATACTTTTAAAATGAATTTTGCAATATAATATATGTTGTACATATAAATAATATTGCGTATTTATATGAATATTTTATCATATATTTATGCGAATATTTTATTGTAAATTTCTGTTAATATTTTATTGTATATTTATGTGAATAATTTATTATATATTTGCATCAATATTTTCTTATTGTTTAATTGAAGAGTTTGGTTTCAAAAACTGGAACACTCATTTGCATTTTGGCCAACGGGAGCCGAGAAACCGTAACTCGTTGTTACCTACACCAATAGCTCCGAGACCATCTTTGAATGCGATTTCTTTCATGTTCTGCTATTTCTGAAGCTAAAAGAGTCTCGGATTTAAATTTAGGATGAAAAAGCTTATAAGAATGATTAAATAACTCAGTTTCGAAAATGTTGTCCGTCTTGAAACCAAACTCCTCAATTATGTAAACGATTTATTGTACGGATATTTATATAACAATATTTTATTGTACGGATATTTATATTCGAATATTTTTATTGTACGGATATTTATATCAATATTTTATTGTACGGATATTTATATCAATATTTTATTGTAATGGATATTTATATCAATATTTTATTAAAATGGATATTTATATCAATATTTTATTGTACGGATATTTATATCATTTTATTGTACGGATATTTATATCAATATTTTATTGTACGGATATTTATATCAATATTATATTGTACGGATATTTATATCAATATTTTATTGTACGGATATTTATATCAATATTTTATTGTACGGATATTTATATCAATATTTTATTGAACGAATATTTATATCAATATTTTATTGTATATTGTAGCGTTTTTCAAACTTTTGTAGCTCGCGAACCATTTTAAGTATTTTTTACTTGGAGCACATGCGTAGGGGGGTAATTTAAGTACCTTCCCGGGAAAAATTCGAAAAATATACATTGTCTAAAATTAAGATTGCCAACTCCGGAAGTGCCGTATTAAAGTTTTATGGGGACCTGAGCTAAAAGGATATAATACGCCTCTGGAGAATATAATCCTCGCGACATTTAATTAATTAATCGCGAGTTTTTCGTTGAAGTGCATTATCTTTAATATCCAGATTCAGGGACTGGTCGCGTCCTCTCAAATGACGTGTACCTTGGAGTATCGGAGAGCTCAAGTCCAATCGCCCATGTGGGCGGCACACCGGCCCAGTCAGCCCATATCCAGATTTATTAATAATGAAAATTTCTCAGACTCTTGTAAATAAACAAGATTAAAATAACGCTTAATCTTAAATAACACTAGGCCCTTTCAAAGCCCCAGTGGGGCCCCAAAAGCCGTGGGGTCCGAGGCTGGGGCCTACGTGACCTATGTGTAAGTTCAGCATTAAACTCTGGTTAATAATATTAGGATCTGGTTAATAATATCAGGATCTGGTTAATAATATCAGGATCTGATTAATAATATCAGATAATAACATTTGGTTAATAATAACAATGGCTCCCATAAATTGCAAACTAAATATATTCTGTACATCTATTTTAAAACATTAAAAACACATTTGTATTAGGTTTTTACATCACAATGTACATTTCTTAAATTAGCTAAACATCCACGAAGATGTCATTTTTGGAAATGTTATTGCCCACATCGAAATCTTTGTGGTCAGACAATGTTTCGAGCCGTGCTCTTAAACACAATCGAAGCTATAATATATTTAATGAATTTTTCTTTGCAAAAGTCTCTATTTAGCATATTTTTTGTTTTATATGTATACTGTATATAAAATTATACTGTACAAAAATATAAAATTCTATTGGCAGAAGTGTTTCCTTAATTTTTGATTATTTACGAAAATATAAGCATTGTCATGAGCTCTTCGCATAGACTTCCAGGCAGACTAGTAGCCTAACTTTTATAATTGCAGTTTTATCAGTTGGCAACTATACAAATTTTCTTTTCTTGTAGCTTATTTAACTTTCGATATTTGGCAACAACGTTTTTATAGGTCTTCCGAATCCTTATAAACAATCCTTCCGCTTTTTGCCAGGAGTGCCTTTTGCGATGAGCGACTTGAGTGGCTGGCTTCATGCGATAGTTTTCTTTTTACTGCGGTTTTCTCGTTTTAGCTTTGTGAGATGTATTGGGGATTGCTATCGTACAAAGAGATTAATTCGTTGTTAAGGAATTGTTCGAACGTGTGAATAAATCTTTTATATTGCTCTGAGAATCTACGCGTTTATTTATAACGTGAGCCTTTCTGTTTATTTATTTACGAGTTTATCTACCCACATGTGTTTATTTATTTACGTGTTTATCTAGACCCAGGTGTTTATTTATGTGAACCACAGCTATTCAGCGATGTAACAATACGCATTGAAGGTAATTTTCATTTAAGTAAGCATTTTGCAATAACTTTACGACTTCGTTAAAAGGGGGTTTGGCTACATTATTTCAATTTTTTTGGTGTTACTCCACGAAACGGTAACTGGCGACTTTTCTTCATGGCCAACTCTCAATGTGTATGCGCAGTCACCATGATAAGGATCCATATTTGTCATGAGTTTTAGTGTGTTTTGAAATTGGGAAGGTCGAATTATTTAAAATTTGTGACCCATTTTTCCTCCATTACTTTCCTTGTATCAGTGGATGCCCCCACATCCCCATCCGTATTCTGGCATAGAACCTAGGCACCGCTCTTCTGAATCAATAATTCTTGCAAAAATATCGCCGTCCAAATTTGCAAAATACACCAAAGGGGAAAACATTTGATGAGTTACCGTCTCCTGAAGTAACGCCATTTTTTTCTCTGAAATTTCCTGAAGATCCTGCGGACCACACTTTGGGAAACACTAGTTTAATTTATTATTAGCATTGTATTGGTATTGTATTATTAGCATTGTATTGGTATTGTATTATTAGCATTGTATTGGTATTGTATTATTAGCATTGTATTGGTGTTGTATTATTAGCATTGTATTGGTATTGTATTATTAGCATTGTACTGGTATTGTATTATTAGCATTGTATTGGTATTGTACTATTAGCATTGTATTTATTGTTTGTTGCATAGGTATTTTATGATATGCTTCTGATTTTTCAGTGCTGCGTAGTTATGTTTTATTTCTAAACAGGAGATGATTCAGGTGACGAAGACGGAGACGAGGAGAAAATGCCATCATGTGGTGACTACGTCATGCATTTTTTCACTATTTTCTGGAAAGTTTTATTTGCTTTCGTGCCTCCAACAGGTAAGAAAAAACTAGTATATTCCTACTAACTAATCGTCCCTACGTTGTCCATTGCCAAACTTGATATTATTTTATAACCAAATATAAAAGTTGTCTCCATTGCCATTTCTGATGTCTATTGCAATATACGGCAAAACTGCCACCAATAATTAATGTTCACAGATGGGCTAAGTTTTAAATAGGCAGCTTGGGCAAGTACCGAAAACGTCAACTGTTAAGTGGTGCAACATTTTAAAAGTCAGGGACTTTTTCTTTTAATTGAATTCGTTATTTTGAAAAGGGGTTATGACTTATTGTTTTCCTATTGAGTTGACCACTTTTTGAAAATAACAGATTCAATTGCAATCTACCGTAGAATTCCGTTGATCTATTCTCCCCCAGGAAAGCACCTCACCCCTTGTCATGATTTTACATGCCAAGAATTCCCGTGAATAGCTCCTCCCCACAAAAAAAAATCGGGAAATTTTTTATCGCCAAATAAAAAAAATTATTCATAAAAATATTATTTATTAAATTTTGACCAGTTTTCGGAAACATCGTTTAATATATCAGCTGATAGGTGCCACAAACATAGATTTTTTTTTACTCAAGAAAATGTGAGCACCCTCATCGGTTATTGAATATTGCTGACATATAATTTTTTGTTTTGACTAAAAACATAAAAAAGAACCATGTCAAATGCATAATTATAATGACTATTACTACTACTACTACTACATTATACCGACCGATAATGGGATCTAATTTAATCTAGTGGAAAAATAAATGTTTACGGCACCCTTCGGGTGATGTAAGAATATCTGACGTTTCCGTAAACACTGGCAGACATTTAATTCAAACTTGAAATGACGTCACAAAATTTGCATCGTCAATATCTCCAAAATGAAGTATTATTTTGGAAACCATGTAAACATCTTTGTATTCAAAATACCGATACCTTCCATCCCTCAAATTTTGAAACACTCATTTGCAGGTATCCTGTATATGGTATACTATTTCTTAAGCTTTTTCAGCTTTTGCTTTTGGATTTTGGTTGCTCAATTGTGTAGAAACCTGCCGCTAACTTATTATTGAAGTACAATGTATAACGCAAACTTATGCAATTAAATCTATTCTAAAATCATGCAGTATAATCTAAAGCAATGCGAACTTTACAGTATAATCTAAAGTAATGTGAACTTTACAGTATAATCTAAAGTAATGCGAACTTTACAGTATAATCTAAAGTAATGCGAACTGTACAGTATAATCTAAAGTAATGCGAACTTTACAGTATAATCTAAAGTAATGCGAACTTTACAGTATAATCTAAAGTAATACGAACTTTACGGTATAATCTAAAGTAATGCGAACTTTATAGTATAATCTAATATAGCGTAAACTTGAGCAACGTAATTTCATTTAACGTAATAACCTAACTTAATATGATGTGGTCTAATATAATTCAGTCAAGTATAATCTAATGTGATGAAATGTAATTTAATGTAATGAAGTGTAATGTTTGTTTCTTTGTCTTCTTGCAGATTGTTTTGGAGGATGGGCTTGCTTTGTGTCGAGTATAGCTGTAATTGGCTTACTTACTGCAGTAGTTGGCGATTTGGCATCGCATTTCGGTTGTACTGTGGGCTTGAAAGATTCTGTGACCGCCATATCTTTAGTAGCATTTGGAACCAGCGTTCCAGGTACGCATGCGCAAAACATTTTTCAAAAGCAATCGGCTATAATAACCACACATCAGTTTCAAATAGTAGAGAAGTAAGCTTAGAAAGTAAACACGATACAAAATATAACTGTTTCCCACAATTCAGTAAACATCAAAAGAAATTTTCAGCATTCATAATGCCAAACCATATAACCAAAAGCCTTAAAAATCCGAATTCAAAGAAGAAAAAAAGTTTAATTTCGAAGTGAGTGATTCATATATTTTCTGCACAGCTTCGAAATTCTTTCCATCCCCTATTAAATCCTAAACACCAAAATTGTGCTCCAATGAGACAATATGCTAATAGTTAAACGGGGTGCCAAAGGTACACTCTTTCTGAAATTTCTGAAAAAATAAGTTTCTGGCGCAAGCTGTTGGGGTCAGTTTCCAAATGTGTTTATACATTTGTGTGATTAATTGGACGAGTTATTAGTTTATGCAATCAAAAGAAGGGTTTAAAATATTTCTAAATTTGTCTTCAATGCCACCCTTGGGCGGACGGAGTTCTCTTAAAGGGCGTGTACATTGGATTTTCGGAGGGCGCAAGTCCTCGCCCGTGAGAGCGCAGTCTTCCCCCAATGCCACCTCCTAAATACAGAGGTCAGCGAGCAACATGGGACACAGTCCTCTCTCTATCTCTCTGCTATTTCAAAACGCGTAATTAAATTATCTTCGAATAGGACTCCAAATGCGAGATTCAAATATCCACAGATACGGAATTAAGTATCTTCAAACACGGAATTAAATAGCTACAAAGACGGGATTCCAATGTCTTCAAATATAGGATTCAAATATCTACAAATTCTTCTTCTTCGTTCCGTTCTCCGATTCAAATATTGACTGCCAACATAAACCAAAATCCCCTATCTCTGCTAACTTTAACTGTGGGATTAAGGTATCTCTTACAACACTTAAATACGTCCGAATACATGATTAAAATATCTTCACGCGTGTGATTAATTCACCCTTATTCTAAAATATAAATATAAATTATAAATATTATTTATAATTTTTGTTATATACAGTTGAAATGAATACTTTTTTTTAATTCACGCAAATGTTTAGAGAAAGCATTAAAATAATCAAATTATTATTGTTTATCTGCTTAGTTTCGGACTAGAAATTTTTGATGCATTACAGGGCAAAGGAGAAAGAAGCCATGTCTCAAGCTGGTATTGAACAAGCGGCAGTCAGGTTTATACCCTGACATCCTCCCCATTGAACTTCTGAGAGTTTATCAACATGGACTTAACTCCGTACTTACGTTGTTATTTTTCATTGGCATTAAAGCGAATGTTCACGGAGGACTTAATTAAAATAGTTCCGTTCACATCAGCGGTGTATCGAATCGTTCAAAGACCGACTCACTGAACAAGTTCGCTCCTTCATAATAGATAGGAAAACTCATTCACCGGTTCGTTGAAGTGAACGATTTAGGTCACCTGTCGTTTACATACTCGGGACTTCTGATTCAAGCAAGAACTCGCTGACTCACGAAATTTAGAAAACAGAAAAGTGGCGTCCTCTAGTGGAGCAATAATAACGCTTGCCCCATAGCTTCCCGTTGATCCAGTGGCGGATCCAAGGGGGAGGACTTAGGGGGAAATTCCCTCCCAAATCCATAAAATTGCGGTGGAAATTGATTATAGCGAGCGCTAATTATAACAACAAAAATTTTGATTTCCTATTTATTTTAATGGTTCGTTAAATCCGGTGTCCAAAAAAAGACTTGTTCGCTAAAAGCGGTTAAATTATATTGCGCTTAATCATTATACCAAACAAAATCCATATTTTCCTCGCTAAATTCGGGCTCATTATCACAGGGGTCGTACTGCATTTTACATCACCCCCAAATCCCTCTCTCTCTGGGTCCGCCTCTGGTTCATCCAGGTTCGACTTCCTGCGGAACCACGCCCTGTAGTCAGGAGGTTGGTTTCCTAAACCCTAAGAAGTTGGAGTTTCTCGGCTCTCTTCCATTGCCCTACGTTGGCGTAGTGATAACACGGTTAACTACCATGCCATTAACCCAGGTTTGACTCCCAGTGGTATCATAGAATGCGCGCCATTTTTCTACTCGCCCTCATCTGGGGTTCAGCTCCCTTGACAGCAAAGGTCAGGGTTCAAAAGGGGGGAATGTAGGTCCCGACGCAACATGACCTTTGCTTTCCTTGCGCCGTAAAAATACAAAGTGCCTTTGGGAAGAGGAATATTGCGTGCTCTGATTGATTGCTTTTAACCTGGGGGTGTGGCCTACGTATAAAAATTTTTTACAAGGTTAGTATTTACTTTTTACAAAATACACACCTGAAAACAAATTACTCTTACCTGAATCAGAGAACGGTTAGTAGAGAGGACACCCCCACAGACCTTCCTCGGGATAAGCCCCTCGCTGTCTGTTTGGATAGACTTCGAGTTATGCCTGAATAGTTGAAATGTAATGACGTCATCATTCTAGGACACACCCTCATAGATCAGGCTGAAAATAACCAATCAGAGCATGGAATATTCCTTTCCCAAAACGCTTCTAAAATACAGAAAAAGAAATGTAGTTGAAAACACTTGGATGTACAAACACATTTGCTTAGTTTCTCTCCACGAGACACCAATTTAACGCATGTGTTAAAAATAAAAGAGAAAGTATGAATTTGAGGTTGTGTCATTTATAACTCAGTGGGCAGAATGCTAAAATATGAACCTGGAGGTCCTCAAAATGATACCAGTATGTTCTTTGTAACACTTTTCCTTTTTTTCCAAACACCATGAGTCAAAAAGGATGAGTATATGAACCAAATTACCTTACTAAAACTTGATGTTGGTTACTGCTTAGGAATTGGCATGGTTGCAAGTTTGATTTTGGTCTATTATTTATGGTCTATTATATTTTTATGGTCTATTATATTTTTATGGCCTATATTTTATGGTCTCTTTATTCTAAACCACAGTGAAAGCAAAGCTAAGCTTTTGTCCTTATTAACCATGACAAAATATTGGAAGTCAGTGAAAGGAAAATGGTTTCACTAATAGTTAAATTTAATTATATGGTAAACAGAGGATGAAATAAAAAATTCGTTATAAAAATACAAGATGCCATAAAATGAAATGGAAATGCCAAAGTAGATTTTTTAAGCAAAACCTTTGGGAAATGCAGGAATTACACACGTGCAATAATCTTTCATGTAATTGATAATTCTGATCCAAAAAGCACCCATTTTTTTTATAGATCCGGCGATATATAATAGCAATGCATGATAAATGTGAAAAGTAATGCAATAAAATAATGCATAAGAACGGTTATTATTCACTATGGTAATGCATAATAAATGCGAAAAGTAATGCAATAAGATAATGCACAAGAACGGTTATTATTCACTATGGTAATGCATGATAATTAAAGAGTACTATGTATTGCAATGGTGAAAAAAAATAGTAATTTTTCATCGTGTTGCACTGCATGTTAAATAAATAATACCGCAAAATAATGAATAAGGAGAAAATATATTCATCATTGAAATTCATAATAAAACAAAGAGGGATTAGAATTATTAACAAAAGAAATAATTGCTCATCTTAGCTATGCATAATAAACAAAAAAGTTAATGCAATACAGTTATGCACAAAAACATATATTTATCATGGTAATGCATGACAGAGAAAAGAATGTGGTGCATTGAACTTATGAATACAAAGGAGAGCAATTTTTCATCATGCAATCATTAATGCATTATAAACAAAAACAGCAATCCATTACGATGATGAATAAGGGACAATAATTTTCTACCACAGCAATAAATAATACCATAACCTTGCGGGAGGTGAGTCCACAATCGAATGATGGATAGGGTAAGTCATATATCTTCGAAGAGCGATTTCTATCTTATACAGAAATTGCTCTTCGGAAAGCAATTTCTATCCTATGTGGCTATTTATAGAAATTTGTGAATTACGTACTTTCTTTTCTATTACACACAATACCATACCGCCGTGCCATAACCATGCGGGCGGCCAGTCCACAACCTAGTGTTGGATGGTGCATGTCAAATAGTGTCTTCGAAGAGAAATTTCTATCTTACGCAGAAAGGGCTCTTCGGAAAGCAGTTTCTATCTTATGTAGCTATTCACAGAAATTTACGATTTACGTGCTTTCTTTTCCATTGCAGATACATTTGCCAGCAAGGTAGCAGCAGTCAACGATAAGTATGCCGACTCTTCCATTGGTAATGTGACAGGAAGTAATGCTGTAAATGTATTCCTCGGCATCGGCGTGGCCTGGTCCATCGCCGCCATTTACCACGCCTGTAAAGGGACCAAATTTGAAGTGGACCCGGGCAACCTGGCCTTCTCTGTCACGATGTTCTGCAGTTGTGCATTCATCAGCTGTACGGTGCTTTTATTACGAAGAAACAAAAAGGTTGGCGGCGAACTTGGCGGCCCTATGAAGTACAAGTTACCTACGGTGGTGCTATTTGTGGGATTGTGGTGTTTTTACGTCTTCATGTCCAGTCTCGAGGCCTACGGCGTCATCAAGGGATTCTAAAGTGAACGAGGGTTACTGCGTTTTTCATTTACATAGAGCATTAGACGGTGCTCGATCCTAAATCTTTAAAAGTTTTGAAGTGCCTGAAGTGATATACGATTGGAAAATGTTACATCCAGAATGTTACAATAAGAAGCATGGAAGATGTTGAATACGGAATGTGATGCACTTGGATGGTTGCTAGTCAATAGGTTAATATCCAAACCCAGGTCCTAGGAGACCTCTGACTGTGAAATGCTTTTTGAAGTAAGCAATATAAGAAGTTACCGTAGCATCTATAAGTTCCAGTCGACGCAGTGGAACGTTGATTTGGATTCTATGACTGAAATCTCTCATGCACCCAAGGAATATAGAATTGTTTTTCCTGTTTCTGCAAATCAAAGTTTCTAATTCGACAAATTTTGGACTCGGAAATGAAGAAAATTTTTATCCTCTAAACTATCTTCGCTTTGTTTAATGTTTTTCATCTCCTTTGTATGAATCTCAACTGATATGATACGACATATTACATTTAAAGATCATGCATTGATTTCCTCGCTCTCCAGTTAAGAGTCGTATAATTTTCATCAAACGTGTAGCAAAGTTGATTCATGGGAAGTTTGTGTCTGTTAAAGAAGCTGCAGTCTAGTGCAGCTGAACAGAAAAGGTAGTTTGGGATATGTCTGAGAGCGTTAATGATGAAAAGTATGGCTTAATTTCTCAAAAATTTGTATTTTTTTCTCAGGGATAACGCTTTGATCGGAATCTGTATGATTAAAGTTTGTCGAAATGCATATGATTGTATACTCTGGGGCTTATATCAAACCTATGGGACCGATTGAAGTACCACAAATCTTAAAGTACATTTTTCTCACGTAAGCGCACTTGCCCTACTTATAAGCTCATTTCAACTTTTCGATCAAAAGCATATATTCAAGTAATTTAAAATTCATGTGTCTAAATTATATACCTCTATGACAATGTATATTTATGAATATTAATTTCGACGACTAAAATTACTTTCACTTTTTCAAAAACTGAATTTTTAAAAAAGTTGTACTTTCCCTTTTTCAGGACATTTTCATTGTTCCTTCTTGAAAAAAGTAATCTTTTATCACACACTTCTAAAAATTTTATGCCCCGCTTACAAACGATCATTCCTACTGTCATTTTTAATTCTTCATTATACCTTGTGAATCATCTTGCATGTATCCACTTGCTAAAAGTGAAAACAGGAATGTCGAAAATTATAAAAGGTTACCATGGTCATATCAACTATCTTGCATGCCAACAGGTTACGGCATACTTTTCAATAACTAATCCCTAAACGTCTTGCTTTCCTTGGCAACCGACAGAACTGAAACATTGCCACTGAAAAGGTGACGCATCTCAAGAATCAGCTCCGGGATTCCGATCTTTGGACCGTGCCAAATGATATGACCAGCAGAGAGAAATTTGCATGTGTTCAATCTGCAAATCAGGAACAACGTACCCTCCCCTTAATACATCGAAGCTCTCTTTTACCCCAGTAGAAGATCATGAACTTCAGAACTTTTATATTCACCAGTAAAACATAAAAATTGCCCATTTAGATCTCCTTGGAATCATTATACATAGCAAAAGCTTTCAGGTTTGTATGATACATCATTTCTTCGTCGTTACGCCAAGTTCGATCTTTCTAATGTTTTTTCGAGGATTTCAGTTTTGATCTGTGTCTTAGCAAATTGTTGCGCTTTTCGGCTTATAGGTCGTTTCTTCAACGTCACACTTTCAAAGAGCTATTCAGAGACTTTATTGGAAAAAAACGAACTTCTAAATTTGCTGAATCGGGTTTTTTTTTATGAAGATGTTTGATTCGATGATTCGCTATGTTCTACGGAAATCGCTTTTATCATATGTAATGGCATTGACATACTCTCTCTCTCTATGCCCAACCCTTCAAATCATAATTCCCTGTCTTTGCCGCTAAGCCGTCACGGTTCCGGTTTCCGGTTCAACCGACCCAGAACCGGAACATAAAGTCTCAACTATGTGTTTGTTGCCTTTTCTTCTCCTCCTTTCCTCGCCTCTACCACCGCAATTAGTGAAAAAAAAAATGTCCACTAGTTATCCGGTTGGTTATCCGGCAAAATTTTGCTCTTCATGTCTGTTTATCCATCTGTTTGTCTGTCCTTCTCTACAACGAAATATCCACGCTTCTGCCTGGACATACCTAGGTTTTCGATTGTACTGTACATTCCAAGAAATAGAGCCTTACAACTATACATATTTACAGATTTCTGTGCGAGTGTTCAACAGTAGCTTATGTAGAACATATTTATGCATATATATACATATAGATATATGCATTTTTATGTATATCTATGCAGTCTGATGCTAAAGGCAGAAGTATCGCGTTATTTTTCGAACATTTATTAAATTTAATATTCAAATAGCTTGAACGATTTAAACTAGAAGCAGAACATGTTTCAACTTGTGGATGTATCACTTTAACGTAAAAAAAGTTATAAAAATGAAAAGGCGCAATGTGGAAGATCAGGATGGATTCTGATGCTTGCTGATTGATTTTTATGTTTAATTTTTGACAAAAATAGATGGTTAATTACCCGTGTTTCATTCAGCAGAAAATAAGTATATGACTCGTTTCCCTTTTAAAGATGGATCAGTCCTCATGCCCACGAAGACTTACATAATTGATGACAGTGTTGTCGTTGTTTCATAGAATATATATATATATATTTAAATACATATATGAGCAGACATATACATACATCAAAGTATACTTATTTGTAAGTTGTTTGTTGCCAGTTTCTGTAATATAGAAGAATTGTAATATGTTTATAGTTTGACGTTTTGTCCTCTTAGTGGAAAACATTGAGGTGTCATAAGAAAATCCCTCTATTTTTGTTTAACGAACAAACATGCATGAAGAATTTCCCTTTTCTGTATGTAAATATCCCTAAGTGCATACTTCAGTCCATCTCTAGTCTATTGTGATTCTTGCCATTGAAAATGGGTTATTCTGGGTTACTTGGATAAATAAAGAACAACGAATGGAAAACTGAGGATTGTGATATATAACGAATATGTGTATTACATGTATGTACTCAATACATGTAATATAGACCTCTCATGTAATAAAAGATATGTATGTTATGTATAATTTGATAATTGTTAGAATGTAATAAAGAAATATTGCGTTACTGGAAAAAAATTTGGTTCTTTGATGGGATTTTAAGAACGCCCTCTGGTGAAGAAATGAAGAAGATTATCCATCTACCATTTTATACGTTGCGTTCACCGTATTCTTAATAAAGAATTGATTCTTCGCATGTAATTCTTCTTACTTATGATCATCGTCCTTTTTATTTATTCAGGACCTCTTTTCACTCAGTTTTTATGTCACATTATAATCCCTTTTTTTATATAAAAATTATTTCAATAGTGACATATGTTTTTGCTGTTCTGTCGTATTATAACTTTTTGTTTAGTTTGCAATTATTGTTATTGATGACTTGAATTCTATTTTGTTTTGACTAAAAAGTACTTAAGGGTTCAGAAAGGTATTTTCTATGTTTTCTTTTATTTTCCAAACCGATATTTTACTTCACAGACAATTCTGTCTTCAACGTGTGCACATTTTTATCAAAAATTTCATTCATGAATAATTTCATCTATAAAGATCTCAATACTTTATACATAAAAATCCTACTGATGAAAAAATTTCCTGATGAGGAGAATTCTGTTTATGAAAAGTGTTTTCACAAAACTTTTACTTGGAAAGAACTTCGCTAATAAACTTTTATCGATGAAGAAGTGTATCGATAAAAAGATTTATGGAGAAAGAATTTTATTGATGGAAATTTTCGTAATTAAGTAATTATTTGGGTTTTCTTTTCCAAATATAATAGAACTTTTCGATTAAGACTATTCATAGACCCTTTAAATATGTCTTATTGAAAAAGAGAGGGAGAGAGAGAAAGGGTGGTTTTGAAATGGCATTTGAAATAACCACTACGTATTCTCACCTAACTTCTTATTCAATAAAATTTCAGTAAAAGAAATAAGAAATTTCAGTTTATGTTGTCAATTTCAGCCATTTCAAATCTTAAAGTAAATCTTTAAATATAAGCACCTTACATAAAATTTGCATTTGATTACCCCACGAAATTTACATGAAATTATCACATATGGATTAAATTATTAAATGACATATTAACACATACACACACACAGGCATTTATATATATATATATATATATTAACAAGGCCGTGCACACAAGAAGAGGGTTTCTGATTAAAGCTTACCCGCCCCACGCACTATGGTCAATATTATTGTAATTTCTTTATCTGGGAAAGAAATTATTTTCCCATTTTGAAGTCCTATACACGTGTCAGAATATTAGGTTACTACATGAAACGTGAGTTATATAAAACAAGTTATTTGAAACATATTATCTCATTATATGAAATTTACATTAAATATACATTACATGAAATGTACATTAAGTATGCATTAAATGAAATGTACAATAAGTATACATTACATGAAATGTACATTAAGTATGCATTAAATGAAATGTACAATAAGTATACATTACATAAAACGTACATTAAGTATGCATTACATGTAATGTACATTAAGTAATGCTACATGAAACTTTCATTGCTTGTTAAATAAAATTGAGAAAAATTTATAATACGAAAGATATTTCATGTTGTTACAGAAAAATACTATTATTATGAAAAATAAATAAATTAATTAAATGCAATTTTCATTTTTTTTTATTTCTTACATTTTGCCAATGAAAACCTGAAAAATCTCAAAGAGTTTCTTATTACAATGTGTACCATATAATGTAAAAATATTGTATTATATGGAGAAAATGATAATTAGCTTTAATTACAAAATGTAAGAAAATAAAAAATGAAAATTGCATTTAATTTATTAATTATACACTTTTTGTTACGTATTTTAATCATGTGCACATAAATACTATATATGATAATTATTGATAATTTATAATTTAAACCTTTATCTTAATGATTTTCCTTTCTCACCTTTCATAAATTTTTGAAGGTTTGTTATACGCAACAGGACGCATTGTCTGTGAAAGAAAATGTATTGGTACTTTTATTTTGGCATTAATTTTTAATTTGGCGCCAAAGGAAGAAAAATTAAGTCGCCACATCTTTCTGATTTGTAATTTTATTTTATATGTATGCGCCAATTGGCAAAATTCACATCAGGTTGGTGAGAAAATTTCTAAGTTACGTGTTGTAAGAAAAGAACCACAACTAACGTAACTACTCATCTGTACGTATTGATAAACGAGCATCAGAGACGACTTAAATGTCTGTCACCTTTTATGGGGCGAGTAGTACTGTTGGCATAAATAATTGTCATCTATATTAACAGACGAATATCACAAATGTCTTTAAATATTTGTGTCGCCCGTTAACAGAATAATAGTGCAGCTGGAGTGAGTATTTAAGTCATCTGTATTAACAGACGGTGAGTATTATAGATCACCTAAATATTTATATTATCTGTTAAAAATGAGTAGCGCGACTAGCTCAAATATTTACGTTAATCCTTCACTGATGATAAAATTTCTAAGTCACCTGCTAAGAGGTAAGTACCACAGCTGGTTCAAATACTCATTGTTAATTGGAACAAGTGAAGATGTCTATCACAGATGACTTAAATATCTGAATCACCACCAATCGCAAAAAGCTGCCACAGAATATCTGAACTCGTTTATTGCTTCTAAGCTTAGTATCAGGCGAAGCGAACTTGGAAGCGTAACCCAAGTTCCACCATGTTTGGGAATCACGATACCCTGCTGCAGGAAAAATTGAAATGATATTACCCTCTAAGATGCGCAACCCGATTCGCGCTTCCTAAATAGCTCCGTCAGATACCAAGCTAACTTATTGTATATAAATAACTTATTGTATAATATAAAAAAAAAGTATCTTAAATAATTAAAAGAAGTATCTTAAGTCATTGAAAGAAATATCTCAAGTCGTTAAAAGAAGTATCTTGTCATTAAAAGAAGTATCTATAGTCATTAAAAGAAATATATATAGTCATTAAAAGACGTGGGGTATCTAAAGTCATTAAAAGAAGTAGGCAATCTTAAGTCATTAAAAGAAGTATCATGTCATTAAAAGGAGTATCTTACGTCATTAAAATAAATATCTTAAGTCAGTAAAGGAAGTTTCTTTAGTCATTAAAAGAAGCACTTGAAGTCATTAAAAGAAGTATCTTAAGTCAGTAAAAGACGTGTATCTTAAGTCAGTAAAAGACGTGTATCTTAAGTCAGTAAAAGACGTGTATCTTAAGTTATTAAAAGAAGTCTGTTAAGTCATTAGAAAAAAAGAGATTTTGAAAAAAGTTAAGTTTTTCTCATGAAAGTTTATCATCATTTTTCATCATTATTTCATGAAAGTTGTCTAATAACAAATTGAAATAGTCTGATGTAAAAATATTTATTAGAAGTTGGTCTGGTTTGGGATGTTTTCTGACAAATGTAATCTTTTGTCTTCTTCTGATCTGTTCTGAAACCTATCCTTGTTAAAATCGGATCAGTTGCGTTCGATTTCTTTTCGACCATATGAATGAGAATAAAGTGGAATTACGCTGTCAATTGTCTTTTGTTTGTTTTTTGGACACTGTTTTTGCACACACCCTATACATTATCTATCCTATACACATCGTGTGTCACTCCAGTTATCAGTCCTAGGTTTATTTTATAACACGTCATCACCAGCCACAATCTGCGGCAGAGATCTCCATCAAGGAAAATTCTCCCAAAAGGGAATTTAACAACTTAAATTGGTAGGCAAACTTTAACAATGGTCATACTGCTAATCAAAAAATCCTAAAAAAGTGAAACGACATCCTGAAGAAGGGTAAAAATGATGCAAGGGAAAAAAAAATATTTGAGAACCACGGATCTATGGAGGTTTTTTCTTTTTTGTCACCAAATGTCATGCCGGTCAATACTATCCTTGTCGAATTCTACACAGTATTCAACTAGAACACCACGTCATAGGATGAATTATTTCATCATCAGATAGTAGTTCGGCTAATTCATAGAAACAAATTCTAAATTTTTGTAATTTATTTCGAATCAAAAGCAGTTGAGGAGTATAGAAAATTTTAACATCCTCCATAGACCGTGTATTCAATTTCATTAAAAAATGCGAAAGAATTTAAACAGATGTAAGCTTTTATTTCCGCAGCAGAAATCATATAATGCGAAATAAAGAGGTTGGGCTCGATTTCAAATACTCCAAAATTTCAGATTTAGGCGTAAAGGTACAAAACACCATAACATTTAACTAAAAGCATATTTAATTAGATATCATTAAATTGCTGTACAGGTAATGAGAAACGTCACAAGGTATATACATGTATTAGTGTAGTGCTTCTCAACCTTTATGAGACAGCGGCCCAGTGAAAACTTTTTTTACAAATCGAAGACCCGGTTCCAGCAAATTTACTCGTATATATAAACACTGTCCTATTTTTTTTAAAGTTTATATACATTAAACTCACACAAGTTTTCTATCAGTATACTTTTTCATATATTTTCTAAACTATCACTATTTTTCCAATGAACCTTCGCGTCTCAAAAATGTACAGACCAAGTTCTTCTGTACACAGAATGATGACTGGAAAAGTTGTCCGCGTTGGAAGACTGCATTTCCATAAGAGGTTTGAGGGAAGCCGTGGTGATAAGATACTGCTCCTGTCCGCCATTAAGAATGAGATATGAAGCTTGGCGATATATAATAAAGATTTAGCGCTTGGCGGAGTTCCAAGCATCGAGAAAAAACAGGGTGAACCTAATGAAGTTTAATGGAGATGGGCAGGAAACGGTGAACAATAAAGATGCAGTTAGTGGTGGAACGACCAGGCCGAACGAGTAGGACATCAGACAACAAGAACGAGCAGACGCGAAGAAAGAGGCAAGGGGCGGGAAGGCATGCAGGTCAGGAAAAACAGTAGAGGCACCACTGATGACAAGGGCGAACACGAGACAGAAATGATGCGCAGAGGCGGCCACGGACTCCGGAATGAAAAACATACTACCGAAACTCTGATGCATTCTTGGAAAGCGGACACCCGGCCATTGCAAGAAAAAAGCGTTGGGGAAGAAAGTGGCGGAGAGGGGGGGGACTAAAAAAGGCAATTAAATCGATTAAATCCGATCTATCGATGCGAGGCAGAATCAGCGGCAGCAACCAGAGCAATAACCTTGATGAGAAGAAAAATAAGGGGGCAAAAAATAAAAGTGAAAAAGGAAGAGTAATATTCAATGCGTCTACTCCCTCCGAGAACTAGAGCCAGAAACTGGACAGAGCCAACAACTTAACTAAATCAATTTCTCGCGAATTCCTGTTGGCTTACTGGATGGAGACCCGATTTTACTCATTGGAAGAAGTGGTCACTATTTTATACTGAACTTTCTCTCTAAGGAAAAATGTTGGATGGCGATGCAGGACAGTAATTTTTATCAAGATATTGTATTTTATATTCAGTACTGTTACTAGATCTTCCAAATTTTCATAATTGTTATTGAACTGTTTCTAAAACTTCATATTAACAAACTTTTCTACACATATTCTAAGTCAGGAATTATAAGGTTTTTACCGTGGAGCCCAGAGAACATTATAACTTGCGAAAAAAAACTATCATAATTATGAATAATTAATTATTGCACAATCATACAGAGTATCAACATACTCCTATTAATATGCACTTCACTGATACACTTCCTCGCTGCTTGGTCGCTTGCATTTTTATTACAGATGTTACTTATCTCATTCGGTTTTTAAAACAGAGGATGCACTGCATATCGTCGCAATTAGTTTTCAAAGTTTTTTTTTTATGACTGATCAGAAACAGCGGTATACACTTTTTCGAATGCTAAAACATTTCGGTGTCTGAAATTGCTCGATCATTCATGAATACTTACATATTTAAAAATAATGCACTGCTTGGTCACTAGCATTTGCTGCACAGATGCAAATTAGGCATTCTGGATCTGGGCTTTTCGGAGCATTCCCAACTATTATTCTCCACAGAATATTTCCAAGATAAAATTGTTATTCGTAAAAGATGCTTAGAAGACTAAAATGACAAATTCCAGGGAATCAGTGGGGCCCGGTATAACTGACGTTAGGGCCCGGCAGATGAGAAATACCATGTTAAGATATTCACTGTTTTGGAAATAGTTCTACTACTTAGCATGTATCCGATATATATATATATATATAAATATATATATGATGTCACGCGCCAATGGGTACGAAGTAAGGAACGAAGGCCGAAGTAACAGAGGAAACAAAGCCCAAACACCATGGCAAGTGAGACTGCAAAAAAGAATAGAAGAGCTCCGCAGCAGCATAGGGCGAATAACCCAGTACGTGCAGGGAAACAGAAGTAAGAAATTAGTGAGGAAAGTGAAGATGGCCCTTAAGAGAAATAGGATTCATACAAGACACGAAGAGCCCAATAAACACATCAGCGAATATCTGGATACCCTCAAACAAAAACTGGGTGTATACGCCAGAAGACTCCGAAGATACAAAGACTATACCAACTCAACAAACCCAAACAACAGATCAAGCAATTCAAACACACCAGAAGACATTCTAACAGAAAGCTTTAGGGGATATCAGCCAGCCAAGACAAGTACGAAGCCCCAAAGCCAGCAGAAATAGAGACCTTCTGGAAGACACTATGGTCCAATGAAGTACAGCACAAAAGCGCCCCCTGGATTCAGCAAGAAATGGAGGCTACGAGAGGAATAGAGGAGATGGAGTATACGGGCATCACGATAGAGGAACTCCAGCAGGTAATCCAACGTACGCACAACTGGAAAGCACCCGGTATTGACGGCATACACAACTTCTGGTACAAGAAATTTACCAGCGCCCATGGCCCATTAGCCAAGGAACTTACGGCGATAATTGAAGACCCCAGCAAAATGCCTGAATTCCTCTGCAAGGGAATAACTTACCTCCTACCGAAGGACCAGGATACCAGTAACCCAGCGAAATACCGACCCATTACGTGCCTTAACACCCTGTACAAGATACTCACGGGGTGCATCTCTGAAAAAATAAGCCGGCACAGCGAAAGCAACAACTTAATGACGGAAGAACAAAAGGGATGCCAGAAAGGGACTCTGGGATGTAAAGAGCAGCTTACCATCGACTCAGTTATCCTGGAACAAGCAAGAAAACAAAAGCGAAAACTCAACACCGCATACATAGACTACAAGAAGGCTTTCGACTCTGTTCCGCACTCGTGGCTCCTTGAAATACTCAGCATATACAAAGTGCATCCCTCAATCATCCGATTCCTACAGAGCAGCATGAAACAATGGAGAACCCGGTTACAGCTAAACACGCCAGACAGTAAAATAGAAACGGCCGAGATCCCCATCCGCCGCGGAATCTTTCAAGGAGACGCACTAAGCCCCCAGTGGTTCTGCTTGGCGTTAAACCCCTTGTCAAGGATGCTGAACACAAGTAAATACGGATACATGCTGAAGAAAGACAAGAGAAACCTACATAAAGTCTCCCACCTCATGTACGTAGATGACATCAAGCTATACGCGCCAACCATCACCCAACTCCGACAACTCATCAGTATAACAGAGACATTCTCCAAGGACATAGGAATGGAATTCGGCCTCGATAAGTGCAAAATACAGAAGAATAGCAAAGAAGATTTACCAGGCATCGAACTCGAAGACGGGAGACTACTGAAGACCTTGGACGAGGGCGAAACCTACAAATACCTAGGGATAATGCAAAAACGGCAGCAGGAGCACAAGAAAGTCAAAGTCCAGCTCACGCAAGCATTCCAAGAAAGACTTAGAAGCATTGTGAAGACGAAACTGAGCGGGAAGAACACCACGCAAGCAATTAACGCATATGCGGTACCAGTGCTCACCTACTCCTTCGGGATCATCAAATGGTCCAACACTGAACTAGAACAACTCCAGCGGAAAATGAGAACCATCCAGAGAAGAGCCGGACAACTACACCCTGCAACGGCAATTGAACGGCAAACACTACCCCGGGAAGAAGGAGGACGCGGACAAGCGGACCTCAAAGACTTACATGACAAGCAGATCCAGAGCATGAGGCAATACTTCCAGTTGAAGAGTCCCCGATCGCCACTCATCCAAGCCATAATACAAGCAGATGCAAATTACACGCCACTAAACCTGTGTAGTACCGAAGAGCGTGTCCTGGAAACAGCCAACGAACAGAAACTGAGAACTTGGGCCGGAAAACCATTACATGGCAGGCACTACAATGACCTGCAACAACCACACGTTGACAAAAAGGCATCAAATTCTTGGCTGGCCAAAGGCACTCTCCAGCCAGAGACAGAAGGATTCATGCTAGCCATCCAAGACCAAGTGATCGCAACAAGGAACAATCAGAAATTCATCCAGAGAAAAGACATAGAAAGCGACAAATGCAGACACTGTCATGCGGCATCGGAGACAATCCAACACGTGATGGCAGGATGCAAGATCCTTGCGCAGTCAGACTACAAACATAGACATGACCAAGTGGCAAAAATAGTCCACCAGAAATTGGCAGCGAATGCTGGCTTTCTGACAGAGAAATGCCCATATTACAAATATGAGTCAGAGACCGTGCTTGAGAACAAAACACACAAGCTTTACTGACATCGAGCAATCATAACAGATAAAACAGTCCCACTTAACAATCATGACATTACCCTCGTCGATTAATCGAGTAAGACCACGTACCTAATCGACATAGCAGTACCCAACACCAATAACATACAGACAACCTACACAACGAAAATCACCAAGTACCAAGACCTCAGCCATAAAGTACGGGACATATGTGGTATCGAAAAGATCTTCGTTTCATCCCGTTAGTCATCTCAGCAACAAGGATAGTACCAAAGACGCTTACGGCGAATTTGGAAATACTCAACATTGACCCAAACACATACATTGAAATACAAAAATCCACAATTCTAATCACGTCTCACGTTGTCAGGAAGTTTCTAAGCATGGCACATTAAGGAGTGATGTGAGACCCTTGAGAACATGGCTCTCTGCCCATCCCAAAGCCTGTTTTCGCCAAGAATGGGCGAAG
Source organism: Dysdera silvatica (assembly GCA_006491805.2). Taxonomy (NCBI): domain Eukaryota; kingdom Metazoa; phylum Arthropoda; class Arachnida; order Araneae; family Dysderidae; genus Dysdera; species Dysdera silvatica. Next base: position 81,517,989 of record QLNU02015270.1, read on the forward strand.
AATTTTTATATATATATATGTGTGTGTGTTCGACATCTACTGTATTTTTGGATTCTACTAGCAGTTCAAAGTCAGAGAACACTAAATAAAAAATATGAGCGATTTTTCTAAAAATATTGAACATGTATCTACCAAAAATAATAATAATAATAAAAAGTAAGGGTATCAGATAATTTTTTACTTAATCTAGAGTTCGGTTAGGGAAAGTTTTGGTAAATCGAGATATTCTACTACATATGTTATTGTGAAGTAAAAAATTATTTTTATTAAGACATGAATTCTTTAATATTAAGGTGACGCATAATATGCCATCACCTGCAGTACGACGTCATGTATAGTGTGCTGTCATTATTTCAATCTCACTGAAAGATAATTGCCAGTTATATGCTAACTGCACTTGGACACCAGTATTAATCAATGGCAAAAATAATATATTACTAAGCATGCAAAATATGTCACTTCTGTGTAGAGATGACCACGTCATTATAAAACTTTTACTATGATATTCCCTTTCTTCCCACACGGCAATCTTAAATCTGCAGATTTTTTTAATCCTTTTTTTTTAGTGTTTTCTTTATCGCTTTTTGCATCTTCTCATCTCTATTACCATCCCTTGTGAAATATTTCTTTATGTTCACTTTCCCTTTCTCTCTCTTTCTCTTATCAATTTTTCTTCTTTTCTTCCACTTTCCTTCTCCTGCCTTTCTGCTCTTTTTTTATTTCCGGCTCAGCGAAATTCATCTTTCTTTTATTTTATTCTTGATTTCAGCTTACTCCTTCCTCAAAAATAACAAAAACGCTCTTTTTAAAAAATCCGTCTCTTCTTTGTATTTTTTTCACTAAAACGTAAAAACCTTTAAGGCAAAATTCCAACCAACGCAAATCTTTAGATTTAAAGAATTATTTATATGAATTAATAATGCTTCCGTTTAATATATATATATATATATAAATTAAGCTATTTAATTAATTATATACTATTATTTAATTTAATTTAACTGTTTAATTAATTATAACTCTTTATTAATTATTTATATATATATATATATTTGTGCGTGTAAGACCTACCATTTTGAAAATCGGTCGATGTCTAGGGATTACTGTTAATTGCGATTCATTCAGGAAATACACTTCTTCTATAAAAATATATTTATATAACTGAAAATAAAGCACAGTTTCAATTAAGTAATTGACATTGGACATTCGAAATATACCAGAACACGTCTTTCTTTCCTAATGTCGCGTCGTTCAACTCTGTTCTCTGAAATATTACTATTTGCTATATTGCCATCTAAAAATTATGTTCGAAAACAGAATGAAGCCCGTGAGTAAATACGTATTAATAAGTAAAAAGCTGGTGACAGAAACCAATTCTTTCTTCTTTTGCTCGCTAGTATTTTTGCAATCCTACACACACATATATATATATATATATATATATATATATAAAGTTTTCCTCGCCCATTCTTGGCGGAAACAGGCTTTGGGACGGGCAGAGCGCCATGTTCCCAAGCCTCTTTTTACATCACTATATATATATATATATATATATATATATATTTACCTTGGCCAGCTGATTTCAATGGATGGCAACATTATGAAAGAACTCAACAGACGTATTAAACTTGGCTGGAGTGCATTTGGAAGAAACAGTTTTATCCTGAAGGGGAAATTGCCTTTGTGTCTAAAAAGAAAGGTCTTCAACCAGTGTGTATTGCCAGTCCTCTCTTATGGATCAGAGACATGGAGTCTAACAGTTGGAGCAATACGAAAGTTACAGACAACGCAAAGGAGCATGGAATAACTAGGAGAGATCGGAAAAGGAACACTTGGGTGAGAGAGCAAACTAGAGTAGAGGACATCATTGTTAAAGTAAAAGGGCTGAAATGGCGATGGGCTGGGCATATTGCAAGAAGAACTGATCAACGATGGACAACAGAAATTCTGAACTGGATTCCAAGAGACCACCGAAGACCTAGAAAACGTCCTCAAACTAGATGGGTGGATGAAATAAGAAAACAGGTTGGGGTGACGTGGAAGCGAATTGCTCAGGATAGACTTGTGTGGAAAGCATTTGGAGAGACCTTCATCCAGCAGTGGATAGATAATGGTTGAATATGATGATGATGATGATATATATATATATACAGTAAAAATCGGTTATAACGACCTGCAAGGGACTGTGCAAATTCGGTCGTTATAACCGATAGTCGTTATAAACGATATCTTTTTAAAATCATGGTAGCCTATAGCAATGCCCTCTAGAGTTTTATATATTATTTTGACAGCAAAAACTATTAAATTATTTTATTTCTAAAAGTACTAAACTTTTTGATTTCAAAATTAAATAAAAATATACTTAATTATAATGAATTTACTTTCCGTTTATATTATGTTTTATAACCACACTAAAAACATAGTACTTCCTTAGTTTTTTAAATTGAAAAAATTGTAGAAAATACTACTAAAGTATATAATGTAGAAAACAAGTGCAATGTCTAGTATTTATTATATTATACTAATGACTTCAGAACAGTGCCGGTTTAAGAGTTTATGGGCTCTACGCTGAAAAAATAGAATAGGCCCCTTAAGAATATGACCCTCGTGATATTCAATTAATAAATCACTTTTTAAGTTCACTATCTTTAATATTCAGGTTTAGCAGTAATAAAAATTTCTCAGACATTTGTAAATAAACAAGATTAGAATAACACTTAAATTTTGATAACTAATTTTAAATTTTAATAATTAACCTATGTGGTTCTGCTTTATGACTGTCAAGTCGCGTCGTTATATCCGATACGAATTTCCCTAGTTAGAATCTACGTAGACTACAAAATCGCCGTCGTTATAGCAGGTTTCGTCGTTATATACGATGTCGTTATAATCGGCGTCGTTATAAACGATTTTTACCGTATATATATATATATATATATGTGTGTGTGTGTGATTGCAAAAATACTAGCGAGCAAAGAAGAAAGATTTGGTTAATATCACGAGATTTTTACTTATTAATACGTATTTATTCACGGGCTTCCTTCTGTTTTCGAATAAAATTTTAAAATGGCACATTCATACCTACATACACACAATCACACATACACACACACACATGCATATATGGCCTGCAAAAGGGTTGCTGGTATCTAACTGGAAGGAGACCTAATCGCTGAACGTATGGGAAAATGTGTGAAACCGACCGAGCCAGTAATTTAGTGTACTACCCCGCCTTTCTGTCGTGCGGCCTGGGCTTTCCGTGTATGAAACAAACTAATATTTGCTGCACGAATAGAAAGGCGGAAGGGGAAGGCTAATTCACCAACCCGTCTAGCCAGCGTGGTGAAATGATGGCTAATTCCTCCACTATGCTAATACACCAAAAATAAAAAATATATATATATAAAGTGAAGAGTTGGTGGAACTTAAAAGTGGACATTTGTTTTATTATAGAGGAACGGAAACTGGAAATAGTGGTGTTGGCTTCTTAATCAATAAAAGAATAAACAGTTTTATCCTGAAGAGAAAATTACCTTTGTGTCTAAAAAGAAAGGTTTTTCCAAAAGTTGTGTATTGCCAGTCCTCTCTTACGGATCAGAGACATGGAGTATAACAATTGCAGCAATACGAAAGTTACAGACAACCCAAAGGAGCATGGATGGAGAGGTGCATACTTGGAATAACTAGGAGAGATCGAAAAAGAAACACTTGGGTGAGAGAGCGAACTGGAGTAGAGGATATGATTGTTAAAGTAAAAAGACTGAAATGGCAATGGGCTGGGCATATCGCAAGAAGAACTGGTCAACGACAGAGAACGCATATGATGACATATATATGGTTATTGCAAATGGCCTGCAAAAGGGTTGCTGGTATCTAACTGGAAGGAGACCCACACGCTGAACGTATGTGACGATGTGTGGAACCGGCCAGGCCAGTAACCTAGTGTCCTACCCCGCCTTCAAGTGGTGCAGGCTGAGCTTTCTATTTATGTGGCAAATTAATATTTGCTGCACGGATAGAAAGGCGGAAGGGGAGGGCTAATTCACCAACCCGTCTAGCCAGCGTGGTGAAATTATGGCTAATTCCTCCATTATGTTGACACACCAGAAACCATGGCCCCTAGTCTCCAGGTGCTGGAGTGCTCCTGATCAAGGCAGCGGTCAGTGTGGCATGAAAGCAGGGGGTGCTAAGAATCACTGGAATGGCCCAGGCTGCCGTTTGTTATTGACCTTGGCTACGTTTAATGGACGATCCCTTGCTTCTGAAGCAAAACTTCAGGAATTGGAAGAAGAACTTGACAAGATCAAATGGGACATTGTAGGACTCAGTGAAGTTAGAAGAAAAGGTGAAGAGTTGGTGGAACTTAAAAGTGGACATTTGTTTTATTATAGAGGAACGGAAACTGGAAGAACAAGTGGTGTTGGCTTCTTAATCAACAAAAGAATTAAAGACTACCTTCTTGAAGTCGAAAGCACGTCAGATCGAGCAGCGAGGCTCGTTGTTCAACTAACCCAGCGATACCAACTTCAAATAGTACAGGTATATGCACCAACATCAAGCCATACCGACGAAGAGGTTGAAGAATTTTATGAAGAAATCAAAGAGTTACACACCAAAGGGAAACAACATATCAAGCTCATCATGGGGGATTTCAATGCAAGAATTGGACAACAGGAACAAGGAGAGACATCGGTTGGTAAATACGGATATGGGGAAAGGAATGAACGTGGCGATCAACTCATCGAATTTGCAGAAGCTGAAAACCTTAGCATCATGAATTCATTTTTTAAGAAGAAACCGCAAAGAAAATGGACATGGAAACACCCAAATGGGGGAACTAGTGAAACTGATCATATCCCATAAACAAGAAATCAATTATTGAAGATTGCAGTGTACTGAACAGATTTAATACTGGAAGTGATCATCGAATGGTGAGATGTAAAGTGCACTTAAATACTAAATTAGAACGACAGAAGCTCATTAGGAAACAAGTAAGTAAGAGGGTGGATCTAATGAAACTGAAAGTAAATACCGAGGCATTCAAGTTGGAATAAAAAAAAAACAAAAAAAAATCGCTTTTCTGCACTGGAAGGACTTATTGAAGAAATTGATATCTCAGAAGCAAATGAAAACATTGTTAAGACAATAATTGAAACTGCTGGGGAAATTGGTGGTGTAATATGTAAAAAGCAGAATAGCAAATTATCTGAGAAGACGAAACAACTCATGAAAAGGCGAAGACTTATGAAGGTGGACAATCAAAATACCAGTCGCAAGATCGAGTATGTAGAACTTTGCAAAACTTTGCGCAAAAACATGAAAGAAGACATAAGAAAATTCAACTGTGAGTTAGTAAGGAAGGCCATTGAAAATAACAAGAGCCTTAGGGTTGTTAAAGGAAGTTTATCTGTTGGGAAGAAACACATCATTGCATTAAAAGGAGAGGATGGCACCGTAACAAGAAATAGGGAAGAAATACTTAGAAGAGTTGAAGAATTCTACAGAAAGCTGTATGAGGGAAACAGTGGATTAAACGAAGACTCTGAGATAGTCGAAGGAACAGCTCCTAAAATCTTAAAAGAAGAAGTAGCATTTGCAATAAAAAGTATGAAGAAAGGAAGATCCCCTGGTGATGATGGCATTACATTAGATATCCTAAAAGAAGCTGGAGAACATGTAGAAGACATACTTGCAAAATTCTTTACCAAATGTCTTAACAGTGGTAACATACCAAACCAATGGGATTCTGCAACAGTAATTCTTTTGCATAAAAAAGGTGATAAAGAGGATTTGAAAAATTACCGACCAATTAGCTTGTTACCTGCTATTTATAAAATCTTCACAAAAGTTCTAACACATCGCCTGCAGAAAAAATTAGATGCAGCTCAACCAAGAGAACAAGCTGGATTTCGAAGTGGATTCAGTACAGTGGACCATATTCAAGTATTAAGAGAATTAATTGAAAGAACACATGAATATGAACTTCCATTGTGTGTTGCATTTATTGACTATGAGAAGGCCTTTGACTCTATAAAAACATCAGCAGTCATCAACTCTTTAAGATCAACAGACATTGAGGATGTGTACATTGACATGGTGAAACGTGTGTATAAAAATGCAAGTGCAAAATTTCGGTTACA
>QLNU02015270.1:81524225-81547867 GCA_006491805.2 Dysdera silvatica
GCCTTGCTTTCTCCCATAAAAATAACACCTATCACGATTCCCACAGAAAATTACACGCTTGCCCAGCAGTGTGATAAACAAAAGACAATCGTAAATTCTGGACTTTCATCATTACAGATTTGTCAGTATAGTGGTCGCATATATGTTAAAGACGTGGTGCAACGAAGAAGTGTAGACTGTGATCAAGTTTCTGAACCTTGGATAGAGTTAACGGGTTTTCCGCACGAGTTTCGGGTTATTCTCGGTTGGTATCATCCTTTAACCCTCTTCTACTCTAGTCAAACACAGCCCAAAATTATAGAATTGTGTTTGGAACAAGTCGGCATTACACACTCCTGGTTTCAATCACTACGACTTCCGTTTTTCTTCCCAACACTGGAAAGGAAATTATAGGATCTCCATTTTCAACCCGATGTCTAGAGACAGACCACCAAAAAAAATATATTAGAAACCCTGGAGACTAAATTCTTTACAGTTGGGTTTCAAAACTTGGTGTAATATTAAAGCAAATGCCTGAAAATTGTAAGAAATTACATTGTAAAGCAGTGGGACTATAGTGCGTTCGCGCTCAGTTGACGTCTGATCCCGTTAGTAGGCGGATTGCTCCATTGCAGTTTAGAGAAGGGCGTCTTGCCCGAACTGCTTTTTCGCGCGGGAAAAACCAGTCACGGCAAAACGCCCTTCCCTAAACTGAAACGGAAACCGTCTGGTAACGGTGTCGGCCGTCAGATCTGCGCGAACGGTCTATACGTCGTTCACTATCCTGGAATGTGAGATTTACACATTATTAATAAAATAGTAAAAAATTTCAGAAAGTTGGGTAAGTATATCTAATTAAACATATTCAGATATAAAATATAAAATGATTTTTTTATCTTTTTTATCCCTAAGAAATCTAAAGCAAATTTAATTAAAATTGATTGTTCATGTAAGATGAACGCAACCCTTCTTCATTGAGAGGTGATTCAATCTTTCCTGTCCTTTTTTAACGATAATCGGACCTTTTTCCTGGTTCTCAGTCTTTTAAACACGCTTCAGACTTTATAACTCATTTGAAAGTCTGTCATTTAGAGTCATTCATTCATTGAACGGGAACACATGAACCTTTCTATCAGCTCAAAGGAACGCATTCTATCTTGCTTTTCCCCTCCTTTTTCAAACACTTATAAAATGAAGCTACATTTTAAAATTATCTCCTCCTCTTCTTTCTTCCTTCCTTCCTTCCTTCCTTCCTTCCTTCATTTCTTTCTTTCTTTCTTTTTCTTTTTTTTACGCTGCAGTACTTAATAGCTGCAAGCCTTCTTAAAATTCGTACATTTACTCTCATCTGTCTACAGCTCCCTTTCACGATCCCCTTATTCTTATTTTTCCTCAGAGTTCCTCCCATCTCTTCCAACCATAGTTTCTCGGAAAGCTCTTCCAGATTTTTTTTTTCTTCCTTCTGCATTTATTCCCAAAATTTTCTAAATAATTCTAGCTTCTTCTATTCTCTATACATGTACGAGGCTCTAAGGCGTTGCTTTATTAATTTATTGGGGTTATGCTTCATATTATTTAATTGTTAGGGGAAACAGCATATTTCGCACAAAGAAAAAAATAGATTTAGGCGAACATAAAGTATTAAAGAAATACGCTGCAACGTGCATTTCGATCAATTTAATACCAGTCTCTTTGCAATTTGGTTTAAATAGTAGTCTATGTACTACACCATTCTGCGAAATAACTGGCAACAATATATATACGTTCGTAAAGAGATTATATATTGTCCTTCGTAGCTCAGTGGGTAGAGCCTCCGCCCGGCAAGTGGAAGGTCGTGGGTTCAGGTCCCACCGAAGGCAGAAATATTTATTTTCTTTCGAACGTTTCACCATCTAATCATGCCATACCATCGGCGCTGGTATCTCTAAGCCAAGAAACGTTGATTGATTGACAGTGTTGTTTGATTTAATCTGCGTAGTGTTCGATTTATATAAAATAAACATTAAAGAAATATCAATTGTCAGTTTATTAAATAATAAAATTCCTTCCCAGGGTATTATATATTAACCGTCTCTCTTTTCTACAGGCTTAGGGTTATTTCTATAACCAGTAATTTACAGATGCAAATTAAGACTAAAATGTTCACCTACTTATCTACATTCGTTCTTAATCCCTAAGCTGCAAAATAATAGAATAAAATGGAAATTTTTGCTTAATATTTTGTTTGAGTTTCGTAGCTCAAAGACAGCAAAGGTCATACAGTTTTCCGATGAATTAGAACTTCTTACAGCCTAGAGAACCAATCCCCAGACTAAAGTGGGCAGTTCGTTTATAAGCGGTATTTTCTTTGGCCACAGGGGGGTTCGACCTCAGAGTAACTGCATGTTAGGCGAATGCGTTACAACTGCATCACCGAAAGACCTAATCTATATGAATGACCTAAAATTATTTATAAAATACCAAAATGCTTTGTACTGCCTAATTAACAATCAGAATTTTTAGTACTGAATTTAGTATTTAGCAATTTTTAGTATCAGGATGAATTTTGGTTTATAAAGTTACAGCTTAATCCTAAAAATGGAAAAAATCAGAGAATCTTAGAGAACTGTATCTGAAAAAGGGAAAATAATAAAAAAATCTGAAACAAAAAAAGCTATAAATACCTCTACATGCACAGACGAAAGAAAAAACGAGATCCAAATACCTAAAACGAGTTAAAAACTTTTGAGGTCAAAATTTAATAGAATAAAATATCATCAAATCCATTAATATATTTGGCAAATTCATTTTATCACATATACTGATAGGAAATATTCACTGGATTCAATCAGGTTTGGACTTTATAGATCGAAAAGTACGCAATAAATTACGTCTTCAACCCTCGTAGTGACGTGAATGAGATTCACCTGTCAAGAAGTATTGGAGAGCAAGCAGTGATGTAAGTCGAGTAATCAGTAGAAGATGAAAAAAAGAGGACAAAACTGGCTAAGGAACACATCAACCAAAAGTCAGAATGCTGATGGAAGTAAGTTCGCATTTGAACTACTTTGAAATCTCTATCGTAAAGATAAATTTTTAAATGCTAAAATTCACAGTTTTTAGACAACAAATTTATCGACTGTGAATAATAATTTAGACACTCACATTTAATCTCAGTCTAGGGCTTTTTTTGTATAGGAGATACCTTCCCCGTCCTAGATTCGAACTAGGGTCCCTCTGTTGAGCCCGGAGTGTCTGAACCGCTAGGTGAACGAGGATGATACCCACTCGCTGTTTCTCCGTAGATAAGGCTGCAAGATATTATCTTCCCAGGGCTAACACAATTGCCAAATAATGGTCGACACACAAAGCCTCCGGGACGAGTTTGTATGTGTGTGTTTCTTTTTCGTGGGGAATTTTATTACGAATAATAATTTTGACACCCACGTTTAAACACCTATACTAAAAAAATCTAGATAGAGTTTAAGCGTGGGTTCGAAAATTATTATTCATAATAAAATTCCCTCACGAAAAAAAACACAAAAACTCACCTTCGATGCTTTGTGTGTTGACCATTATTAATTTTATCGATGTCTTACCAAAAGAATCGATATCGTCGCATAATGTGATAAATGAACCTGTTTGTGCATATATCATGCAAGTACATCCTAAAAAACAAATGAGAACAAAGGAAGGTAAAAAACGTGGAAAGGTTAAAATGCATATATTCTAAAGAAATTTGTGATATAATACTTCGTTTCCATATTGAAGGGAGAGAAATTGTCACATTGTACTAAAATAAAAAGCTGTAAAAGATTAAAATAAAATATTGAGTGAAACTTAATAAGAAGAAAATATAATAAAAGGTTAATAAGAATAATAGAAATAATCTCATATTATAGGAATTTATATGTGTGCACATATAATTTTTTACCCAAAAATAAGCCTTGGAAATCTTTAGTATATATCTATGGTCATGAGGAATAAGTTGCTAAGTACAAAAAGCACTGTTTTACCTGTGTATTTTTCCTGTATATACTTTTTTTTTAATAAATTTGGTTGACATCAGTCAAGAGATGGAGGAATTGAGAGATCAAAGCAGAAGGCTTGGAAGATGATTGCCGTGCGCCTAAATAATTTTTGACATTTTTCGACTTAACAACTTGTTCCTTGTGACCACAGATTTTACGTTGAATTAATTGAATTTGTAATTTATTCCACCAAATGGCAACTTTGTTGCAATTTCACCGATTAAAATTTGATTGAAAAATGGACTGAAAGACGAAAAAGCTTTTGTCACGTTGTTAAGAATCCATTAGCGGAGGAGAGATCCTAAGAAGGGAAGTTGTCCCATAGTTTTCTTTCGACTATGATGAGCACAGTTCGAAATAGAATTAATTATCTTGGCATTGTTAGCGAATGCTCTTGCGCTAGACTTCGATTAATTGTTTCAGTTCCTGGAATTGTGCTCAGAGATTTCAAAATACATGTTTTACGATATTCAGCAGCCTTGCTACCTCAGTTTCAGATTTTCCTACTTCCAATCTATCAACTGCTTTCAACATCAATTAAATGACGTAAGCTTGTTTGTTTGTTTGTTTTTTGGTTTTACGGCTCAAAGACTACAGTGGTCATGCTGCGCCGGCAAATGACGTGAGCCTTTTCAGTGATAATACCAAGACACTGTTGCATAAATTTCAGAATCAGTCTTCAATCTCCAAACTTGGATAAAAACCACGTTTTTCAAGGCCCTTGTCGTTAGGTAAGATAACATTTGCTTTAATTTACAAATTTCGATGAAGGATGAAAAGATTTTAATTAGGTAATTAGAATTAAAATTATGTACTCTAAATTTTATCGAATAACATTCAGAATCGACAATAGGTTTTTTTTATTATTTAATTTTACGCTTGTCTAATTTTTGGCATCAGTGTATGATAAAGAGCAGCAAATTAAAATATTCACTGCAGATACTTACGTTAAAAATACTACATTTCTTTCAATTAGTATTTTTATCTTCGCTGTTAAAAATACTACTAATTGAAAGGGATGTTTGAGGCGTTTAAGAAACAAACTAGAGCAAGTGATGGATAATAACTACTTAATGTTGCTTCTTCATCTTCAGAAGACTTAAACGACACTTTACTAATGTTGGTTTTAATCTCATCATGAGCCGCTTCATGCATGGTGACAGGGGCGGCTCAAGGTTGATTTTATACCAGGGCGCCCTGCTACGGATGGCTTTTTCGCGCCCCTTCCCCCACCGGCGAAAGCAGGAGATTTTCACAGATGCATGATGAGACATGTACCCTACAAAAGTTTCCAATAATCTCGGAAAGATGTCTCTAAAATTTTTTCTAAACTTTACTCTTTTTAGAGAGATTTTATACTGCTGGATTAATTAAAAAAAAGTGAACTTGACTTCAGTTTGGGACCCTCATCCAAATGGGGCCCCGGGCAATTGCCCGGGCCGCCTGTCCCTTAAGCCGCCCCTGCATGGTGGCATTATTAAGTAATCGATGAAAGAAAAAATCGTCTGCAATTATGTCCATTTTGCACCGGTAATGGTTTGGTTGACTCCAACCGCACGGATGAATGAATAAATCGTTATAGATACGATTCTAAATCTACGTATCGTAAACTATGTCAATATAATCGATTTTGTAATTCGATATGAATCGGGCCTGTAGCCAAGCCGGGGCCAGAAAGGGCGTGGCCCCAATTGCCCCATCGAACTATTTATATTTATACCAGCAACCCTTTGCAGGCCATATATATATATGCAGAATAATGATAACACAATGTTAAAATATTGAAAATTATTAAAAATTAATAATGTATAAAACTGTTATGTGTCTTTGTATAAGCTGTTTTTATATAATTCCTCGTTCCCCACTCAATTGCCCTCTCCATAAAATTTAAAATACAAACTTTGATATATATGCTAATATTACAGTATTTGTAGTTGCAATAAAAAAAAAAGAAGAGCGTCAAATTTATTTGGATTTACAATGGCATAATATCTAAATACCGTATCACTTCTGATAATCATTTTATACTCATGAGTTTCCGGGTTCTCTATGCCGCACATACTCTTTGCCTTGCCCCACATGCCCTTTGCCGTGACCCAGTTACCCCTTCGATCTAGTTACAGGCCAGATATGAATATTTTCGTCTCTTCTAAGGATCTTCTTTTTTTTCGATTTTGACTAATTTTTAAAACACCCTCACGCGATTAAAAAAATAATTTATTTTATTTTTGTATTGTATTACATCCGATATAAAATGAGCGACAATAGCATAGAAATATATTCTATTTCTAAAATCATATATCTGTACAGCACAGCATGTAACTTCATTTCTTTAGTTTTGGCAAAATTAATTGTTAATTTGATATTTAGACAAATTAAAATACATCTAATATGAATGTACAATAGCCTAAATGCAGCCAATTTGGAACTACGGAATATTTCAGAAATTGTATCAGAAATAATTAAGCAAATATAATATACTTATCTGGATTATACACAGGAAGAACCCGAATAATATTTGTAAACAATTACTGCATTTTAACCTCAAGGGACAAAAAGAGTAAACTAGGAAGTACATGGAAGAAAAGTTTAAGAAACAATATTAAAGAAGAAGAAGATATGGGAAAATTAAAAAACTCTAGCAAGAAACGAGGAAAAATGTGATTATTTTTATAAAAGTTCCATATTTTTCAAGTGTTGATAAGAAAAGGAAGATTTTTGCAGCCAATGTGTTGGAACGTAGCACGGAATGGTAATTAATGATTTCTATACACATTATTGTCAAATTAACTAGTATTATTAATTTAACAATAACAGTTAGAGAGTTGCGGATTAGAGAGTTGCGGATTAGAGAGTTGCGAATTAATGTTAATTAAAACTGGCTAAATTCAAATATTGACCTTAGGCGATTTTCTTTAACTCACTTGTTTATAATTTATCCAGTATAAGTTTAATTGTTTTCCACAAGTTATGTGAATGAAAACCGCAGTAAAATAGCAATAGGAATTACCCCTAATATGCTGTCTTCACGGCACATAACCTGATATTGCGGTAAAGCGATCCGTCTAGGGGAAAAGAAAACTTTCCATAGCTTTCAGTCTGGCTTTCGTTGAAATCTGAAACTTTGTCCAATACAAGTATTTGTCGTCCCATCGACATCATTTAAGAGAACCCACTTACGCTTTTTATCATCCGTATGAGCAAATATTTTTCTGCCGTAAATACTATAAAATATAAAGAAACCAACATTAAGAAGCGGATTACAAAAATATAATCATAAATTCAGGGGTAAGATACCTGCGAATACAGGAGACATTTTCTCGCAACGCCAATGATCCTTTAACGATGGTTATTAAACTATATAGTTGTAAATCGAACCCTTATTGCAATGCTATAAATCAGAATTCCATTCTTGCAACTACATTCTCCCTTATAAGGTATGAAAAAATAATTCACAAGGGTGGAAATACTTAAAATATATGGACTGTCGTAATAGAAGTCTTGGAAGCGATTTGTAAATTATGAATCCTCTGAAATATGTGATTATACATGCAAATCAGCCTTCATTCGGGTTAACTTGGAAGAGATTCACACGTTCTAAACAGGTAAAGAGCAAAAGAGGTAAGAAGTAGGCATGATGGTTCCAGGAACTCTACTTAATTTCTATTTTACTGAGCCAGTGAGTAATCTACTCGTCTCCACGAGCTCTACTTCGTCAGTATTCTGCATAATTTTTCAAATTTTCCTTCACGTTTATGCAAGCTAAAAATTTCTCTCTATGGCGAAAAATGTACATTTATTCATGGACCATGGACCGATGAAGGAAAACAGGCAATTATGCCAATGTCTGAAACTTTCTAATGTGTTTTCTGGCACAGGAAACAGGTAGATAATGTTTATAATCTACTTCAAGATTTCCAGACATTTTGAGAGACTTTTGCCTAGCAATGGATTGATGTTGATGATAATGATATTCGTAATAGTAGGGATTGTAAAGAAGATGATAAAATCGTTTAGTCTATTATTGCATTACTTTAAATATGTATGCAGCAAAATGTACCTTTTAAGTTTTTAGCATGTAAGTATTCAAAACAAAATATCTGATTCTTTTATTTAATGTTTTTTTAATGTTCCTTTAATGTTTATTTAATATTTCGTTTAGTATCTATTTTAACATAAAAGTACTTTAAATTTAATGTATTTTTTCAATTTTCTATAATTCAAAAATATATTAAGTAAGTTTTTTGTGTCTCTATAATTTCATTTCTGGTCTTTTGACGGGAGAGAGAGGAAATCGAAATATTTTTTTATAAAAGAGGGTCTCTAAACTCAGGTTCCAGTATTGTCCCTAGAGGAGAAAACCACACTCAGAGATAAAAATTTCCTATGATTATGCACTTTAAAGAAACTCCTTAAAGATTTCGTATATTCCTTAATTTTCCAGGATCATTAGGGGATTTTCACCTTAATTTTGAAATTAATGGAAGTTGTTTCTAAAAATTTACAAGCTCTTTAAAAACTAATTTTCTTCAAAATGCAACTTTTTCAATCCTTGAATGATACATCGATCGATGTTCAACGCCTTTGACCATAATCAAGCACTGAAATACATTTTCCAATCCTGCTAAAGATGGGAAACGTTTTCCATCGAACAATTTTGCATTTAGTGACGTAAATATCAACGTTTTCCATGGAATAATTTTGCATTTAGTGATGTAAAGCTTCGTTCAAATCAGGGAGTCGTTCAGCAAATGGTTTCCCCCTTGTCCTGTTCCTACTTTCTTTTCAATTATTGCTCTAAATTGAAATAGAATTTAGACCTGAAGCGCCACAGTAACATTACCTTCATATAACCTTCCTGTTGTTAACCCGGGTTCGACCTCCAAGTGTGCCAAACAAAATAAACAACGATTATCGACTGACTACTCACTGTAGTCCGAGCGTCGATTCCGTATGTCGACTTAAAGTCGTTTGGTTTCCTCGGAAAAAATGTGGGTTCAATGCATTAAACAGTGACGTATTCGTTTGTCATATCCCTACTCCGGATTCGACTTCCAATAGTATCAACCAAGAAAACAACGACTATCGCTTGACTGCTTACTATAGCTTGGGGTTGATACCGTATGTTAGCTTTAAGAGGTTTAGTTTCCTCGAAAAAATGTGGATTCGATGCATTAGTGACGTAATAGGAACCTATTCATTTATCATATACTTAATCCACGTTCGACTTCCAACGGTACCAACCAAGAAAACAACGACTATCGTTTGACTCCTTACTATAGCCTGGGGGACTTGATACCGTAGGTTAGCTTTAAGAGGTTTAGTTTCCTCGAAAAAAATGTGTGTTCGATGAATTACAGTGACGTAATAGGAACATATTCGTTTATCATATCCTGAATCCAGGTTCGACTTCCAACGGTACCAAATAAGAAAATAACGACTATCGTCTGACCGCTTACTGTATCACGAGGGTTGATTCCGTAGGTTGGCTTTAGAGTTTTCGATTTCCTCGAAAAAATGTGGGTTTGATGAGTGAGGAACATTTCATTCTCAAGTTGAATATGCCGTGTATCGAATGCACGTTCTAGTTCAAACCGACCACAATCATATTGAAGCTGAGCTTCAAAGTCAGCGACAATGGCGACAACGTGAGTAAACTTTGAATGAGTTGTAAAACCATTTCCTGTGACAATTTATATAAATTTCTTTAACTTTTTGCGAAGTGTCTTCTTAAAATATAATTTTATTTCAGATTTTTCCTTACTCCATTTTTATGCTTTTTCGCGTTTTTCTTACTTTAGAGCGCCCCCATTCTCCCCTATCGGCCAAGTTTAGAACTATTGTTTTTACTGAATCCGCCTCCCTTTCCTTGAATAGTAGGTGTTCAAAATTTGGTGTCATTCCTCTTATTGGTGCGGGCTGCAGAGAGCCCTAAATATAGAGTCTTTAATTATAACCACCGTCTATTTAACGCATAGAATAATGCTGTTATATATTTTTAATCTGTTTTCGTTCTTAAGTATTATTTGATCCATTTCGTTGTAAATTATACAAAAGTACATTTATCGCTCCTTATACACACACACACACCTTTCCCAGGTATGAAATAGTTATCCCGGTTTTATGTTCCTTTCTCCAATATTTAAATTTGTTGCAGCAATTTTTACCCAAATCCTCTCGTTTCGACATTTTTTTTAACTGAACACGTCATGCAAGTATAATTGTTGACACTAGGTCAACAGAGTCAAATATTTACACTCACAGTTTTAATATACGCGTTCAATAAATTTCCTCAATTTCGTGCAACCACCGAACACAATTTTATGTCTCTATATATATCCATAAAATGAAAGCGACGTTTCAAAAGTGGATAGTTGGCATGAAATGTATTTGTACCCGCAATATTAACTTGCCCGCGTCCGAGAGGTATCCACTAAAGAAAATTGCGCTTTGCAATATTTTAAGGAAATTTGAAGTCTTATTCTTATCCAATGGAGATCTTTAGCAAAACAAAATTAATCAACGTACTTCAATAAAAATATTTTAAGCGCCATTATATCCACAGAAATTTTCTTCGTTTTATCAACTTTTCTTCCTATTGAGTTTTAAATAGTTTTCATTTGCTTTAGACTTTTAACTTCTGCATAAGCGGTGTGTCAACTCGTTCAATGACCGACTCATTGACCGGGTCTTTTTGTTCATGATAGTTAGGCAAAATCATTCATTGATTCGTCCAAGTGAACGATTCAGCGTGTATTCTGTGTAAGTGTCCTTTTCTTCAGGCTTCCAGTTGAACTTTTATTGCAGTATAGAATAATTATAAACTAGATGTACAGTACTATCTCCAGTTAGAGGACACCTCCAAATGAGGGACACGTCTATTTAAAGGACGATTCCTCTTGTCCCCCTTCCCTTTGAACAGGGACACATGCACCTCCGAAGAAGGGACACCCCTATTTAAGAGACAAAGAGTGCGGTCCCGTGGTTGTCCCATATTTTGTGGTAACAGTGCATTTTAAAAAATCGGAGGTGTGCTGCCATGTACGTATGAAACGAATAATCTATACCATTATAATTTTTCCAATTCAGTACTTTGGACCAAACGAGCATTTTTAAAAAAATTAGTCAAATATGATTGAATTTTTGTTCCAATTTTATATAACTGATATTAGAACTTTGTGTTTTAAATAAAGTATAAACATATACCACGTACTCGGCAGGAGTTGTATTTGTTAGGGTTGTATTTGTTAGCGTTCCAATTGTTTGACTGCTCAGCCACTTGGCAGAATTGTATGTATATTTTTTAACCAAAAAGAATCTCTCTCTCTCTCTCCCACTTAAGCAATAAATTCTAGAGCTGCCACTAACTATAGGAATATTGACTACATCTTGAAGTGGAAGTGGGGGTAAGAGAGAAACAGACAGTGTAGGTCTCTCTTTCTCACTTAAGCAATAAATTCTAATATGAACAATAGAACGTTAAAAGCTTAGTCGTATTCGAATAATTCCTCACCACGCTCTATTATTTCTTAAAGAACTCACTCTTTTATCAACATGCCTATAAGAGAGAGAATGGCCATATTGTCTTATGCACAGTAGCCCAGCGGTCAAAGTATTGTGATGCTAACCCAAAAGTCGCTAGTTCAAATTCTTTCGTAGCACGATTTTTCTCTCTGCCTAAGACATTTTTTCTAATTGAACCAAACAAAAGTAGTGAATCAAGAGCTTGATCGTTTTTCAATACTTTTTCTCTCAGGAACTTTACTGTTTGCACATCTGATCTTTCTTCACACATGCTTTAGAGGAGAAAATGTAACGCTGGTTATAATGAAATCCATCTATATTTTCTGTCGCTGTAATGATATTCTCAACAATTATAAATTGTATTATGTTCAACATTTTCCAACAGCTATAAATTGTATCATGTTCAACATTTTCTATAACGATACATTTCTAAGTCCCTTGAGCACCGTTATAGAAAAATTTCACTCTACTGCTGTTGTCGATTCAACGTGTTTTAGACCCAAAACTATCTGTTTGCAAAACTGCTTCATCCAGAAATGATTATTATTGTAATTGCAACATGTTTTGACGAAGAAATATCAGTACGGGAAGTCGTTGCATCGGGAATTTAAAATTTAATGCGAGTGAAGCAAATTTTTACTGAAATTAACTTGTATAGAAACTGTTGCACAAACAACACGTCACGCTTCGTGGGTTAGACCGTTTTCAGTTAAAAGCATTTTGTTAAATAACATTTTGCACCCGCAGGAATAATTTGGTCTAAGAGAACAGTAATATACCTCTAATCACAATACAATAAATTTTCCCAATAACGCCGATTTAGTTAACGAATTTTTCTGTTTAAGAACAATATTTGACAATTCCAGCAAATGTTTTATAAAACCACATTCATTCTGAAGAACGTTTTAACCTCATTGATGACGTTTTCTCCTCTTTCTTTGAACTTCGTTGATAGGATAGTATTGTGTTCATAATCATAAAATCCATAATTTTATTATTCATAATCATGATATTCATAACCATATTGTCCATAAATTCATTTTGTTAATAATTGTCATTATCTCTATAAATTTTATAATATCTGGTAAAATTTATACCCCTTGATAAGTTACTAAGACGCTTGCAAATGGCAATGCAGTGGTAAATAAACAAATGACAATCCATCTTCATTTTGCTATAATATTCAAAACATAATTTAATTCACAAGCATCTTAATTTCCAAAAAGAAAAAGAAAAATTTCCCCGACTTAGATTATGATCAATAATTTCTTGCTTTCCTGCAATATGATAATTTATTTGAAATAAATGCACTATATAACAAAAAAAACGACTCAAAAAATTGGTGGATGTGAAGAACACATATAGAAAAAGAAATCATTAACATGTCAGAACAATTGAATGATTTATTGCAGAGTTTGACCGTTACAAAGGGAGGAAGTCAATAAGGCGTTGGTCCACCTCTGGCCTGGATGCAAGCTGTCACCCGGCGTGGCATAGACTGATAAAGATCCCGGATGGTGTCCTGCGGAATTTCTTGCCAAATTGTCTCCAACTGTCGGGCTAAATCGTCAACATTCCTGGATGGTTGCAATCGCCTTCCCATAGCGTCCCAAATGTGCTCTATGGGAGAGAGATCAGGAGACCTAGCTTGCCAAGGAAGTGTTGGGCAAGCTTGAAGACAATTCATAGCAACACGTGCCGTGTGCGGCCGGGCATTGTCTTGTTGAAACGTAAGTCCAGGGTGTCGCAAAAGGAACGGTAACACAACCGGTCGTAGAATGTCGTCTACGTACCGCTGTGCTGTAAGTGTGCCAGAAATGACCACCAAAGGGGTCCGGCTATCAAAGGAGATGGCACCCCAGACCATAACGCCCTGTTGTGGGCATGTGTGGCGTGCGATAGTAAGGGCAGGATCCCCACGCTGCCCTGGACGTCTCCAGACACGTCTGCGGTTGTCGTCAGGACACAGTTGGAAACGGGACTCGTCACTAAAGACTATACGTCCCCAGTCAGCGCAGTTCCAAGTTGATCGAGCCCGGCACCACTGTAATCGGACTTGACGGTGTAAAGGCGTGAGAGGTAAGCGGCGTAACGGTCGGCGCGAGCGTAAATTCCGCTCTCTCAGTCGTCTGCAGAGGGTCATGTTGGACACATGTGTGCGGGCCACACGTTGGATAGTTGATAACGACGAATCCGGTGCTGTGACAGCTGCTCTGACAATCGCTCTGTCTTTCCATTCTGGTGTGGCCCTATGTCGACCGCTGCCGTCCCGACGCTGACATCTGCCGTTGTTGACCCACTCTTGCCAGCACCGTCCAATCGCCGCATCGCTTCGACCCACATGTCCAGCGATTCTTCGATTCGTCCAACCAGCCTCTTTCAATCCGATAGCACAACCTCTTTCAAACTCTGACATATGCTCGTAATGAGCACGAATCTTTCGGCGAGGCATTGTTACAGTCGACGTAAGATATCCGCAGTCAAAATGCAACAGAAATTTTGACCACATATTGAGAATCGCTCCTTATATACACCTGCTGAATGCGCAGTTCCGATGCGCTGGAGTTCCCGCTATTCATTCATTGGACACCAAATTTTAATCATTTGCATGTTCGGTCAAAATGTCTTTGCATACGAAATTTCATTACAATCGGACAACTCCTTCTTGGTGCATCGATTTTTTTGTTATAGAGTGTATAATATAGAATAATAATAATAATAATAATAATAATAATAATAATAAGAGATAAATATAAAAAACCTTACTGTAAATTAAAATAACCTTTTAAAAATGTAATAATTTTTTTTTCTCAAAAAATTAAGGAAATTGTTAAAGAAAAAGTACAGAAAAAGTCAGTGAATATAAAAATTGTAATTTTTTTTTTCTTTATCTAATCTTGCATTAAAATATATTTTAATTCAAAATATAAATTTAAAATAAGAATTATTCTAAGTAACACTCAGAATGAACAAGATAAAAAATACCCGATCCATATTGTGGGCACAAAAATCATTTCCCATTGGGCTGAACACGAAGAAATGGGAGAACTTAAAAAACCTTTCGACAATAGTATTTGCTACAATGTAGCTTTTATTTTCACAATATCTTCACTGTTATCAGATTTCTAGAAGGTTTGGAACTCGGTTTTCCGCTGCCCATCCACCGTAAATTGTTTATATGCCTTTAAATCACTAAACCATGTCCCTTGATAAGAAAATCGACTAGTTTTGAAATATGAAACAATGTAGAGAAAAAGGTTTATGAGCCTTTCTCTAAAATTGACATCTTTTAATGTTTTCCTTTGGGTAAGGTCGTAAATATAATAACGTTTCCTCTCTTACAATGATATTTACAAAAGCATGAAGACTTGTAACTTGTTTATTTTCTATCGATATGCATTTCATAACTCTGTTGATTTTTTGCCAATTTCATTTTGATTGTTTCTTTGAGAAGAAAATCCCCACCACCCCGCGGATGGAGATCTACCTGTGGGGCATGAAATGAAATCAATTCGTATTGACATATAAACTAGTGTTAGAGACACTCTTCGAATGTTTTCCAAAATTGAAAGCCTGATATATTTTATGAAAACTACTTTAGAAGGTGAGTTTTTATTCTGTGCATGGATACCCTGGAACCTGAACCGTAGCGTTTATTTTATAATACCACCTCGCTCTTATCCACTCATATTTTCTGTGCAAATTGCAAGCGATGTATAAAGGAAACTCCATGAAAATGTGTTTATCTTTCTTTGGGCTTCATTACTCTTTGTTTGCCTCATAAATGGAAAAATGTTTGTGAAGTGTCTTTTTAATCTGTTTTCTATTAAATGGTTGAAATAAATATACTGTCAATTACTTAAATTCATTTAAAGGTATCTTATTAAATTAAAAGAAATTTATTCCAAAAGATTCTTATAAGGGAACATAAACTTTCAATATCTAGTTAAATATAGAAATTTTTTATTTTTAAAATGGTGTCCTTAAATTTAGAGATCAAAAATATTAAACAAGTTGAAACCGAAAAACTTTTATATAAACTTGCCCATCAAATCTTACTAAATTATTCGAACCCCGATACACTCGAACTTTTCTTCCTTTCTCTCTTCTTTCTCCATCCACAATTGTTATCTTTTCCCCTTCTTCCTTTTCAAAAAACAGAATATCTGCCAATAATCATCGAAATGGTCTACACTTCAGCTCGCTATGGCCCTAAACTGCATATAATGGATGCCCACTTGCTTCCGAAACAAGGATTCTGAAACGAGAGGAAGATTTGGAAAAGATCTAATGGATGTTATATGCTTCAGAAAATTCCGCGAAGAGGATGAAGAGTTAATGAAACTTGAAGCGGGCATTTGCTTTATTGCAAGGGAACAAAAACTTAAAAACAATCGGGTTGAGCTTGGTAAACAATGGAAGGATTAAAGTCTACCTAGAAAATATACAGAGGGTGCTTTCACATTTTTAGAATGATTTCAATGAAGGATAAAAAAAAAATTTTTGAAAAAAATCTGGCAACAGCTTCTTATTTGTGATATATCGTTTGCGACTTTATTACTTAAATTTATTCTAATAAAATACAGGGTACCAGGGAGGAAATTACATAAAAAGGTTAAACACTGGTAAAATAGCAATGAAAAAGATCACTCAAGCTTTCGGACGCATCAGCAGCAGTCCTTCATCAGGAGTAATGACGATGTTATGTTTCTGTCTCTTTTTTATACTTGAAATTTCTGGAAAACCCTTCATCAGAGTAGTCCCGCAGAATGGGAAAACCCAATGAGAACCAATGGGAGGCCTCCAATAGAATCATGGAAGAACCCCAATAGGGACCAATGAGAAACCCACACTGCGGGTTACCTAATTTGGGGATGTCTCATACATTTCAGAGTAAGAGTTGTTTATAAGTTTCTGGAAGTGGTTGTGATGTATTAATGGCTTTCCCGTGTAGTTTGTAAGTTTCCCAAGATTCTAAGAAGAGTCTACTATTCTTGTTTGTGATGTGACGGTGTAGTATTTTTGTTGAGTCCCAGTCGGGTTCGTGTCCGTGTTGTAAAGCGTGTTCTGCCAGACGTGAGGCTATGTCTCCTTTCGCGAGTGCTTGTTTGTGTTCTTTTTTTCTTGTTTTGATCATTCTTTTTGTTTGTCCTATGTAATGTTTGTTGCAGTCTTTGCATGGTATTTGGTATATGGCGCCTGTGAGATCTTCTGGTGGAACTGGGTCTTTAACTTTTGTAAGTTGTTTGCGAAGTGTTGTGACAGGGGAATAGAATGTTTTGATATTTGCCTCTTTAAGGATGCGAGAGATTGTTTCGGAAATGCCGTGAATATATGGAATAGATATGCGGGTGTGAGATGTATTGTTTAAAGATGTACTATTGGGTCTACAGTTTCTGAGAATGAATCGTTTAGGGTATCCATTATTTTTAAGTGCCGTGTGTATGTGTTTTGTTTCTGTGTTTGAAAGTGTTTCATTACTGCAGTGCTTCCGTTGTTAAAACATTAAGTCTTAGAGCGAATTCTCACTGCAGTAATGAAACACTTTCAAACACAGAAACAAAACACATACACACGGCACTTAAAAATAATGGATGGTCGACATTGTACTTACAATTCTGTCAATTACAACAAATCTAATACCAACCACACTCCAAAGAAATGGATAATGCTTGTTATTAACCTCAACATTTGCATTGAGCTAAAAAAAAGCCACAGTTATAAACACACGAAAAACAGTCAGGAAATTGCCAGACACAGCTTCTGAATAACTTACGGACAAACGATTAATAAGAAAGACTTGGATATTTGGCAATTCCCGTCTCAATAATATGCCGTCAATTGCGGAAACACATATACAATAATATTAATTTACCCTATATAATATTCGGTTGGTCAAAAACTAATGTGGGAATTTTTCATGAGAAACAGTAATCGTTTTTTCAGGTATAAGATATTTGTAAAATAACTTATCAACTACCTTAATTCACAACCTTTTGCCATCTATCGGACAAATTCATAATTTCATCGTCCCAGAATTTCACAACTTTTTGGTCAAAAAATCTTGGCAGGTGCATTTTGCAGTTCCAGAAGAACCAAAGTTCCTGCCATCTAGCAAGTTTTGTAAATATCGAAAATAGTAATAGTCCGGGAATACAAGATCAGTCGACTACGGTGGATGCATAAAGACATTCCATTTCTGATCTCCTAATCTTAGTTGAGTTTGCCAAGATAGGGTGATCTTAATGTTGTCTAGGTGGAAGATTACTGGCCAATTTTATGGCTAGTTCTGATTTCTTTTTCATGTAGTTGCCTTCGGTTGGTTCAGCCGGCAATAATATTTCTTAGAATCATGCTTTAATTAAACAATAGAGGCTCATAGTATATAATATTTAATTTCAACCCCACCATATGCATAACGGAACCTTCTTGCTATGTAAACCAGCCTTGGGCATTTATGAGAATTCGTTGAGTTCATTTTTCAAGCCGGTTCAAAAAGCTGATGCTGGCTTGACCCAACGTATTTTTTGTCCCACATCATTATAAGCAATCCACTTATCATTAACTGTCAAAATATACAAACATATTTATTATTATGGTATTTCAATACTGAATTACAAGCCCATGTTCCATCGACTAAATTTCTTTCGCTCAAATCATGCAGAACCAAACGTTGAATCTAAAAGTCATTTCAAGTTGGTTTAAATTGCCATTAACGCTCAATTTTGTTACTTTTACGTCTTAGCAATATTTAGCAATATATTGTGTATCGTGGATTATTTTCAATCATAGTTATGATCAATATTTAGCAATATATTGTGTATCGTGGATTATTTTCACAATGACCATATTTGGCAATTGAGCTAATGATCATTATTAATATCGATAGCCTTGCCAGAGTGTTTGCCATCGGTCAAACTATAATTTCCACTATGAACCTTTTAAACCATTCATTCCTTTTCTGTATCATCATTTCGCATACAGGAAATAATTTTTATAGTTTGTATTGCATTTTCCCTTTCGCAGATTTTAAAAATCTATGAATAGTCGAAAATACACCTCCCTATCCATCATTTTCCTATTCAAGAAAAGTCAGCTAAACACCTTGATAATTTGTTGAACTACCCATTAAAATACCAGCTGCTGAATATATAAACATTTATGAGATAGGAGCTAATCTACATACATATACACACACACACACATATATACACTCAGGTTTGAAAACAGGAGTGTATATGTGTGTGTGTGTGTGTGTATACACTCAGGTTTGAAAACAGGATTTATGGGCCACTAGACAACTTAGCCAATCGGGCCCAACTAATTATGTTTAATGCAAATTATGTTTGTTAAATTATTTAAGTTCCAGGCCGGGCTCCTCAGATATTTGTCCCCTCTGTTCCCGGTCCAACAGATACCTTTTTCACTTAAAAGCGCCACCTACTGTTGAAATTCGACATTGTGTTTTAGTCAACTGATTACGTTACATAATACTTTTGAATTTTGAATACAAATTTATTAGTTAATTATTTTGTATTTCACTATTAAAAGTTCTCCTGAAAGTCTGAAAGAAAACAGAACCAAGAGCTAATTAAAAATATAAAATATAAAAAAATTTACAAAGAGGAAAATATCAAAAACTGTAAAATCGATGCTTTTAATGATTATTTGCAAAATATTTTATTTTCTTCCTCATGCTTTATTTTATTCCAAATCCTCAAAACTTTTCCCTTAATTATCTAAAAGTAATAAAAATGAAGGGGGCGCACTTTTGTGCACTGAAAAATATATAGTCTTCTCCAGGTATAACTTTACCTGATTGTACTCCTCTCCACAATACTCTTTCCAGCCCGTTTCCTACTCCCTGTTATATTATTATCCAATACATTGCAATTCAAGCTACTCCCTATTGAATTTTCACTCTCATTAAATTCGTGAAAATTTATTGAAAATTTATTAAGAAATTTTTAAAAATTTCTTGAGAAATTCTTAAAAATTTCTTGAGGAATTCTTAAAAATTTCTTGAGAAATTCTTGAAAATTTCTTGCGGCTTTCTTTGAAATTCTTTTTAAAATTTCTTGAAATGCTTTGAAAATTTCTTGAAAAGATCTTAAAAATTCTTGAATTTTCATTCTTGAAAATATGGAAAACGTAATTTTTCGATTATTTCGACATATAAATATTTCCTTCGATCAAGCTGAAGTATCAAAATGAAATGCTTATACAAAAGATGTTATTATATAAAGGATGATTATGGAATTTTAATGATATCCCTTTGGCTGAGCTATTTATTGTGGCATCGTTAGAAATATTAAGAACGACCATCTTTATTATCTACTCAACAGTAATTACTTAATTACGCAGTAATCACTTAATGTCCTTTTTATTAATTAATCAAATGGTCTGCTTTCACATCCTGTTATTAAGCGTTCAATTAATTACTTATTATGTCTGGCTGATATATCAAAATGCGCTACCAAAAACTATAATTTCATTTCTTAGCTATAGCCTAGCTTTTTGTTGCCAAATAGACATTTTCTTGGTGTTTCTCCAGCTAAAAAAGCATTTATCTGCTTTTTAAAGAGAGTTTTGCCAAAAAGCAGGCGGTAATATTGCGTTAAATTTCTTTTTAACTCTAGTTTTCAATGCAATATTAGTCTTCATTATGAAAACTTTCGCATGAATTCGTGTTGTGTCTCATTTATCGCGTGCGTGAGAAGATTATAAATTAACAGAATAGCTAGATTTTAAACGATAATCGAAATTTAAATTTCAAACTAAATTCCATACTTTGTGTGATATATAAAATGAACATTTCATTGATTAATTAATTCTATGGTTAAATAAATAATTCTAAAATTATATATTCCATAATTTTACTTTTCTATCTTGGATATTTTTATAAACAAATGTAATTTAAATAATATTTTTTTCAAATCAAATTTTTGTTACGATTTCGAGATTTCCAAATAATTCTTTACCGAACGATTAATAATAAATATATCTAGAAGGCTGGTATTCTGTTTTATAATTAATACGGAGATAATTATTATTTCTCAATGAAATATTTTTAATTAAACAGTTGATTGGCTACTCGATTTTAGTGTATAAAATCCTAAGAAAAAGAATATTGAGGTGAAAATTTAAACCATTCCTATCAATAACATCTTTTTAATTAACAACCATTTCCGTATACGGCGACATTTTAAGTCAAATGCTTCATAGAATTCCAATTATTCTGGTTAACGTCTTTTCTCATTGAAAACCATTTTTCTAAGTCCCTTGGAAGTCGTTAATTATAGACTTGCGCACACTTCGATTAACGTCTTTTTCCGTTTAACGACGGGTTTTTTTTCCGTCCCTTGGAGATCGTTAATTACGGAAATGCACACATTTTAATTAAAGCCTTTTTCCGTTTAACGAGATTTTCTCCGTTCCTTGGAAATCGTTAGTTATATAATTGTGACCTTTGTGGTAGCAGTCTTCTTCCGATTTCACCACATTTTTTCTCCGTCTGTTGAGTCGTTAATTATAGACTTGCACACTTCGATTAACGTCTTTTTCCGTTTAACGACGGGTTTTTTTTCCGTCCCTTGGAGATCGTTAATTACGGAAATGCACACATTTTAATTAAAGCCTTTTTCCGTTTAACGAGATTTTCTCCGTTCCTTGGAAATCGTCATAGTATTACACACATTCCGATTCACATCTTTTTTCGTTTAACAACGTTTTTATACGTCCCTTGGAAGTTGTTAATTATAGAATTACGCATATTCTGATTAACGTCTTTTCTGGTCTAACGATATTTTTTCTCCGTCCGTTGGAGGTCATTAATTATAGAATTGCGCACACTCCAATTAACGTCTTTTCCCGTTAACGACATTTTTTCATCATTCCTTTGAGATCGTTAACGGAAAATGTTGATCTATGTCACGTCTCAAAAGACCATATTTGTATCCCAATATCGATTATTCTGTTCATATAATTACACGTTTTGTATATCATATTACATTACTTTAAATGTGAATTATTCTATACTTTAATAAGAAATAATGTAATAATTAATTCTAACATATTAACAAGAAATTAAATATATATATATATACAATATATTTTTAGGTACTTAACAAATTCGCAGTTTGTTTCAGTCTTATAATATTTCCTTAGATTCCTTCGGCATTTTCCCCAAGGTTTTTTTTTTCCCATATTCTCCTTTTGAGGCTCTAATTAGGTATTTGTCAATGTATAAGCTTGTTTTAATCTTTTTAAGAATCTTAGGGCTTCAATGACTTTCTTTATGAGCTCCAACTAATTTTTTTATATCCCCTGTAAGATTTTCATCCAACGTTTCAGAAAAAGTTCAAAACTTTTAAGTCGCAAAATAGCGTCTTCTTTATCTATTTTTATCACACGTGTCGGCTTTTTCTTCAAGCCTCTTCTGATTCTTTCAGCACATTTTTCAACACTTTACTTTCCCAAAGTCTAAGCAACGGCTTTAATGTCACTAATAAATGGAAATTCTGATATTGCTAACAGACTTTGTTGTTAAGTTTCTAATGGATATTTTTAATTAATGCTTATATTTTGGTAAAAGATTGGTAATTTTCTAGTTCTTAATCTTCTTGTTATTGATAAATTCAAAAGACTTTATTAATCGAAAATGACTTTAAACACGCCAAATAGTTTCAAACCGCTAACTAAATCTAAACTTGTTAAGAAGATTAATATTTATATAAACTGAAAATGAACATTCTTAAGAGTACTAATTAAACTTTAGTTAACTGTTTACATACTAGTAGAAATGGAAGGGAAAAGGATTCGCGTTTGTGAATGCATTATTATATTATTATATAAACCCAGCGATACCAACTTCAAATAGTACAGGTATATGCACCAACATCAAGCCATACCGACGAAGAGGTTGAAGAATTTTATGAAGAAATCAAACAGCTACATACCAAGGGGAAACAACATATCAAGCTCATCATGGGGGATTTCAATGCAAGAATTGGACAACAGGAACAAGGAGAGACATCGGTTGGTAAATACGGATATGGGGAAAGGAATGAACGTGGCGATCAACTCATCGAATTTGCAGAAGCTGAAAACCTTAGCATCATGAATTCATTTTTTAAGAAGAAACCGCAAAGAAAATGGACATGGAAACACCCCAATGGAGGAACCAGCGAAATTGACTATATCCTGGCAAACAAGAAATCAATTATTGAAGATTGCAGCATACTGAACAGATTTAATACTGGAAGTGATCATCGAATGGTGAGATGTAAAATGCACTTAAATACTAAACTAGAAAGGCAGAAGCTCATTAGGAAACAAGTATGTAAGAGGGTGGATTTAAAGAAATTAAAAGAAAATACCGAGGCATTCAAGTTGGAATTAAAAAATCGCTTTTCTGCACTGGAAGGA
The DNA here is from genome assembly GCA_006491805.2 of Dysdera silvatica. NCBI lineage: Eukaryota > Metazoa > Arthropoda > Arachnida > Araneae > Dysderidae > Dysdera > Dysdera silvatica. The sequence continues at coordinate 81,547,166 of QLNU02015270.1, forward strand.
CTTATTGATGAAAGTGATATCTCAGAAGCAAATGAAAACATTGTTAAGACAATAGTTGAAACTGCTGGGGAAATTGGTGGTGTAACCTGTAAAAAGCACAATAGCAAATTATCTGAGAAGACGAAACAGCTCATGAAAAGGCGAAGAGATATGAAGGTGGACAATCGAAATACCAGTTCCAGGATTGAGTACATAGAACTTTGTAAAACTCTGCGCAAAAGCATGAAAGAAGACATAAGAAAATTCAACTGTGAGCTAGTAAGGAAAGCCATTGAAAATAACAAGAGCCTTAGGGTTGTTAAAGGAAGTTTATCTGTTGGGAAGAAACACATCATTGCATTAAAAGGAGAGGATGGCACCGTAACAAGAAATAGGGAAGAAATACTTAGAAGAGTTGAAGAATTCTACAAAAATCTATACGAAAGTAACAGTGAATTAAACGAAGACATTGAAATAGTCGAAGGAACAGCTCCTAAAATCTTAAAAGAAGAAGTTTCATTTGCAATAAAAAATATGAAGAAAGGAAGAGCCCCTGGTGATGATGGTATTACATTAGATATCCTAAAAGAAGCTGGAGAATATGTAGAAGACATACTTGCAAAATTCTTTACCAAATGTCTTAACAGCGGTAACATACCAAACCAATGGGATTCTGCAACAGTAATTCTTTTGCATAAAAAAGGTGATAAAGAGGATTTGAAA
>QLNU02015270.1:81556367-81606711 GCA_006491805.2 Dysdera silvatica
AAGTAATCTACAAATAACAATGTGTTCAGTGCTTTAAGCATTATTGAACATATCCTTAGGGACATAAAACTAAAGTCTCTTAAGCAAACTTGTAGAACGAACTAGACACAAGTACAAATAAATATAAGCATAAATTTACGCTATAATCTGCGTAATTCTAATATTACCTATGTCACCAATTACTGAACGAAATTAATCTTTAAATCTATTTTATTCGTTAACTGCAGTCGAACTTTAATAATGTAAATTGTTTTTAACTTGAAGTGCTCTTCTGTACAAAAAAGTAAGTTCTATTTTGACCTCAGGCATCAATATCAGAAATTATCAACTGTCTACCCAGATAGCAAATATCATCCTGGGAACGTCCTGAGGATGCACAGAATGTCCTATGTGTCCTCATGCGACAGAACGCCCTCATGCAACAGAACGTCCTCATGCGACAGAACGTCCTCATGCCACAGTACGTCCTCATGCGTCTCCCAAGGACTATCTTTGCTATCTGGATATGCATCTTGTTAGTAGAATGATAAAGAATAATCTTTATAATGTTATTTTCAATGTTTGTATGTAACGAACAAAATAAACTTGATTAATTAGTATACGGAAAGGAAGCTTTCCTACATCTTCGCAATTTATTAAAGTTTTTATCTTTAGTTTTTTTTTGTCAGACTGACATTTGTTCAACTTTTGTTCTTCCATTTACACTTCTCGAGTTAAAGCAATTCAGTGATGGAGAAAGACAGCTCTTAAAGGTTCCAATCTTTGAAAGTAGGAGACAAAAATGATGGATTTTCGTACACCAAACGGACTTTTTAAGAAAGCAAATGAGACGTTTCTCTATATTTTCCAGAACTATACGTATGGCGCCGGCAAAAAATTGGCCGTGTTCTCCCTCCGTCTCATTCTAATTAAATCAGCAGCAGAACGCATTTTTTCCGATAAGACGAATTCGCCTGGGCCCTCTCTGCGACTGCGTAATTTTAACAAAATTGCTAAGAAAATCTCTTCAAAAGACACTTGTATTATAAAAGGAATCTTTTCTTTAGTTTATTGAATGTATTTCGCAGAAGACAGAGCGATTTACATTAGCAAAGTTCCCTGGAGGTGCTGCTGTTCTTCACATAATGCGACAGTTGCCTTTCGAAAAATTATTTTCTTGTCGAAGGTTGTGTAATCATGAATAATTGATGCTACAGAATGAATAACTAATACCATCTGGATGTAGATACTAAATGAGCTAGATAAATGCTAGGTGAAGTAGATATAGGCTAAATGAACTAGATGAATTTCATATGTACTAGATAATTCATATATACTGGATAATTCATATGTACTAGATAATTCATATATACTGGATAATTCATATGTACTAGATAAATACTGAATGAACTAGATGAATTTCATATGTACTAGATGAATACTAAATGAAATAGATGAATACTAAATGAACTAAATAAATACTAAAGGAACTAGATGAATACTAAACAATTACTAAACGAACTAGAAGAATATAATGTGTACCAGATAAATGGTATATGTCCTAGATAAGTTAAATAGATACTTGACGAGTTGGATAGACAAGATAGATGATAAAATAAATAGATAAGCTAGATAGATGCTAAATGAAATAGATAAGCGAAATAGATGCTAAGTGAAATAGATAAGCTAGATAGATGCTAAGTGAAATAGATAAGCTAGATAGATGCTAAATGAAATAGATACGCGAAATAGATGCTAAGTGAAATAGATAAGCTAGATAGATGCTAAATAAAACAGGTAAGCTAGACAAATGCTAAATGGGTTAGTTTGATGAAAAATGAGTTAATGAATGATGCTAGATGAAAATTAGATATACTATGTTAGATCAGTATTTCTCAACGCGTGGTCCATATCTTCTTAACAAATAATCAGCAAGAGCTTTAGGAGATTTCAGAGCGAAAAGTGACAATGTAATAAATTAAGCATGTATATAATTAAATTAATAATAATTAATATGGTGATATAAATATTACGTCTTGGAAACCTGCTTGCTAACGACGTGTAAAAATTCGGTGCCGAAAATAACATTTTTGAAATCATGTGTCTAGTTTAAAATAATATACATATTAAGATGCAAGAACGTGGTACCAAATATTTTTAGCGTGTTATTACGGATGCAGAGAACAAAATTATTTAATTTTCGATTGAGATAATGGTCAGTGGAACCTAATATTGTTAACCAAATTTTGGAAATTTTAATTTAAAAAAATATGCTCCCTGATTTTCTTCCAGAGAGAGACCCCAAACACCCCCCACGAACCCCCGATATTATCCGCGATTTTTAAAAATAATTCTCAAAGTAGTTCATGAACGACCAAAGTTTGAGGAACGCTGTGCTAGATGAACTGGATAAATTAAATAGACGCCAGATTAATTAAATAAACTCAAATAAATTTAAATAATAATAATTAAATAGATGTCAGATAGATAATTAAATAGATACCAGACAGATAGAAACTAGATAGATATTATATTAATAAAATGAACTAGATGATATATTACTTAAATGGACTGGATGCTATTTTAATTAAATTAACTTGATGCTATATTAATTGCATGCACTAGATGATATATTGCTTAAATGGACTAGATACCATTTTAATTAAATTAACTTAATGCTATATTGCTTAAATGGACTAGATACTATTTTAATTAAATTAACTTGATGCTATATTAATTAAATGAACTAGATGCTATCTTAATAATTAAATTAACTAGATTCTAAACGAATTAAATTTTAGATACACTACAAAGTTGGTGGACGAACTAAATACAATAATAATCCTAGAGTCAAATAATGGTAAGTGGTTTTCTAAAGAATACGAAACAAAAGGTCATAATTAAAAAGAGCGATACTGTATTCAGAATTAAAACCTAATTCTTAAAGTGCGAAACTCAAAATGTAAGTGCAGCATCATGGGTAAAAGAGGTAAAAATTAAACATTACCAATCATAAACATAGAGTTATATAGTCCCGTGCTTCCCCCTTGCCCATTAATTAAAATTAAATTGCAATTTTATCTATGTTGTATAATGGATAAATCTACATAACATGTGATTTGGTCCCGTCAATAATTTTGAAAACTCTACATTGACATCACCAGCAGCAATCAGAAAGTAAAAGGTGAAGTGTAGGCAGCCCCATTCGTAGAAAAAATTTACTCCCAAATAATAATTTCCATCGATGTTGTGACCATTTAAAAATAATCATCACGTAAAAAAATCATTAACTCCCATGCTTCTTGTTCCACATTACGACAATTTAACTTTACCCATTTTTTCCAAGAAAGTATATATATCTAGATTTGGTTTCTAGTCAAAGGCGTAAAAATTCGGAAATTGAAGCTCAGATAACTTTAAAAAAAATTAAGAATTTAAAAAAATCGTATAATTCGAAGTTAAAGCGAAAAATGTGCCTCAATAAACAATGGGAGAGAAAAATGCGCCTCAATAAACAATGGAGGAGGAGAAGGAGGAGGAGGAATTGTGCAAGGGTTTCATTGGGAAGGGTGGCCGCCGGGGGCGGCGCTGTAATCCCAGACAGGACGCTTGAACAGCGTAATCAGCCGCCGAGGCGGCTGAGAGGGAGATGGATTGCCGATCAACACGGCATTCATAGATGCACGTTCACGTAAAGTCGTCATTCAACGCACACCGAAACCAGCCGCCAGGGGGAACAGTCACGGGGAACGGCCACGACCCAGATAGCAGGACCGGAGACACCCCCTTGGGCCAGCCAAGGCACCTACATGAACCGGCCAAGCCCGGAGAAGAAGGTGTTCAGCACCGCCACGGAGGCAACGCGAAGGCAGGGGGATCCAGGAGGTCGGACAGACCTGGTGGTGCGGCTTATCCTACCGTGCAGTTATCCCGCGTTTGACTCCCAACCGTGCAGAACAAAAGAACGCTTACCGACTAACTGCTCACCGTAGTCCGAGGGTTGGTTCCCTAGACGAGAGTTTCGATTCCTCGGCAAACTGCATGTCCCAGGGTAGTATGGCCCTTACTGTCCTTACGTCGTAAAATTCAAAGGAACAATTTTTGAACAATGACTCGTAAAGCTATAAAAGTTAGGACCCAACTAACTCTGGCCCGTTCGTTACTCGGGCCCTGACTACACCTAACTTTTTTTGGGCCATTCTTTGGGGCCCCAATGTTATGGAGGATTCCAAATTTTCTATGTGAACTTCTTTTAGCAAGTTTAAAATGTCAGTTTGAAACCTGTTTTTTTTTTAATTATAACTTAGTAATTTATTATTACTACATTGTTTCTTAATTATAATTTAGACGTTATTAAAAACGGTTTCAAACTCTTGATTATGCCGATAATATATATATATAACAATATATACATTGACCTGGATTTGAGGCCCAGTGATATCGTAGAACACGTGATATTTTTCTGTCCGTTGTGGTTCAGGGTTTGGTTCTTTGGTGTTAATTTACAATATGGTAACCGCTGGCGATTTTTCAAAAAACTTCACCATCGCGCATACTAACGATTGTAGTAAGCGTCCTCCATAATGAAACTTTTTTTCCATGACTTTATTTTGACTCACTACTTTTCCTGAATCGGTACGAGCCTTGTAATGGGTATATCCCCCCCCCACACACACACACAACCCTGCTTACTAAAAACATCAGATAAACGCGGCCCCTGTTCTGTTGAATTCGTAAACGGGCAAAAAAATTAAACAGAAACGAAAGTCACCTATGTTTGAAAGCCATGACGTCACAAACGTAACGAAAGCAAAAAAAAAAATCGCCAAAAAGGAAACAGTTACCGTCTTATAAACTAGTGCCGTCTCTTTTAGAAACAACGGTTCAGTTTCCTCGCAAAACTATAATTTCCGACGTATAACCTCTATTGTCCCTTCATCGTAAAAACATAAACAACAACTTTGCTAATTGTTGTTTTGTAGGTACGCACTCAATCGATAAATTTACGATTAAATTAATCGAAATAAACGATTTCTATAATCACTACAGCTGGTTAAAAAACACGTAAACATAACAACAACGAGAAAAAAACTTCCATTAAATTCTGCGTGATGAATTAAAAGAAAGCGCTTGATGATTAAGTAGTTTTTCTTCCTTCTCCTCGGATTTTTTAAAATCGCGAGAAAAGAAATTTGTTTATCAAAGATCCATTTGCTCGCGGCGCAAAAAATAGTAAATGGTTCATCGTTTCCTTTTCTTTCTCTTCCTTTAGCACATTGCCAGATCACGGCATTTGTTCCGATTCGAAAGAAAAAACTGGCAAAAATAGCTGTGAAGAACAAAAGTACTTTTTTTTTTCTAATGAATAGGAAAAATACAGACTTTGACATTTTTACAACACCGGGGATTTGACTTGGCCACTTTTTTTAAGTCTCAGTGCCTCTTTTGTGATATTTCTTTGGATTTTATTGTAATATCTTTGCAACAAATACTTTGGCCACAGAGGTGTAATTGCAGTGTTTCCTATATTGTTCATAGGCATGCGCAGAAATTTATAGAGGGTTATAGGCTCAATGTGTGTGGTGCTACAGAGTTACAATTCGCATATTTCTATATCAAATATATAAAATTTCATTGCAATGGGGGTTACAACCCTCTAGTTCGGATTCCTCGTCAACAACAACCTTCCCACCAACGGCATGTCCGTTGATGGAGCGTCTTGCTGGGATATGGCCTTACTGCGTACGCTAGTGATATGGTTATACTTTTAACAGAAAGACCACAGCTGTTGTATTTTAAATTCGAGAACAATATAAGGTTTCCTTAAAGTCTAAGCTGGTCTCAATGCCCGTAACCGTATCTTTTAAAATCTTAGATACAGAAGTATCCGTAACCGTATCATTTAAAATCTTAGATACAGAAGTATCCGTAACCGTATCATTTAAAATCTTAGATACAGAAGTATCCGTAACCGTGTCATTTAAAACCTTAGATGATTGAAATGTCCATAACCGTATAAGTTAAAATCTTACTTAGATTCCTGAGATATTGTTAATTCCTAGTTTCGTAATTATCTAAATTATAATGTTATCATACTATTCCCATTGGATTAAGATAACAAATCTGTTTTCTGAAATTAATTTCCTTCAGCGTTTCTAAGCCTTGTGAGTCTTTTAGAATCCTTTAATTAATATTCTTGTGTGAAGGAATTCCTGCTTAAAAGTTATGAAAAAATGACTTTATCAATCATAAACGTAACCTTTATAGGGAAAACACGGTATATTTTTCTGATAACAAAAACAATAATTTCATTTTATTCGGTAATATAAAAAATTTATTGATAATACAAAGAAATTTATTTCTGCTTGTTTAAAAGACATCGTACTGAGATTTTAGGTCACCTTGGATAGAGCAAGGCGGATGCGCATACGGGTTGCTCTTTAACCGTAAAAATAATGCAAAAAAAAGAATGCAGTACTGCTGCCCGATTTTAATTATTTAACTAAATGGGCAATACATTTCCGCAGTATTCGTGAACTATCTTTTGCTACTGATGTTCATTACTACTTCTTACGTATCCCTTAGCGATGTTTAATGGCGCCCCGATTAATAAACGCGGGCATGAAGCGAAAAAAAAGTTATCAATGAACTCTAGCAAGAATCGAACTAGGGATCCCTATATTTACGTTTCACTTTAATTTACATTTTACCCGAACTTTTTTCAATAAAACAGTTATTCTGATTCTGAATCCTAAAATTGTAAATCAAGAAATTTCCTTTAAAGGAACTGAATGTGAAAATAAAATTAAACCCCAATTTTCTTTGTCGTGAGAATCAACTGCAGTACCCTCTCCTGCTTGCTTTCGAAAGTTTCTTTTCTAGTTAGAGTCTCTAGTTGGTAGTCTAGTTAGAGTCTCTAGTTGGTAGTCTAGTTAGAGTCTCTAGTTGGTAGTCTAGTTAGAGTCTCTATGTTTGAGTCTGGATTTTCTTCTCTTTTCCACACAAATAGATTCACTACTCTTTTATACTCTTCTGAAGTTTCAAAACCTCAACATTATGAAGATTTGGCTTGAAGGGTCCATGTTTTAAAGATGTTGGGATCATCCCAATGTAAGAGCCTAGAGTGAAGGCGGCTACTTCATCAGTTATCATCAGCAATCACGAAGGAAACTGAAATGCAGTTATATTTTAAAAGTGAAAGACAGAATCGGACACCCCCTACTGGGAAAACTAAACCATTCATAATGGCTAAATTTTCCAATAAACTGGTCAAAAGAAAAGACAACGAAAAGAAGCATTAAAAAATATTAGGCCGCTATGTTTATTTAAACAGAATTAAACATCTTTATTCACATAATGAGGTATGTATTCTTATATATATATCATCATCATCATCATCATATTCAACCATTATCTATCCACTGCTGGATGAAGGTCTCTCCAAATGCTTTCCACACAAGTCTATCCTGGGCCATTCGTTTCCACGTCACCCCAACCTCTTTTCTTATTTCATCCACCCATCTAGTTTGAGGACGTTTTCTAGGTCTTCGGTGGTCTCTTGGAATCCAGTTCAGAATTTCTGTTGTCCATCGTTGATCAGTTCTTCTTGCAATATGCCCAGCCCATCGCCATTTCAGCCCTTTTACTTTAACAATGATGTCCTCTACTCTAGTTTGCTCTCTCACCCAAGTGTTTCTTTTTCGATCTCTCCTAGTTATTCCAAGCATGCACCTCTCCATGCTCCTTTGCGTTGTCTGTAACTTTCGTATTGCTCCAACTGTTAGACTCCATGTCTCTGATCCATAAGAGAGGACTGGCAATACACACTGGTTGAAGACTTTTCTTTTTAGACATAAAGGCAATTTCCCCTTCAGGATAAAACTGTTTCTTCCAAATGCACTCCAGCCAAGTTTAATACGTCTGTTGAGTTCTTTCATAATGTTGCCATCCATTGAAATCAGCTGGCCAAGGTAAATATATGAATCAGCAATTTCTAGCTCAATGTTGTCAACTTGTATTTTTGTTTCCTCTACAAAATTATTGAACATGATCTTAGTTTTTTGTAGGTTCATCTTGAGTCCAACTTCTTTACTTCTAGTTGAGAGCTCCTGTACCATGTCTTGGAGTTCTGATGGGTTCGTTGAAAAAATAACAATGTCATCAGCAAACCGCAGATGATTTAAATATTCACCATTTATTTTTATTCCCTTGTTATTCCAATTTATATATGTTCGTTATATAATGTAATTAGTGTATGTTATAATCTCACCATCAGTAAATACCAGCTTGTATAGTATTAACACATATAGGGTTTAAATGGATTTTACGCGACAATATGTAATGAGAAATCATTAAATATTATTTAGTTTTATATATAAAATACATTTCATCATTAAATAATCAAGAAAATTGATAAACACTATATTTTGTAATAAATAAACTAGTTTTACAGAAAATGTCTTCTTGAATTTCATGATAAAAATTTACAGCCGCTAATTTCAAAAACTGGCACTAACATAGAGCTCCGAATGAAAGAAAAAGAATAAAAAATTAGACCACGAAATATGCGGAGGACTCCACGTACGTATAGTATAAAAGATAAACTCAAAGAGGAGGGAGGTAAACGGTAAAAAAAAACCAGGAAAATCGCAAAAAAAAATGAAGAAAATTATATCTTTTATAAAATCCTTACGCCCCTTAGACCTTAAAGAGATTGGAATAAAAATGCAGAGTATCGAAGAAGAAATTTACGTACAAAAGGTAGAACACTGATAAAATAACAAATAGATCACCCTAACCTTTAGATACGTCAGCAGATGTTTTTCTAAAGGAAAAGAGAAATCGATTAAGGAAACAAAAAGAATTTTAAAAATGTTTTTTCTTAGAATAATAGAAAGTGAAATGAATACTGGGCAAAAGTAATTGTGTAAAATACGCCAAACATATATATATATACATACTTGGTGTACACATATTTATACGTTCCGTCCGTAGCCTTTCCACGGAAGTTCCTAAATTGGGAAGTTCCATTCTTGTGAACAAATCTTTTCCCTTTAATCACGAAGTTAGAATGCATTTAATTGTTAAAGCAGGTAAATAGTTCCATGGTAAACACCAGTAACTTTCCCTCTGCTCTCTGTAACCGACTAGTTAAATCTCTGTGTTCTTTACCTTGGCGAAGAAATAAAGAACGCCAATCTATTTATCCGTGGCATTGATCTAAGAATTGTCAAGGTTCTTGTTCCGAATTCTCTGGACATGTGCCACTGTTTTAATCAAGATTTAATTAAAGGGCATACGAGCAGGGTGTGGTGATAGACCATTAATTACTGGAAATGAAAAACAAGTCATTTTGCTCCTTTTTCAACTTTCTTTTCCCCCCAAGATGCAATGCTTTGCTCTCAACAATGTGAGAGTAGAAGCATAAAAATGTTCTCCAAGAATCCATGAGATTGGATGAACCCCTAATCATATAAAGGATGTGTTTACTTTTCAACTTCAAGAAGCAGACCGTTGCAAAATCCTTTGCGACACCAATTCTCTAATGGAAGGAAAAGTAGTATTTCATGGTAAAGGAAGACGTGTCTTTTGAATGGATGAAGAAATTTCTCTGGAGGCTCAATCCAACCATTTTCAGCAGATTGTTAAAATTTTTTCGTCTGTGAGATATTTAACTTCCTTTAACATTTGCCATTCTTTTTTACAAACAAATTTCTTCTTGTCAAAAACTCTTTGTAAAGATATTTCCCCCATCTTTTCCATATGTACCAATACCATGGTGTTTGCACTGAATTATCATACTCGCAGAAATATCATAATGCAGTGTACTTTGATAATAAATCTCCTTTTCTAAGCAGTATTCATTATATTACGTTTAATATAATGAAGAGTATTTAATTGATTTTAGTTGGATTATCATAACAAAACTCATTTTTATTTTAATTTATTTTAACAATGTATAACTTTTTTATAATGGTTTATTATGATGAAGTAATGCCTCCGTTATCGAAATTGAATAGAATACAATAAAATATTTTTGTTTACTACGAGGAGTGAATTATGATAAAAAAATGTTTTTATCAAAGAAGGAACTCTGTAATTAAAGAAATTAAATCATAAAGAAATTAATTGTGAAAATTAATTTGAGTCATTGCAAGTTTTTGAGACAAGCTAGAAGCTTTTATCAAAAGAAAAGTGTTATAGCTCGAATCAAACACACGTTAAATGGTAAAAATCGTTTTGTACCTTCAATTAGCCAATGCTCACTAAGTTACTTTTCTTAGGGATTCGTTGGAACTTAACTATTAGTTTAAATCTTGTTCTCTATACAGTGGGTATATTATCCATAGTATAATATACCCACTGTATATTATATTATCCATAGTATCCATTCTTATCCATATTATCTATAGTTGTCTATAGCATCTATATTTATTCATTGTCATCCATTGTATCTATATTTATTTATTTTTATCCATTTTATCTATAGTTATTATCAGAGCCTTGATTTCAATATCAAAGGAAAAGTATGAGTAAAAGATGCATTTACTGTGTCTCTTAATCTTTTGGTGAATTTCCTTAGAGGCGACGAAGAAGAGACGCATATTCAATAAATTTCTTTAGCGATGATCAAGAAAGTATATTTGGTAAATTTCCTTGAGATAATGAAGGTATGACACTTGGTAAAATTTCTTGGAGATAATGAAAGAGCAATATTTGGTAAATTTCTTTATGTATGAAAAAGAATTTTGGTAAATTTCCTTAGAGATGATGGAGAAAAGACATTTGGTAAATTTCCTTAGAGATAATGGAGAAAAGACATTTGGTAAATTTCCTTAGGGAAAGTAATAAAGGAAAAACTCTTGTTAAATTTCTTCAGAGGTGATGAAAAAAAAATATTTTGTCAACTTCTTTAGAGATCATGAAGAGACGACATTCAGTTTCTTTATTCAACTTCTTTAGAGTTCGTGAAGAGATAATTAAATAAATTTCTTTAGAAGTTATGGAGAATCATCGAGTTAATTTCTTTAAAGATGATGACATAGGCGTACGCAGAAAATTCATAAATGGGGGTTACAGGCTCACAATGGAGGATTACAGAACTATAAATCCATACGTATATATAAAAAGTTTCATCTCAATGGGGGTTACAACCCTATCAACCCCCTTGCGTACACCTGTAGATGATGAAATATATTTGGTAAATTTTCTTATAGATGCTGGTGAAGAAAAATATTCTCACATTTTAAAAATCTCATATTTATTTATGACAAATAAGAATATAATGTAACATATGTTCTATGAGAATTTTTGCTCCAAGTAACGTAACCGAACAAATTTTTGAGCATGTCTTGATTTTATAATTTTTTCTCAAAAATAATAGGAAACAATATTTCAGTACGCGCCAAAAAAACGTTTAATACTACAAGAATGAAAAAAAATATATATTCTTTTAATTTTCTCCCTCTTTTATGTTTTTAATATGGAATTACCGTATTCCGTGAAGAGAAGAGAAGAGAGGTCTACAGAGAAAGCTCTTAGATTCCCAGCAAAATATATCCTTTATCAATACTATTTTAAATAAGCATTGTTTCTTTCAGTTTTTAAGAATAGTATAAATATAGATAAGGGAAATAGATGGTGATTATAAGTAAATGACTAATACAAACAACTTCTCTTAAGCAATAAACAAGATTATCCAAATAATCGTATCAGAAAAAAAGAATCGATGGTAGGAATGGAACTATTAATAAAAGAAAAGGTTAGCGTTGAAAAGAAAAAGCTAATTGGTGAAAGAAGAAAGGAAATTAGTAGCAAAAGAAATAATAATTAACGAAAGAAAAACTAGTTGACAGAATGAACATATAATTACTAAAACAATTAGAATAATTAATGAAGAATATACGTTAATGAATATCATTTTGTATGAAGCCGCGACACGTAATTATTTTTTTAAACAAGAACTCTGTCCCAACCAGGCCTGTAGACAGAATGAAGGGGCAACTGGGGCAAAAGCATGGGACAACTGTGACCATGCCCATGCCCCTGCTGGCCCCAGCTTGGCTACAGGACTTGTCCCAACAATCTCGTAAATACCTCTCTATTTTTTTAAAGTCCATACACTAAACAACCAAAAGTATACACTAAATAACCAAAAGTATACACTAAACAACCAAAGTATACACTAAACAACCAAAAGTATACACTAAACAACCAAAAGTATACACTAAACCACTAACAGAGAATCGGTACACTCCTCCCATTAATGTGCATTATGCTGATACACTTAATCGCTGATTGGTCGCTGGCATTTTGAACCCGGATGTTGCTTCATTCAGTTTTAAGAACAGAGGATGTGTGTACACCGCGCATTATTGTAATCTGCTTGCAGGCACTTCTTATGACCGATCAGAATAAGCAGTACACCCTCTTCAGAACGCTAAGACATTTCGATATCTGCAAATTCTCAATCTTTCATGAATGCTTACATATTTAAAAATACACTCTTTGGCCATTGTCATTTGCTACACAGGTGTTATTTAAGCGTCCTGGATCTGAGCTTTAGGGTGTATTTGCGAATGTCATTCTCCTAAAAATATTTCCACGATAAAATAGTCATTCATGGAAAATGCTTAGAAAAGTAAGATGACAAATTCCAGGAGAATCTCTCGCGGCCCGGTATAATTGATGCCAGGGCCCCGCGTTTGAGAAACACTAATATAGACTGTATATATATGCAAAAATATTAGTGATGAAAGAAAATGTTTTCCATGAAAAAACTGAACTATCGAAGAAAACTGAAAATGGCAAATTTGAAGCAGGTTAATAAAAGGCACATTTGGAATCCACGATTTGTTTATCAGTCAGAATTGATGAATAGGATTTTTGTTTAATACGTATATCCAACTCCCGCTCTTGACCTTATGGCCATTTGGCATCGCGCAGCCCAATATAGAGTGTTATTGCCAGAATTACTGTCATCGGAGGCACTAGACGAATAGTAATTTGGCCGAATACTGAAGATTTGGCAATCAAATAAGAACTTACTTTAAAATTCACTACAAATATAAAACAACGTATTTGTCACGTCTTAAATTGAGAATAAAAAATTTAAGCCTATTTTTTATTCTTTAAGTGGGGTCTAGTCCCGCTTTCGGTTCAAAAAATCCGTTTTTAATTTTTTGCAACACGAAGTTGTATGTTTTTCTGAATACATTGGTTTTCTTTATTTTTTCCTAAAACACTTATATTCCCCCAAAATGACAATTATGGTAAAGTTGTAACAAGGATCTAAGTTGTACTCTACAAACTTTAAAGGTGTTTTTCTCAAATTGAAGTTTCTTGAAATGTTAGGATTTCAATTTGATATATCTTCAGAACCGTTTGAAATACTTATTAGAAATTTTCAACGTTTGTTGTTGATATAGTTTCTTTAATTTTGTTTCTCAGAATTTTCTCATATGTATTATAAACTGAAATATGAATATTAATAATAGCAGTTACAGAACCAAAATTAAAAAATGCTGATTATATTTTTTCTAAGCAACTTATTAAAATTTCATGAAGATGATCTTTTCTTCATATTCTTATTTATAAAAAAAATGTTTTTATTTTATCAAAAGTCAAATAATACCTTAAATCATATCAGAAATGCTGGACATCAGTTTTTAATTTTTTTTACGTATTTTGAATTAAAACAAACAAATGAATTAACAAAGAATGATTTTGATGTTTTATGCTTACGAATATGCTGTAATTTTTGTAGAATAAATGGAAAGTATAGAAGCACAAATGAGAAAAGAATTACGGAAATAAAATGGAATTTATTTTAAGCAGTGGACTGTATTCTTTGCGTACTCGATGCGAGAAAATTACAACTGCGTTTCTCATTAAACACAAAACAGCCTCTGGCGATAATCACAAAAAAGCTTCGATAAAATTAAAATGATAATACACTCTTGTTGCCACTAAATTTTACAAATTAAATAATTAGGTGAATGGGCCGTATCATTCCACCCCGCATTGAAATGCAAATTTCAATAACAAAAAAATATATAGGCCTATATATATATATATATACAAAAACGTAAATTTTACAACAATTGTTCGAAGATATAAACAACAAAATCTACTCCTTGCTGATAGATGATATACTTCGGGAGCCGTTTTAGATTACCAGTTCTTGTCTTTGCAAGTACCACACGAACATTACCATCGCCACCAGGCACAACCTCTTCAATGAGGCCAAGTAACCCTTTACAAGGCGGCAAGTTGTCATCCGTGACAAGAACTAATACATACCTTTGAACGTTGTCCTTACAAAAGAACCACTTCGTTCTTTGTTACAAGTTTTCAGGTAGTCTTTTTGCCAGAGTTTCCATATCGATTGAACAATATTGGTTATTCTTTGCCATTGAAAATGATCTGTCACATATTGAGTAACACTCACTTTATTTGCTACAAACGTCTTCAATAAATGTGGTCAGTTCTGAATCCAGGACAAAACAACCGTAGAATCAGACCATAAATGAATATTTTTCCAATTCAGTCTTAATACGCTTATAATCTTGGACACCAAAGAAGAGAGTAGCACAGCTGCACAAAGCTGTAATCGAGGAATGGTGACTGATTTGAGTGATGACACTCTTGACTTACTGCAAAACCGCTGTACTTTAGGAACATTGGCATGCTTGACGCATCTAACATAAATTACAGCTCCATATGCCTTTTCAGAAGCTTCTGCAAATCCGTGGAGTTCAATCTGTGGGGGATTTTCACCCAAAATGTACCTCTCTTGACCTTAATGCCATCGATTGTTGCTTGCATAGCAATTATAAATCTTTTCCATTCTTGCTCTTCTTGTCTTGGAAGGGACTTGTTCCAACCAATCTTTAAAAGCCACAGTTTTTGAATGAAAGTCTTGGCCTTCGTTATTAAAGCACCAAGCAATCCCATAGGGTCAAATATTCTTCAAGTATCTGACAATACTGAACGTTTGGTATAAACAGTGTGTTATTTCATAGTAACCTTGTATCCAAAGTAATCATCATGAGGTTTCCACAATATGCCCAAAGCCCTGATTTTACTTGTGTAACCAGTGGTAAACGAGTATTCATTATCACTATTTATTTTTTTTTATGCTTTTAATTTTATTGACCTTGTGCAAGAGTTCTGCTTAGTTGACACACCATACATGAAGCGTTTAAGCAGTTTTACTAGCTGATGTTGTAGTTCTTTAGCTGTTCTCAAATCACTAGCTCCAGAAAGAACTCATCCATGTCTGTCAGCGAAGCCTCTGAAGCTAAAATAAAGCCTTTGCTTTCGCCAAGTGGTAGTTGTGTAAGTGTTCGTGTAGCCAGAAAGGAAGCACAAGCTGTTTCGTATGCAACAATTGAAAGCCTATAAACCTTTATCGGATCATTGGTATTGCTTTTCCAAAGGATTCTCAGATAATCTCTTTGAGTAGGATCTAATAGTATTACCGAAACATCATCTTTATATCGGCGCTGAATGCGTAACGATGTTTTCGAAATATACTTCTTCTTCTTTCTTCCTGTACAACACATCCATTGAGTAACTGCTCGTTTAAAGAATGTCCCGATAAAGTGGCTGCTGACGAATCGAATACCACTCTTAATTTTGTTGTGCTTTTCTCAGGACGGTAGAAACCACGATGCGGTAAATAATAATTGAGTTCAGGCTCTTTCACTTCATATACTTCTTCCATATGGCCTTGTCCTTAATATTCTTGCATAAAATTCTTGTAAAGTACGACCATTTCAGGATCTTGATCAAGACGTTTCCACAATATATTCAGTCTTTTCACCGCCATTTCCTTTGACCTTCCTAGAGCAATATTATCACCTTCCCTCATTGGCCTTTGTACAATATATCTTCCTTCTTGATCTCTGGAATGAGTTCTAAGAAAATGTTCTTCACACAGTGTTTCTTCGTTTCCTGGAACAGGCGTCCCTTCCTCAGCGTTTTTAAGCTCCCAAAACTGCTTCAAAGTATCTTATCAGTTGTCAAAATTTTAGACAAGGCCGCAATAAACTTCGTCCTTGTTTATTTCTGCTACATTCATAGAACCGCTAGTTATAAAGGTGCCTAAGCATAAGGGTTACAAACGTCTAGACGACTCAGAAGCACATAACAATGCTGGGTCGGAAATGACATGTGCATGCGGTAGTGAACGCAGAAGACACAGGAAAGGAAAGAACAACACCTAAGTGAATATGCGGTTTATTATTCACTGTACATCAACAAAAGTAACATGGTCAACTAGATACTGGTCAAAGGAAGTGTTCAAATTGTCCTCCACGAGCTGTGATGCAGGCCTCACATCTTCAGCGCATGGAAACTCGGACATTCTCGAAGATCCCGGGCGTGTCTTAAACGTCCCCAGCAGCTACTGAGATGGATGCAATCAGGTCCTGGGCGCTGTCAACGGGAATGTCATACACCAGTGACTTCATATGTCTCAAGACGATGTAGTCAAGGCATGATAGGTCCGGCGATCGAGCAAGCCAATGCACCGCACCACCACGTCCGATCCACTGTTGGCCAAATGTGGCGTCTAAGTGGTTACCAATGTCACGGCTAAAATAAGCGGGGACTCCATCGTGCTGGTACCACATTGAACTTCACATCGATGAAGAAACGTGTTCGTCGTCCAACAGTTGTGGTAACACTTGCTCCATGAAGAGCAAGTAGTTTGTACCTGTCAGACTATCAGGCAACAGATACGGTCCGATGGTACGGTGATCCTCCCCACAATGCCAGCCCAAGTATTTACCTTAAAACGCTTCTGTACTACATGACTTCGTGTCGCATTGGGGTTCACCACCGACCACACATGGGCATTATGAGGATTGAAGAGTCTCTCCCTTGTGAACCACCCCTCATCTGTAAACAACACAAAAGCTGGAAAACGGGAATTTGTAGCGCGCTTTTACAGATAACATTATACAAAAACTATTCAAGGTGCATAATCACCTTCTTCAAATTCCTGAATGCGCTGTAGGTGATATGAATGCATGTCGTTGTCAGGAAGAGTCCTCCTGATGCTGCAGCGGAAAATCCCGACAAGCTGCGCTATAGATCGCGTACTTGGATTCTCCTGTACCAGATCTAGCACAGTTTTCCAGTACCCTATCCCTCCTAGAAGTTTGTAACCCTGGTGCTGAGACACCCTGTATATCCGAAGATGGTATCTTAACCAAGCCCTCAATGCAAATCCAATCTACCTTCAATAACTCATTTCCCAATAATAAGTCAGTTTTGCCAGATTTAAAGAATTCTGGATCTTCCAGTTCCGCTCCTTCAACTTGATTTAAACACGAAATGTTTAAATATCTAGTAGGCGTAATGCGAGTGATTTTTGGTACAATAAAATACTGTAAAATTTTAATAAAGTCCCGTGAGGAATTTGAAATGGTGGCTGTGGAACTCAACGTAGCATTGATTTCATTTCTATTCAACCCACAAATTGATGCATTTACTTTCTCTCTTTTTGTTTTTAACAAACCAGCGCATTCATTCGTTATGAAACAACTTCGCTATCCACTGTCTGAGAGTGCTCAACAGGGGACAAGAACTCCATTCCCATTCTTCACATAAACCGTCGCTCTGGAAAGTAAAATCTGCCTGTTCGTTTGTAAACTCGTATACGTGTACACACTCGTATACGTGTATACTCTTATGTATACGTTTGCGAGAAAACATGTTCCACAGAATCATCAGATGGCGTCTGTACATCTCCCTTGCTTTGCAAATTATCCCTAGCTTCATAATTCTGACGTTCATGAATATGCCCCCTGACGTCCTCGTGGCGAGAAAGCCTTTGCTGGAGCCGAAAGGACTTCGCTTTCATTTTTATTTTTTACAATAAGTGATTTGAACCAGTATTATAATCAGTGCTGCGGTCAATATGAAGTAAGGTATGGTGAAATTTGTTGTACATTCCACACGTGTCATGACTGTTAAAATAATTTTTAACTTGATGCATATAGGAAAGACAGTTAAAACACTTTTATTTTACCAGTGTTTAACCCTTTGTATGTAAATATTGACTTTCGTTATAAGTAAAATTATTATTACATCTTTTCAATTAGAATATTAATATCCTTTTTCTAATACTCTGATACTCTTCCCCTTCTCCTCCTGCATTCGAAGCAAACCATATCCACACAATGGCCTCGCTCTCTGCTTTCCTCTATTGTTCATACACCAGCTTATCTCTCCCTCATATTATTCATAAAAGAGTTTTAATCTTTATAAAGGGTACCGCTCCTGAGATCTTCAACGTTACGCATTTATTTAGAAATTATGGTACTTTGAAAAAAATCTTTTACTTGTGCGTATATTGTGTATTAAAGCTACCCGGAAAGCACTATCTCGCTAATGTTCAATTTACCAGATTTAGGTACTTTTTTCGCAGTCACTATGCAATCTATCGCTATAAAATTCGCTACACATATAAAATGTATATTCTTGCACACATATTCTTCCTCAATCGTAATGATTAAGATACAAAAAATATTTTTTTAATTTTTTAAACAAAACTCAATGACTTTTGCGGGATTTTGACTATTAAAGAAAAAGATAAAAATTTATTGTTTCACCATATTTACAAACTTCTGTTATAGTATATGTAGAAAGACATAACACATAATATGTGCAAATTTCAAGAACGTGCTCACTTCCAGTTTTCTGGAAAAGGTACCTAAATGTGGAAAAGCATTGTTTCGAGAAAAAAAGCAAAAACGTTAAATGTTCTTGCATACATTTCTTTAGGCGTCTATTAGTGCAAAAAATATTTAACGAACTTCTAATTCTCTCAGATAAATAAATGTGGTACCATTCTAAAGGAAAAAGTACAAATTTAAAACATATTTATTTTTGTCAAATTTGGCTTCCGGGTAGCCTTAAAACCGTTTTTCTTTTCATATATATTTTTTAAAGGTAATCTTTAATGATACTAACATCATAGTTTAAGATGTTTTCAATTTTTGAAAGCATTTTAATTTCTTACAAAGGAATTATGTGTTTTTGAACTGACCAATAAAACAAAGTAATATTTAAATAAATCGAACACTACGCAGATTAAATTAAACAACAATATAAATCAACGTTTATTGGCGTAGTGATACCAGCGCCGATGTTATGGCGTGATTAGATGGTGAAACGTTCGAAAGAAAATAAATATTTCTGCGTTCTGTGGGACCTGAATCCACGATCTTCTACTTGCTGGGGGGAGGCTCTACCATCTAAGCTACGAAAGACAACATCTAATCCCTTACGAACGTATATAAATGGGAGGTCGTGAGTTCAGGTCCCACCGAACTCAAAAATATTTCTTTTCTTTTGAACGTTTCATCATCTAATCACGCCATAACATCGGCGCTGGTATCACTACGCCAATAAACGTTGATTTATATTGTTGTTTAATTTAATCTGCGTAGTGTCCGATTTATATAAATATATATGCTGCAACGGGCATTTCGATCAATTTAATACCGGTCCTTTCTTAATTTGGTTTAAAAAGTAGTCCATGTACTACACCGTTCTGCGAAATAACCGGCTTCAGTAAAGTCTTTATATACGTTCGTAAGGGATTGGATATTGTCGTTCGTAGCTCAGATGGTTGAGTCTCTGCCCGGCAAGTGGAAGGTCGTGGGTTCAGGTCCCACCGAACGCAGAAATATTTATTTTCTTTCGAACGTTTCACCATCTAATCACGCCATAACATCGGCGCTGGTATCACTACGCCAATAAACGTTGATTTATATTGTTATTACACAAATTAGTATATTTCACAAAGATTAATTTCTTTTAATTTAACTAGGTTTTTGTCCTATGGTAACTATTCGGGTGATGGTTAGCCGAATATGAAATCAGCACCTGGCCTAACCGAATAGGCCGAGTACGAAATATTAACCGAATATTCATTCCATCCCTATCTATTACTCCATAAAATTGAGTGATGAAAGGCAAACATGTTTATGAATAGTTTAATAAGAATTTACAATTGTACGTTTTACAAATAGCAAAAGGATCAATAGTCATTAAAATTCACGAATTGGAAGTCGAACAACTCAAACAATTAATATACTTGAATGCTAATTCCTCAACGTTATTGGAATTCAGAAGATTCTCAACTATTGAAAACAGCCATCTTCTGCTCAAGCAGAATTCGAAGATCATCTGCATGTCAACTTCAGAATATATTTAATATTCTAAATGGCTACCTTTCGACCTAATTTCCGAAAACCAATTCAATAAATTAATACGTGCTTTACATGATAGGAAAGGCGAAGAAACATCATTAAAAGTTTGTTGGTTGTCAGAATGCGTATTCCGTCGATTCTTATTATCTTTCGTTTGAGGAAAATGGCGAAACCAAGTTGATTATTGTTAATTTGCATTCTACTTTTGCAGTGCTCTTTCAATAACTAGATTATTTGTTCCTTTTGACGGCAGTTCGAATTTCAAAAAATTTCACCTCATTAAGAGTAAGTATACATAATTAGATCTCAATGTACTTCAACGACTGCCGTACTTTATCTCAGTTGGAATACTTTTTCTGAAGTACTCTATGATAAAGAGTTATAGCCAGGGACGCCAAAAGCCAATGCGGGGGCCCCCCCCTAGACTTGCTTCGAAGGGTCCCATGGCCCCTTTCATGGGCAGTGGCATAGATATTTTCTCTTTTTGGAGGAGGAGGAGGAGTGGGTTAAACCTCCAAATGAACAAAAAGTATGAAATAAGAAAGCATTTTTTTTTACTTACTTACTTATTACTTAATTATTTTACAAAATCACTGCTGAAAAAAGAAACTAACGTAAGCTACTGGTTGTTATTATTATTTTTTTAATAATCGAGTCAGGCTAATGAAGAATAATTAAAAAACTGTACATTAAAAATGCACAAAATCTTATTAATCTGGATTTAGAGAACAATTTTTCTGGCCTTCCGATTAGCAAAACTAGTTTGGCAGGGCCGGGCTCCTCCCCCCACAGAGCAGTGGGACCCTAGGCTGCAGCCCCTGTTTCCCCCCTCTCGTCGGCCCTGTTTATAGCACATAAACAATTTAGCTCCATTTTCTGAAACTGTAGCATTAGCTCTCGTATATAAACACTTACACTATTAACACTTGCACTATTAACACAACACTGATTTAAAGTCACTAGCATTCAAATCGTTCTCACATTTAAAACAAAACTTCTTACTCTAAAGATCGAGGTCAAGTTTACACATTAATATGTGTTTTTAAAGTAATCTACAAATAACAATGTGTTCAGTGCTTTAAGCATTATTGAACATATCCTTAGGGACATAAAACTAAAGTCTCTTAAGCAAACTTGTAGAACGAACTAGACACAAGTACAAATAAATATAAGCATAAATTTACGCTATAATCTGCGTAATTCTAATATTGCCTATGTCACCAATTACTGAACGAAATTAATCTTTAAATCTATTTTATTCGTTAACTGCAGTCGAACTTTAATAATGTAAATTGTTTTTAACTTGAAGTGCTCTTCTGTACAAAAAAGTAAGTTCTATTTTGACCTCAGGCATCAATATCAGAAATTATCAACTGTCTACCCAGATAGCAAACATCATCCTGGGAACGTCCTGAGGATGCACAGAATGTCCTATGTGTCCTCATGCGACAGAACGCCCTCATGCAACAGAACGTCCTCATGCGACAGAACGTCCTCATGCCACAGTACGTCCTCATGCGTCTCCCAAGGACTATCTTTGCTATCTGGATATGCATTTTGTTAGTAGAATGATAAAGAATAATCTTTATAATGTTATTTTCAATGTTTGTATGTAACGAACAAAATAAACTTGATTAATTAGTATACGGAAAGGAAGCTTTCCTACATCTTCGCAATTTATTAAAGTTTTTATCTTTAGTTTTTTTTTGTCAGACTGACATTTGTTCAACTTTTGTTCTTCCATTTACACTTCTCGAGTTAAAGCAATTCAGTGATGGAGAAAGACAGCTCTTAAAGGTTCCAATCTTTGAAAGTAGGAGACAAAAATGATGGATTTTCGTACACCAAACGGACTTTTTAAGAAAGCAAATGAGACGTTTCTCTATATTTTCCAGAACTATACGTATGGCGCCGGCAAAAAATTGGCCGTGTTCTCCCTCCGTCTCATTCTAATTAAATCAGAAGCAGAACGCATTTTTTCCGATAAGACGAATTCGCCTGGGCCCTCTCTCTGCAGCATTAAGAAAACTGAGAACAGGGAAAATGCATTTATGCATTTAAAAAGGAATGCGACTGCGTAATTTTAACAAAATTGCTAAGAAAATCTCTTCAAAAGACACTTGTATTATAAAAGGAATCTTTTCTTTAGTTTATTGAATGTATTTCGCAGAAGACAGAGCGATTTACATTAGCAAAGTTCCCTGGAGGTGCTGCTGTTCTTCGCATAATGCGACAGTTGCCTTTCGAAAAATTATTTTCTTGTCGAAGGTTGTGTAATCATGAATAATTGATGCTACAGAATGAATAACTAATACCATCTGGATGTAGATACTAGATGAGCTAGATAAATGCTAGGTGAAGTAGATGTAGGCTAAATGAACTAGATGAATTTCATATGTACTAGATGAATTTCATATGTACTAGATAAATACTGAATGAACTAGATGAATTTCATATGTACTAGATGGATACTAAATGAACTAGATGAATACTAAATGAACTAAATAAATACTAAACGAACTAGATGAATGCTAAACAATTACTAAACGAACTAGATGAATGCTAAACAATTACTAAACGAACTAGATGAATATAATGTGTACCAGATAAATGGTATATGTCCTAGATAAGTTAAATAGATACTTGACGAGTTGGATAGACAAGATAGATGATAAAATAAATAGATAAGCTAGATAGATGCTAAATGAAATAGATAAGCGAAATAGATGCTAAGTGAAATAGATAAGCTAGATAGATGCTAAATAAAACAGGTAAGCTAGATAAATGCTAAATGGGTTAGTTAGATGCAAAATGAGTTAATGAATGATGCTAGATGAAAATTAGATATACTATGTTAGATCAGTATTTCTCAACACGTGGTCCATATCTTCTTAACAAATAATCAGCAAGAGATTTAGGGGATTTCAGAGCAAAAAGTGACAATGTAATAAATTAAGCATGTATATAATTAAATTAATAATAATTAATATGGTGATATAAATATTACGTCTTGGAAACCTGCTTGCTAACGACGTGTAAAAATTCGGTGCCGAAAATAACATTTTTGAAATCATGTGTCTAATTTAAAATAATATACATATTAAGATGCAAAAGATGCGTGGTACCAAATATTTTTCGCGTGTTATTACGGATGCAGAGAACAAAATTATTTAATTTTCGATTGAGATAATGATCAGTGGGACCTAATATTGTTAACCAAATTTTGGAAATTTTAGTTTAAAAAAATATGCTCATTGATTTTCTTCCAGAGAGAGACCCCAAACACCCCCCACGACCCCCCGATATTATCCGCGATTTTTAAAAATAATTCTCAAAGTAGTTCATGAACTACCAAAGTTTGAGGAACGCTGTGCTAGATGAACTGGATAAATTAAATAGACGCCAGATTAATTAAATAAACTCAAATAAATTTAAATAATAATAATTAAATAGATGTCAGATAGATAATTAAATAGATACCAGACAGATAGAAACTAGATAGATATTATATTAATAAAATGAACTAGATGATATATTACTTAAATGGACTGGATGCTATTTTAATTAAATTAACTTGATGCTATATTAATTGCATGCACTAGATGATATATTGCTTAAATGGACTAGATACCATTTTAATTAAATTAACTTAATGCTATATTGCTTAAATGGACTAGATACTATTTTAATTAAATTAACTTGATGCTATATTAATTAAATGAACTAGATGCTATCTTAATAATTAAATTAACTAGATTCTAAACGAATTAAATTTTAGATACACTACAAAGTTGGTGGACGAACTAAATACAATAATAATCCTAGAGTCAAATAATGGTAAGTGGTTTTCTAAAGAATACGAAACAAAAGGTCATAATTAAAAAGAGCGATACTGTATTCAGAATTAAAACCTAATTCTTAAAGTGCGAAACTCAAAATGTAAGTGCAGCATCATAGGTAAAAGAGGTAAAAATTAAACATTACCAATCATAAACATAGAGTTATATAGTCCCGTGCCTCCCCCTTGCCCATTAATTAAAATTAAATTGCAATTTTATCTATGTTGTATAATGGATAAATCTACATAACATGTGATTTGGTCCCGTCAATAATTTTGAAAACTCTACATTGACATCACCAGTAGCAATCAGAAAGTAAAAGGTGAAGTGTAGGCAGCCCCATTCGTAGAAAAAATTTACTCCCAAATAATAATTTCCATCCATGTTGTGACCATTTAAAAATAATCATCACGTAAAAAAATCATTAACTCCTATGCTTCTTGTTCCATATTACGACAATTTAACTTTACCCCTTTTTTCCAAGAAAGTATATATCTAGATTTGGTTTCTAGTCAAAGGCGTAAAAATTCGGAAATTGAAGCTCAGATAACTTTAAAAAAAATTAAGAATTTAAAAAAATCGTATAATTCGAAGTTAAAGCGAAAAATGTGCCTCAATAAACAATGGGAGAGAAAAACGTGCCTCAGTAAACAATGGAGGAGGAGGATTGTGCAAGGATTGCATTGGGAAGGGTGGCCACGGGGGGCGGCGCTGTAATCCCAGACAGGACGCTTGAACAGCGTAATCAGCCGCCGAGGCGGCTGAGGGGGAGATGGATTGCCGATCAACACGGCATTCATAGATGCACGTTCACGTAAAGTCGTCATTCAACGCACACCGAAACCAGCAGCCGTTGGAACCGTCACGGGGAACGGCCACGGCCCAGGCAGCAGGACCGGAGACACCCCCATGGGCCAGCCGAGTAACCTACAGGAACCGGCCAAGACCGGAAAGGAAGGTGTTTAGCACAGCCACGGAGGCAGCGCGAAGGCGGGGGGATCCGGTGGGATCCAGGAGGTCGGACAGACCTGGTGGCGAGGCGAGGCCTAAACGGCGGCGGGCGAGAAGGAGCTCCTCCCTGAGGTAGCCGTAGGCCGGACACCGCAAAAGAATGTGTTCCAGTGTTTCGTCAGCACCTTCCTGACACTGGAGACACACAGGCGACGGGAGTTGCCTAATGCGGTGGAGGTACTTGTTGGTGAATGCACAGCCAATTCTGAAACGATGCAGCCTGGTCTGTGCCCCCCTTGGGAGACAATCGGAAAGAAAGTATGGCGACTTTCGCACCTCGAACAATGATCGGAAGTGCCCCGTAATGTCTCTTATCAAGAGGTTCACCATGTCACTTCGATAGGTGTCCTTCAGACTCCTGATACGGCAGGAAAGGGAGGGGTTGTGCGGGGAGGGTCTGTTACTGCAGGAACCGTTTACGTCCTCTAGGGCTCGACGCGCCCAAGTGTCCGCAATTTCGTTACCACGATTACCGGTGTGGCCAGGAAACCAACAGTACGTCACAGACCTCCCCTCATCCGCACATCTAGCCGCCGCGACCACAATGTCCTGGACAATGGGGCAGACCGGCCAAACAGCAGGATCGGCCTGGAGGCCAAGCAAAGCAGCCTGAGAGTCACAGAACACGGTAACATCGGAGCTACCGTGGTGAAGGACCCAGTTGGTGGCTTCCCACCAATACTTTCAATAAACAATGCGAGAGAAAAACATGCCTCAATAACCAATGGGAGATGCTTGAGCCCGCCCCCCCCAACTCCATTTTCCGTGCCACTGGTCCTAGTTATTCAGGGCTATCTATGAACAGTATTTTGATAGGTCCTTATTTTAGCCCTGTGGTTGTATTGTGGTTGTGTATTTGAAGATCACACAAACAATGCGGATTCGATTCCAACAGAGATCTAGCATTCGTAGGTGGTGCGAGCTGGGCGGTCGCCCAGGGTCGCCAAAAATTGTAGTGCAAATACCAAAAATCAGTTTTTAGCGGCCCCATATACTTTCAATTGGCCTTTTACGTGTTACGTCATACTTCCCATAATGCAACTTCTAAATGGTGGTCAAAATAAATATATATGTTATTAGTCAAATGCATTAACATCAGTAGCCTGTGCACGTTATCGTATTTATTGTGGTGGCCATATGACCACTGCAGAGACCCCTGGTTTCTGACACTTGGCTGCACAAAAAAAAAAAAAAAAATTACTTTGTAAGTTCTAATAGTATAAAAAAGCGGCTTTGTTCGTTGAGTTAGCTTTTCATTAATTCGTTATAATTATAATAATTAAGGTAATAATAAATTACAATGATTAGTATTTTGTTTAATTTTTATCCCCTATTTTCAATTTAACTTCATTATCTGCTCTTTATTTTTACCTATACCGTTTTAACCAGTAAAGGACTTCATGCTTTATTTATGAAGGACTTAATGCTAAACCTAGGTAAATCATTTTATCGTTGTATTATGTCAAAACATTTTTAGGGGCTGCTTTGCCCAGGGCAGCTAACACTGTAAGCACGGCACTGATTTACAGGGTTTTTTATACTGCTCCATAAGCCGGAGTTTGACGCCCTAGACAAAAAAGAGCAAAGAAGGAAAGAAAACATTTTCTTAAACTATCTCAAGCTTCCCTCTGTTGCATTTCAAATAAAATGGCAAGAGGAGAGAGAGTGTGTGTGTGGAAACGCAGAAGATATGTTTAAAACGAGCCTCGTATACCGTAGCAGAACCATTTCTTTGCAAAGCACAACCGAATGACACAAACGAATGTTCAAGACTTTTTTGATGTTCATCTTCTTCAATTGAAGCTTGATGTTGCTTTTCCTGGCTTTCCGATTATCTCCTTTCGCAGCAGATTTATAGTTATGGGCCGATATTTTCCTTGGTGGAAATAAATGTCTAGTCAAGAATATCGCATTTCTGAATGCAGCAATAATATAACAGTAAAACCAGATGGAAACCAAAAAATGGACATCCAGTGTGATTCGTTCTCGAACTTTCGACATAAACACTGACTCAATACTTGTACAGATATACAAAAGAAAAACCGACAACAGGGAGTGAACGAAAATGGCGGGAGATATAAATAGCTTTACCTCATTTATTTATTTATATCTTTACACATTGAATCATTTTCTCTTTGAATCATAACTAGCATTTCCATTAATCCCCATTCGCTAATAAACCTTATGGTCGTAAACGTAAATAAATCTTACGGTCGCAAACGTCTGTCCTTTTCCTTACAAAGGAAGACGTTTTTGACCAGTTGTCAACTATGGGCATATGCACGTGACGTAGCTTGAAAAGAGTTAAAGATGGAA
Source organism: Dysdera silvatica (assembly GCA_006491805.2). NCBI lineage: Eukaryota > Metazoa > Arthropoda > Arachnida > Araneae > Dysderidae > Dysdera > Dysdera silvatica. Next base: position 81,583,741 of record QLNU02015270.1, read on the forward strand.
CGAGTCCCACACTTGGTGATGCAGAGGAACTTGGTGAACTGACCACCAGAATTCAGTGACCACATTTTATAAGAGAGAACTAGTATGGACAGTCATGCCTATACTAAAATATATTGTATATAGTGACCACTGGGCTAAAGGGACCATTGCCGGTCAGTCCGAAAGGTGATCACTTTAGACAGGTTCCGCTGTATATAATCAGTCATGGGAACCTCATTTTAATTTTTAACATTACACAATTTTTCCTTAAATAACATTGTAAGATATATTATTACCGTTCTCATAGGATTAACACAGTTACCCCAAATGTTCAACACACAACAAACGTGGTGTCGGAAATTATTACCAATTAAATAACATGGTTATGAACGAAAAGTGAAAAGAAAATTGCAGTGAAAGAGAGGCCATTCTTATTTCTAGAATGGGAATGATTTTTCTCATCTCTCTTTCTTTTTTGAGAGTATTATTATTCTTCGTTCGAATGCATGAAAGGCTTAAAGAATGATATTGGATCCAAAAAGTGCATTCTTTTAAGAGAGAGGAAATAAAATCACACTCATCTTGACCAAACTGAATGACATTTCTCATGTCTACAACAAACAAGAAGTAATTTAGGCTACTGAAACAACAGACAAACATGCCAAAGCCCTTTCTTAACTAGACTTTCTCCAATTACTAATCTTTACCAATAATGACACAGCATTCAGTTTTGAAATTTTATTAAGCTTTCGTTATTCTGTATTGCTGTTTCCACTAACTGGTACTGACTCGCCGCGTGGCTCATCATTTCCACTATTTTCGTTGTTATTGTTATGAGTATTTTCACTATTGTATGTTTGGTCATCGTTGCTGTTGTAACCACTGTCACGCTCGATTCCATCATCATCATTGGCTGCTGAGAAAAGAGCGGTTATGAAAGGGGGAGTTTCAAGTAATCGCATTCCTCCTTGCATATTTGGATAGACTTCGTCCAAGAAATAATAGAGATGTCCTACAACTATTCCCATGATATCGTCAATAAAGGTGTCCTGAAATGGCAGGGAAAGTAAAAGAAGCAGGAAAGGAGTATATGTCGCTGGGAAATCAAGGAAGCCGAAGAAGGTAACCCGAACAAAATAATATTTCCTGCACCAGACGTATACCAGCATGTTGGAAAATACTGAGCTAAGGATTAGCGGATTGTAGACAGCAACGGCAAGGATATTCATCGTCAATGCTCCTATAAGCAAAAAGTAGAAAAAGTCTGCTGGTCGTCCTTCAAAGGGTCCTTCTTCCAACTCCTTCATAATCCTGTGGAAAACGACCATGTGGAAGAGGGTTGTCATCTTTACGGGTCCGAAGAAGAGGATTGCAGTGAACGGTCGCCAGACTTGGAGATTCTGAACGACCAGCTTTGGATTCAAGTACAATTTCAATGGAGATACAAGTTTCAGCTGCACGGCCATGGTCATCATTATGCACATCAATGTAACTGTCCTAGTAATCACCGGTAAGTTCGTAAATTTGTTCCAAAGTATCTCTTCCATTGTAAAACTAATGCTATGAGGAATTCTATTGAAACCTGTTGAAAATAACGTAATACTTGGGCTATTGATTTGCAGGAAAAAGTTTGTTACTGTTTATATTAAGAAAAATGCGTTGAAAGAGACATACGAAACTTACAAAACGCGCACGCGACTGCCAATTTTCAAAACTCTTTTAATACTAATATTAACAGCAAATATGAGGGAAATAGTTTTGTTTTTGGTAAAAAAAAAAAGAGGAAACAAAAAATGGAGCTCTAAATTCCGATCCTTTTGCATGAGTTCGGCAGTTTCCCTTTCTTTGGTTTACAGATTAAGAATCAGGGAATCGGAGGAAGGTAATATGAAAAAAATCCCTCGTTACGAATGCTTTTTACCTTGGTATGAAGACGAAAGGGAATAAGTCATGAAGCTTAATAAGTAAAGGAATCCTAATTAGCAAAAACTTAATGTGGTTTTTTTTTTAGGTTGGTCAAACAACCAACAATGCTGGAAAGTCCAGTCAAGGTTTATAAGTAAAGGCAGCTTAAGTAAGGTTGTTAAAATGTTTTATTTCAATTTCTTACACCAATCAAAATTATTAAAAACAAAATCAGGAACCATAACTGCATTTGATATTTTTAGCTCGAGCATATGACCAGCATATTTAAGCGAATTTTTTTTTAACATACAACAAAAGGGGAAATTAAACTTGAATGTACAATTGTGGATGAAAGCGCATATCTTGTATTTTATAAATAAATATCACAGTAAAAAATGACTTTTATAAATATTTTTATATGTAGTGTATGAATATTAATTCAAATTTCATCTAAATTTAAAAATTTCATAGAATTATGTCGTCAGAACTCAAGGTTAGTGAAAATGGGAGTCAAGTGGCTTCTGTTGTCGATTGTCAAAAGGTTTGAAATGAGGGACAGCAGAAAGCAATAACTCGTTTCGAGGTTCTCCTCCAGTTAGGTAACTTACATTTTAAATCATAGTTTCCTCGCATGCTGTTGCCTCGATTCACATTATTTTCTGGCGCAGTATAGCCCAGATGCTCTTGCGCCATAAAAAAGCCAAACAATCAATCAATCATTATTTTCACAGAATTATTGAATAGGAGAACAGTGATTTTTATTAGTAGAAGAAATTTTTATTAAAAGTATAGGAGAAATTTTTATTAGAAATATGAGAGGAGTATTGGAAATATTAGGAGAACGGAGATTTTAATTAAAAGTATAAGAGAAAACTTTTATTAGAAATATAACAGAAATTTTTATTTGACGTATAGGAGAAAGTTTTATTAGAAGTATAAGAGTAGTATTAGAAATATTAGAACAATAATTTTCAGTAAATTATAACTAAAATCTTTATAATAATCTATAAATCTTTAATAGAATAAAATCTTTCTAATGTAATAATAATAATAGTCGTGCATGAGAAAGATTGATGTTGATCTCTTATTTGAACAAGATGTCAATGCCTTGATTAAAGGGTTAACCTCTTAATTTTTCAAGGGTTCAATTTACTGATTTACCAAGCTATCAATCTCTTGATTTTTCAAGGGTTCGATTTATTAATTTATCAGGATATCAATTTCTTGATTTATCGAGAGGAGTTAGTTCCTTGATTTATAGAACATATTTAATGTCTTGGTTACTCATGTAGTAAATACCTTCATTTATCAGGCAGTAAATGTCTTGATTTATAAAGGAATCAATCATTTGATTATTGAAGAAATCAGTCATTTGATTAATGAAGGGATCCATCATTTGATGAACGAAAAATCAATCATTTGTTTAATGAAGTAATCAATATCTTGATTCATTGAGAAATTACTTTCTTGATTGATCAAGAAGTCAATCATTTGATTATTGAAGGAATCAATCATTTGATGCACGAAAAATCAATCATTTGATTAATGAAAATTCAATCATTTGATTAACGAAAATTCAATCATTTGATTAATGAAAAATCAATCGTTTGATTAATGAAGTATCAATAAGTAATTATTAATGAAGTATTATTATAAGTAAATAATTAATTAAATTATAAGTAAGTAATTATTATAAGTAAGTATTAATGAAGTAAGTCAATATATCTTGAATCATTAAGAAATTACTTTCTCGATTGACCAAGAAGTCAATCCACTAATAGATCAAGAATTCTCTGATCAAATTTATTATTCCAAGGAGACTTTTCATTGAACAAAAAAAGAATCTCTTTCGCAAAAATTTAAAATTTCCTTTATTCAGACATCAAAATTCTCCTCCACCGCAAAATCAATCTCTTAGTCAGAATTTATTTCACAATCAGAAAATAAAGCGAATAATCTTTTCCCCAGTTCAAGACATTGATTTTCTCAGAAATCGTGAAATCAATTCTGTAATCAAAAGTTCAATCCTCAAAGCGGTGTTTTCTAGCAACGTACATTTTGAGTAGCGACGACGTTGAAACTTCTCAGCTCAATACGTTTCAGGCTCAAACGATAATAAACCAATGGACAGGAGTCCCTAAAACACATTCTACATTAGTTCAATAAGCGATAATGAAATTAGCAATGCGCAGAAAGTGCGCAACTACGAAAACACTCTTCTAGACTAACAATAACCACAATGACTAAATAAGAACGATATCGTATTAAGCTTAAAATCGTAAAGCTCAGTACTCGCTTTCGTTTTCCACACGCTTAAATATCATTTTCAGGTCACATCATATATATATATATATATCGACGAGGGTTATGTCAGGACGGTTATGTGGGACTGTCTTGTCTGTTATGATTGCTCTATCCCAGTAAAGCTTGTGTGTTTCGTTCTCATGCACGGTCTCTGGCTCATATTTGTAGTACGGGCATTTTTCTGTCAGAAAGCCAGCATTCGCTGCCAATTTCTGGTGGACTATTTTCGCTACTTGATCGTGTCTATGTTTGTAGTCTGACTGCGCAAGGATCTTGCATCCTGCCATCACGTGTTGGATTGTCTCCGATGCCGCATGACAGTGTCTGCATTTGTCGCTTTCTATGTCTTTTCTCTGGATGAATTTCTGATTGTTCCTTGTTGCGATCACTTGGTCTTGGATGGCTAGCATGAATCCTTCTGTCTCTGGCTGGAGAGTGCCTTTGGCCAGCCAAGAATTTGATGCCTTTTTGTCAACGTGTGGTTGTTGCAGGTCATTGTAGTGCCTGCCATGTAATGGTTTTCCGGCCCAAGTTCTCAGTTTCTGTTCGTTGGCTGTTTCCAGGACACGCTCTTCGGTACTACACAGGTTTAGTGGCGTGTAATTTGCATCTGCTTGTATTATGGCTTGGATGAGTGGCGATCGGGGACTCTTCAACTGGAAGTATTGCCTCATGCTCTGGATCTGCTTGTCATGTAAGTCTTTGAGGTCCGCTTGTCCGCGTCCTCCTTCTTCCCGGGGTAGTGTTTGCCGTTCAATTGCCGTTGCAGGGTGTAGTTGTCCGGCTCTTCTCTGGATGGTTCTCATTTTCCGCTGGAGTTGTTCTAGTTCAGTGTTGGACCATTTGATGATCCCGAAGGAGTAGGTGAGCACTGGTACCGCATATGCGTTAATGGCTTGCGTGGTGTTCTTCCCGCTCAGTTTCGTCTTCACAATGCTTCTAAGTCTTTCTTGGAATGCTTGCGTGAGCTGGACCTTGACTTTCTTGTGCTCCTGCTGCCGTTTTTGCATTATCCCTAGGTAGTTATATATATATATGTTAGTATAATATAACTATTACATATATACATATTAGTATAATATAACTATTACATATATACATATTAGTATTATATAACGATTATATCTATATATTAGTATAGTATAACGATTACATACATATTAGTATAATATAATTATATATACTTATTAGTATAATTTAATGATTATTAAAAATAATCTTAGGAAACAATGTGAATATTTAAATAAATCGAACACTAATTAAACGTTTATTGGCGTAGTGATACCAGCGCAGATATTGTGGCGTGATTAGATGGTGAAATGTTCGAAGGAAAATAAATATTTCTGCGTTCGGTGGGACCTGAACCCACGACCTTCCACTTGACAGGCGAAGGCTCTACCATCTGAGCAACAAACAGCAATATCTAATTCCTTACGAACATATATAAAGACTTCGCTGAAGGTACTCAGATGGTAGAGCCTCTGCCCGACAAGGGGAAGGTCGTGGGTTCGGGTCTTACCGAAGGCAGAAATATTTATTTTCTTTCGAATGTTTCACCATCTAATCACGCCATAACATCGGCGCTGGTATCACTACGCCAATAAACGTTGATTTGTGTTATTTAATGTGAGTATTATTATTTTGGCGATCTTGGCATAATCTTAAAGTCGCCAAATAAAATCGGGTGGCCGCTATAACAAGGAAGTACCAAAAAAAATAAGTAGCCTATATATGACAACAAATATTGAATAAAATCCCAATGAAACGTTTTTCGAAACAAACAAATTGTCTTTTAACGTATTTTAAAGTTAAAACTCTAAACCGACATGTTTCAATGAACGATTTTTGTCCATCTACAACAAAAACTATTTGGTTCCCATTTTCACTAAAGGCCTTGAGTTCTGACTTCATGGTTCTATGAAATTTTAAATTTAGATGAAAATCTAATTAATATTTATATAGGTACTACACCTAAAAAATGTTTATAAGAGTCACCTTTAACATATTGTCATGTTTATTTGAAGCATGCAAGTTGTGCAATTTTAATCATACTATGTGCGCTCACATTTGATTTCCCCTTTAGTTGCATGTTAAGAAAATTCGCTTAATATTCTAGTCATATGCTCGAGCTAAAAATATCACATTCGGTTATGGTTATTGATTTTCTTTTTAATATTCTTGATTAAGCTTTCTCGCACTGTTGGTTGTTTGACCAGCCTTAAAAGGAAACCGCGTTGAAGTTTTGCTAATTAGGATTCCTTTGCTAATTAAGTCTCATGAATTATTCCCTTTCGTCTCCACGACAAGGGAAAAAGCCTTGGAAAGAGGGAATTTTTGTATATTGCCTTCTATCGATTTCCTATTTCTGAATCTGTAAACCAAAGAACGAGAAACTGGCGAACTCCTGCAAAAGGATGGGAACTGTTTTTGTTTTCTTTTTCTCTTTTTCTTTCCAGGACAATTTGGAATTCCGACATCTTCACTATTAATTTTGTAAACTGTAATGAAAAGAGAAATTTTCCGGGCAATAGAAAAATTGGTGACCTGGAATTTTTATTTCGGATCTTTCTGAGTCGAATTCTTCATTGGATTTTCGTGCTCCTAAGTCTGCGTGAGAAAAACATTCGAGACCAGCGTGACTTGTATTCAAATTTTAATTACTGTGCAAAAAATTCGTGACTCTTTGCCGTTGTAAACGGAATTAGTTAATAATAAACTAACAAAAATAAATTATGCAATAATTTCAATCTCATACACTATAATCTTTCGTGACATGGAATGTAATTTTTCGCTATTTATAAAATCTAATTTTTATGCGACTTATAAAATTCAATCTTTTCATGGCTCACGAATTTAATTGTTCTGTAGCTTACGATATTTAAGCTTTCATTACTCACAGAATAGAACCATATAGATAGCTTCAACTTGTTTATCGCAGAACAACCTTTACTGACCTTGCTCCATAAAAACTTAATCTATCTATCTATCTATCTATCTATCTATCTATCTATCTATCTATCTATCTATCTATCTATCAGCTTACGTGATGTAAACCTTCTTGATATATATATAATTTTCCTTGTCTTCACAAATACAGAGTGTCTACGCACCAGGGTTACAAACTTCAAGGGGTCATAGTACTCATCAAGGTGAACGATAATTGTCATAGAATCTAAAGTCGCAAACCACCCACAGCGCCAGTTCTAAAATCGTCCAGCATGCACAAATATTTACAACCAGTGCATGAGAAGCGCAAAATGCGATGTCCTAATCATCTATGCACTTGATCAGCTGACCTGAGTAGTATCTGGCGCTCTTCACGCACTATTTGTAAATATTTGTGCATGCTGGACGGTTTTAGAACTGGCGCTGTGGATGGTTTGCGACCTTAGGTTCTATGACAAATATCATTCACCTTGATGAATACTATGACCCCTTAAGGTTTGTAACCCTGCTGTTGGGACACCTTGTATAGTAGCAAACGTCGGTTCTGTACAAACTTGATGAACAATGGGAACTGTGATGGGCTTCTTATAACTAACAAACTCAAAATGCGTGTGGAGAAAACTGCAGCGGCAAGAAAATATAAAAAACAAATTATGTTGACGGATTTCTTAGAATAGTAATTTCCATATTACAGAAATTTGCTAGATCTGTATTTACACTATTCCTGTAAAACAATAATGTGTTTTCAGTTGACTGTTTTCTACTTACTACATTAATTTTCAAATTTATTGGTTTAATGTATTTTCAAATTTATAAATTTATTCATAATTTTTAATTAATACTTATGGTACTATCTTTAATTAGCTAATAATAAGATGTTTATGTTGTTACATTTTTATAAAAGCATACTATAATTCTAAAATGGCTTATGCGTGAAATAAATTCATTTACAGACTCCTCGCGCCTCGACAACAGACACTTCCCGTTAACAGACGAAATTCTTGATCTCATGGGAGTCCGCTTTTCAGAGGTTTGACTGTACATTTATCTCTTTTAATCTGCGCCAATTTGAGCTTAGGGGTTAACAAACTGCTGCGATTTAGTAAATTCGAAATTGAAACCTTCGGTCGTTATAATTAAAATTATATAACTACATCCAATTTGGCATTAGAGTTTTAGAAATTGACAATAATGTGCCCTGTCAGAGAATGCAGCGCCGCCTACAGTGACCACCTTTCTCAATACGTCTCCAACTGCACAACAACATGTGTCAATAGTTTTAGTTTATTTATAGAATTAAGCATTCCGAGATGCAGGGGGCTGCAAACCTTCTCCCGGATCTTCAAGATTTAAAGGTAAATTCGGAATTACATTGACAGACTGTTTACCCCCTGAAGGTAAAGGTACCCACCAGATTCTCCATTAATTAAAATATCCAGTTTCTGCCCGCTTTTGCTTCCTTTCCTCCAATTAATTTTCCAACTCCAATCAATAACTCCTGTCTGTTTCAAACCGGAGGCTCAATTTTCGATCGATCGATGCGTCTCGTTGAATTCGACATTGATATTTTCAACCATTCGTAAATTTTTAGAGTGAGATTAACAGAATTTAAAACCCTCTCTCTTCAAAATTAAAGGACGAGCGATCATGTCACTTATGGGAATACGAAACGACCGTTACCGAATTCATATATTTACTTTAATTCGAGACCGACTCCCAATTGTAGGGGGGAAACGAACGCTTAACAGCTAACTTCTCTCTATGATGCGAGAGTTGGTTTCCTAGGGCTGAAGAAATTCTGATTCCTCGGATGAATGTAGGTGGCGTAGTGGTAGCATATTCGTCTGTCGTGCTACTAACCTGGGTTCGACTGAAAATGGTATCATAAAAATAATATCCTCTTTCTTCCTACCTTAATCTGTGAATTAATTCCATTGGAAGTGAAGGTTCGGATTCCTCGGAAATTTGTAGGTCCCGGAATCCTCGGAAAATTGTAGGTCCTGGATTCCTCGGAAAACTGTAGGTCCTGGCGCAGCATGAACTTTACTATCCTCTAGCCGTAAAAACACAAGTGAACTGTATATCGTCGCTCAGGGAGATGTGGACGCGGGAATATATTGAAACTCTGAAATCAAAGAATATGGATGCGCACCAATTCAAGAATTTTTTCAGTGTATCTCCAGGTTGAATATCCAGGGCGTGCTAGGTTTTCGGCGCACACCCACGGATTACAATATATTGTCGTTATTATATTTTTGCATTTATTTCTGTTAAAGGCTCCCCTAATTATTTGCTGGCTTCGTTTGATTCTTAAAGTTAAACGCAATATGCTAATGCTTCGTAAAAGGGAAGCGTTTCCATGTGCAAAATTTTTATATTATTCGCTTCAATAGCCTGGGTGAGCGTTCAAACGTAAGCACACATTTAAACGACTTTGAACGTAGCCATGCAGATAGCTTTCCAGGTCAAGCTTTCAATCTGCTGCTAGTTTAAAACAACTTGGAGGGTAACTCAGTGTGCGCTACCTTCTTAACGCTTACCTAGAAATGAAAGTTATCCTTTATCAATAATCATTGTTTTGTTTCTGAATCTTTTTCTTTCTTTCTTTCTTTTTTTTTTGTGCATAAAGTGGGAAAGGACTTGGGAAAGGATGTGTTTTTGACATCAATATAAACAAGCTTTTAAAATAGATTTATAATCTTTATAATTCTTTCGCGTGCAGTCACAATGGGAAATAGCTTTAAAAATGCTCAGAATATTCTAATCATTGTTTTTTTTTCTAGAGCTTTTAACATTTTTATGATTATAATAGAGAACAGTCCCGTGCGCGAATTTAAAAAAAAGGGTTTTTTGCTGAAAAGGGGAGAAGTGTGAGTAAAAAGAAAAATTCTTCTCAAAAAGAGTTTTATTTCACAATTAATAATATTGTTGAAATGAGGAAGACTTGGCTTAAATAAATACTCCCACTGTGTATATAGCCTTGGTTGAACGAGGTAAGCTTCACCCTTAATTTATAAATGTCAAACAATTCTCATTACTGCTGATGACGTAATAATACTATTAAATGCTAAAATGCTCGCAAAGAAAACAATTATTTCTCGGTATGAAATTCGGTATTTCTCGGTATGGTCGCTGAGAACCGACCACAACTATTTGAGAACCAGTCAAATGCTCTTTCCCACTGAGCTGCAAGCGTCAATCAAACTCCCCTTTGCGAGCTTCACTATAGATAAGCTCGCAAAACACTGCCCCATTAATTGCGAACTTGTCCATAGTGAAGCTTTATATTCGTTCGCAGAGGGGCGTTTGATTGACGTCTGTAGCTCAGTGGGAAAGAGCACTTGATTGTTTATCAAGTTTCAGTCCCCACCGGAAGGCGATGAATCATTCTTTTCTTTGCGAGCAATTTATCATTCATCCTTAATTGCTGCTTTTTAAATTTCTGCATGTGGTATATGCTGTATTGCAGCATCATATCAAAATACAAATCAGGTGTGTTTCGGCATAGTATTTTTCAAGGATAATAGTACAATCATCACTTATTTATAATATTGTCATCATTAGATTGTCAAGGATAATCTTATCATCATTAGATTATCAAGGATAATCTTGGCATCATTAGATTATTAAGGATAATCTTGTCATCATTAGATAATCAAGGATAGTCTTGTATTTATTTTATATAAATCGAACACTACGCAGATTAAATCAAACAACAATGTCAATCAATCAACGTTTATTGGCGTAGTGATACCAACGCCGATGGTATGGCGTGATTAGATGGTGAAACGTTCGAAAGAAAATAAATATTTCTGCCTTCGGTGGGACCTGAACCAATTCTTTGCAATTTGGTTTAAATAGTAGTCCATGTACTACACCATTCTGCGAAATAACTGGCAACAATATATATACGTTCGTAAAGAGATTATATGTTGTCCTTCGTAGCTCAGTGGGTAGAGCCTCCGCCCGGCAAGTGGAAGGTCGTGGGTTCAGGTCCCACCGAAGGCAGAAATATTTATTTTCTTTCGAACGTTTCACCATCTAATCACGCCATACCATCGGCGTTGGTATCACTACGCCAATAAACGTTGATTGATTGACATTGTTGTTTGAAGGATAATCTTGTCTTCCTTAGATTATCTAGGATAATCTTGTCATCATTAAATTATCAATGATAATCTAATTACGAAGCGTTAATTCTTGACGATTATCCCATAAACAGCGCATACATGCATGACATAGATATTTCTCATTTGTTTTGTATGATTTTCATGTTTGAAATTAATTATATAATATATTAATAGTAATAATTATATATATATAATAATATTTTATAATATTAATTAATAAATGAAACGAAAAATTAATTAAATAGCGGACACATAAAAAGCAAGCATAGGTCAAATTGACAAGAATTTAGTAGCGGGGTTGTGTAGTGCAATCTAAATGACCATATACTCATGCCCATACCTAACCTGAATGGGGATGCGACGCCACTGATATATAAGACCGCTTAGGATAAAAATTTATGCATGCATGTTTGTAAAACCAAAAATTATAGAAAAATTTAAAACCATATGTTATAAATGGGTGTAAAATAAGTAAATAAAATTATATAATATACAGTGAAATCTGTCTATAACAATGCTCAAACGGCCGGGATAAAAAGTGTCGGTATAGACAAGGTTGAACATAATACTATTGTATCTATCAGAACCGAGAAAGATATTAATAGTACAGACAGGTTTCACCGTAAAATAATTATAAAATGCTTAAAATTACAAATTAGAAACGCGTTTGAAATCGGCGAATTTGTAATTTGAAGATATTAAAGATTATAAATATTAAAAGTTATAAAAAAAGTACAGAAGTTTCGTGTCAAATAAATAATATAAGCGTGTTCAAAATAAGAACGTTTGAAATTAAAAATATGAACATGTTCAATATCCACAAAACATAACCTAGAAGTGAATGGACAAAGAAGAGTTATAAAAAAGAGATGATCGGGGAATGCATAAATATAAACATATTTATTATCAAAGCAAATAAATATATTTCATTTACTCTCGAGGCCTATCATTAACTAACAATAATAATAATAATAACACTAACAACAAAAATTGAATCACTATTTGAATTATAAAAACTGACATGTTTTAAAGTGCTACCTTCCTTCGTTATTAAATATACATTCGAAAACCAAAACTGTAGTTATGTAAACAACTCCTGAAATTGAAACGAAAATTATAGTTTTAAAATTACACATTCATAAAATTAAATTATTTTTCGGTAATCAACGAAATTGGTAATTTAATGAATTGCATGAAAGTAATTTCGAAAAAGAGCGTCAGATTCCATTTTTAAAATTAATCGGAATTCGGCAAAAACTTTAATTACTAATTACAGAAATTAATTTGCTTCCACCGTAATTCGAATTCAAGCCGTCGATATATTTATTTAAAATACGAAATTCTCGATTCTCAACTAATCTGCAATAACGTTTAAACATATAATTTAACATATTTTATGTATGAACAGATTTTCTTTATATATATTTGACTATAATGCGTAAACCTTGCAAAGGTTATATATAGCTGATCAGAATACATATATACACATAAATAAACTTGAATGAAGAAAAATCTGAACGGACCACTAATTAAGAATATTCTTTGATACTTTATAGTAGACAAGGCTAAAAACTGTTCGTATATTTTATATTTGAATACTAACAAGAGAACAAAAGTGAACCAAAACGCTCATCACAACCCGTCTTCCTGTTTATGATTCAAATATAAACTATTTGAGTAATGAGCACAGAAAGACGGGTTATGATGAGCTGTGTACGTCTCGCTGTCCGTCCATCATGAACGATGATTCAAATGATTCAAGTTTTCATCCATCACGAACAACGATGATTCAAGTTTTCGTCCATCACGAACGAAAACGTTGGAGGAAAAACTAAACAAGCCATACAACCCGTCTTCCTGTTTATGATTCAAATATAAACTATTTGAGTAATGAGCACAGAAAGACGGGTTATGATGAGCTGTGTACGTCTCGCTGTCCGTCCATCATGAACGATGATTCAAATGATTCAAGTTTTCATCCATCACGAACAACGATGATTCAAGTTTTCGTCCATCACGAACGAAAACGTTGGAGGAAAAACTAAACAAGCCATTACATCCCATCATCCTATTTATGATTCATATATAAAATATTTTAATAATGATCACAGAAAGACGGGTTATAATGAGCTGTGTACTTCTCGCTTTTCGTCCATCATGAACGATGATTCAAATGATTCAAGTTTTCGTCCATCACGAACGAAAGTGTTGGAGGAAAAAACTAAACGAGTCATCACATCCCATCATCCTGTTTATGATTCAAATATAAACTATTTGAGTAATGAGCACAGAAAGACAACATTGTTGTAAGTGTTTGGTTTTCGTCTTTCGTCGGGATAGTTAACCTGGTCCCCACCGCTCACTAATGGACTATTCAAGTTTCATAGTGAGCTGTGGGGGTTTTGTCGGGTGCTGGAGCTGATTCACAAACCTTACGAAAATTGCACCCGATATCAAATATTTAATTTCGCAGCATCATTCTCAAGGATCTCATTAATAATTAAAAGTAATTTCAATTTAATTAAATTAATTAAAATTAATTTTCTTTTTCAATTTAAGCAGCTTACGCACTAGTAGACGCTGTATCGACACAGATGTAGTATCAAATTAAATATTCTGTGTATTATAAACATACGCAAATTATAAATAAAAAGATTAATTTATCTACATAGTTTTAATAAACCTCAACTCAAGATCACGTGAACTTTGCAGTTGCGCAAAATTAAGTTACTGTGGAATCGGTGGGTGGTAAGGAAATTTTACTATCAACAAAGTAACGAAAGTGGACGGTAGATGTAAAAAAACTAGCCCTGATCTATCGTGAACAAAAGAATCAAAGGAAAGGAGATAATCAAACAGCTCAGCACATCCGGTCCTCCTGTTAATGATTCAAACATAAAATATTTTAACCATGAGCACAGAAAGACGTTGTTGTTGATTGTTCAAGCAAGTTTGAGAAAGTTGTCCATTGCTGCGGCACTGTTTTCCCAGGCACAGTAGGACGAGTTGTGATGAACTGTCTATTTCCCGCCTTTCATTCGTCAAGAACAGAAGGACGGAAACTAAGAACTAAACGGTTTATCACAGTTTGTCCTTTTAGTATAGTGAGAATACGGTTAACATTTCCAAGCTACTTTCAATAAAAGATGAAATGGATAAACATCTTTCAAATGCTGGTAGATTATGAATTTAAATGAGTTAATAACTCATAATTTCCCTCAAAAACAAGAGGAATTATTGACGTTTGCTAATATATTCCTTGATTCGTTTTCTTTTGAAAGAATGCGTTTTTATAGATATTTCAATTCTTTTAAAAGCGTGTATTTTTAAAGCTTATTCATATTTCTTTAAAACAATACGTTTTGGGGGACTCAGCTTATACTTTTAAAAGAATATATATCCTTGATATTCTTTCTCTCTTTTTTTCAAACAATTATAATTGGAAGCAATTCTCATTCTTCTTCTTTGGAATCATTCACTTATTAAAGGAATGAAAATACAAATGGTCATCCCAATGCAAGTATGAATCATCCCAATACGTACGTTCACATTCACTGAATGAGAATTCTTCCAAATGAATGAGCTATCACTCTCATTCATTTTAAGGAATAATTATTGCTATTCATCTTACAGAACCCTTTTACATATCCAGCCACGGAACCCTTCTTAATAAATATCATTTAAAGGAAACCTAAAGACCTTAAATTTATCACATAAGCAATAAATCAATATAAAAAGTAATATTTTTTATTTCATTACGGGGAATTGACAACGATTAGTTAACTCTATCTATGGGGTGTCATGGGGGAAAATTACAGAATTAGCAAATTTTCTTGAAATTTTCAACGATGTTTTACATACCATTTGAGAAACCTGCAGAGAAACGTCGTAGAACCCCCGGGGTTCTGCGGAAAACACTTTGAAAAACAGCGATCTAAAAGTTCAAAACCCATTGATGTCGTTTACCTTTCTCTTTCTTTTTTCTAAAATTTTAGTTTTATCCATCTTTGCAACTTTCTTGTCAATATCGGAGTTCGTTGAGCTTTCCATGAATATCTATAACTTCACAACCTCCATAAACTTTGCATAAATGAAATTATAGCCGAATAATTATAAAACACGGTGAAAGCTGTCTATAATAATATTCAAAGGGATGGAAAAGATGGCATTATAGACAAGATCGAGTATAACAAACACTATATCCGTCGAGACTGAAAAAAAAATTCATTATAGAAAGGTCACCGCCATAGATAGACTGCATTGTATTAATAAAATTATGTCTTCTATAGCTTTCCTAAAATTCCATAAATAGAAATATAACTGAAGTATCTGGTTATACTCCTTCTCGTAAAATCCGAAGATTTTATTTTTTAACCATCGGCAATGAAGGCTTATCTATTTAATAGATTTTTATGTCTTGTTTTGAAAGGTTTCGTGTTTGACGTGAACTTTACGTCTTTGCTCAGAGAATGCATTCCAAAGACATTCTTAAACGAGTTCCTTCATAGAATTCGAATGGGTTACCACGAAAGCCTTAATTATGTTAAAATCACTCACAGTGTTTATCCTTCGGCGCGCAAACGACGTCTTAATCGTTTTGGGAAAACATTTTCCAAAAATGAGCCAAGTTCTAAAACGATTATGATTGCAGAAACAGACCTTATCACACTTTGATGGCTTCGGAGAACCGTTTCGTTTCAATTTGAAGTCCGTTTCGAACGCCACTGGTGAAATCCTTGTCTGCAAGTTTCAGTCCATAACTCTCGTAAATAAAATATATATTTTTCCTGTTTCTCTCTGCTAATAAGTTGAATGAGGGGTAGCCAACATTGAATATGCCACTCACGTACTTATGATGCGAGAATCAAGATCGTGTCGCTATGTTTAGCGTAAGTAAAGCCATAACTAAGTCATGATTGTTAATTTCAATTGTAAATTGTCAATCGAACACGAGTATTGCAACCTCGATTGTAGCGATAACTCGGCTATCACAACCTCGATTGTAGTGACAACTCGGCTATTACAACCCTGGTTGTACCGATAATTCGACATTTACAACCTCGGTTACAGCTATAACTCGTCTATTACAAATTCGGTTGCAATGATAACTCGACTATTATAACCTTGGTTGTAGCGACAAATCGGCTAGTACAATCTCGGTTGTAGCGACAGTTCGGATATTACAACTTCGGTTGTAGCTACAAATCGGATATTACGTCAAAGTAAGTAAAAATTTATTCCAATATGGTGTTATTTTATTCTTCCTTGTATATATTCCTTTGAATTTTTTCTTTGCTTCTCTTTATTTATTATTATTCTGTATTAAAATTATTTATTTCTTCTCATAAAATTTCACGCCTATGGAAGTATTTATTATTTAAAATTTTACATTTTTGTATTTAAACTGTTTTTGTTTTTTTTAGTTTGTGCTTTTAAACAAAAATTAGAACCCCATAGTTCATTTTTAGTAAAAATAAACCTTAGAGTGTTTCTTTAAAACACCCCAGGGATGCTTTAAAAGAATGTTAAAATAGAAGTAAATGAAAATGTTAAAATGGAAGTAATGAAAACGTTAAAATAGAAATAAATCAAAATGTCGTAATAGAAGTAAGAAGTAAACGAAAATTTTGAAATAGAATAAATGAAAACGTTAAGAAGATGTGCACACACACACATATATATATATATCATCATCATATTCAACCATTATCTATCTGATGAAATAAGAAAACAGGTTGGGGTGACTTGGAAGCGAATTGCTCAGGATAGACTTGTGTGGAAAGCATTTGGAGAGACCTTCATCCAGCAGTGGATAGATAATGGTTGAATATGATGATGATGATATATATATATATGCACATTTTTTTAACGTTTTTATTTATTCTATTTCAAAATTTTCGTTTACTTCTATTACAACATTTCCAATTATTTCTATTTTAACCTTTTCCTTTACAAAATTTTAACACTGTGTATCAACGATCAATTTTCAACTTATTTTGCTTCACGCTTAATTTACCTGCAACTTACTACCATTGAAATAATTGCTAATTATTATTCGATGCCCAACTTAAGTTATTCACGAAAAAGTACAGAAAATAATCCATATTTTATCCTCTTCTTTGTTTTCATGAACTTATCCTGCCATATGTTCGTCATTGAACCGAAAGGGACCATGGACCTATAAGTCGGTTTCTTGTCTTTTTCAACAAAAGGCATAAAAGAGGTGGGAAAATGGTTTGAAGAGTTCTGACGTTTCTTATTTAGGTCAAACCACGTCATTTTTCCCCCATTTAGCTCCCTTTATCCCCATTCTTTGCAAGAAAGTGAAAAGCACCAAGAAAAGGCATGATAACACAGGGTGACAGGATCTGGTGACAACCACGGAGAAATTTTTTTTAGCTAATTTTATCACGTAAGCGTTATACGCTTACGTGCCTAGATATATCACAGACTCCGTTATTTGTAAAGTTTGAGAAATTATGGCAGAAATGCAATACTTTGACAGGCGACAAGGATGTACAATTTCTTGATAATGTCGAGCCAATTCTTAAGCAAGATATATTTGTGTGAAAAATTTACTAAGCATAATATAAAAATCTATATGGGAAAACATTAAAAACTTATATGCAGTAAGCGTACATAAAGCTATAATAAAGTCACGTGTACTGAGATTTTTTTTTAATAGTAAATTAGTTATATTATTAGTAATCTTATTAGTAGTAGTAATACAGTAAAACCTCTCTACAACACTATTATACGGACCGAGAAAAATTATCGTTGTAGAGGGATTTATCGTTATATCGGATATCGTTGTAGAGAGATTTTACTGTAGTAAATTAAGTATTAATTCATTGACTCCTGGTGAATAATAGCTTCGTATACTCAAAATGCATTAATCTGTCTTCCTTCCATAACTACCATCTTCTTTATCACTAATATTACCAAAAACATTTACCAGTTCATTTTGGTGCTACTGATACTAAAAAAAAACTCCGACATTAAACATGGCAGTCTCGTTCCCTCACGTTCAGTGTATAATATTTTATTTAATAATATCTCTTATTTCAACACTGGTGTAAAATTCAGAATACCACGTTTTGGAAGTCAATTACTCCCTCTGTCAAGTGAAGGCAGAATTAAATTTTATTCTACTTTCACTTGACAAAGGAAGTGCTTGGCTTCCAAAACTTGGTGTTCTAAACCTTACACCAATGTATCAACGAAGAGTTTTCAAAACTATTGGGGCGAACAAGCATATATTATATACATTTATATATTACAGTGTATGTAAAATTACAATTTATTTTAAATTGTTTGGGGCTCGGGCCCCACGGGCCCTTATAATTCTACGCCTATGCACCGAAATAACAATTGTTACGGAAACTCCTGCCGATTCCTGTATACTCTCTCATTCACATTTTATTTCGTAAAATCCCATTTACAGAAATGAGTTGAAAAAATAACTCCACCTTTAAAGTCAGCTTTTTATATTTATTGCAACCATTTTGAGAAAAAATTGCGTTTGGCTCTCGTCAATGAGATTTAGTGTTTCAAGCTCTTCATGCGCATCACGTAATGTAAACAGCGAAGGTTTCTACCGTTGACAGGAAACCCTGAAATTAGTTGATAAATGGGTCGAGGATAAATTCCTAAACTCGTGAGGCAAAGGCGAGGAAAGAATAATCTAACATTTTTGGCGCGTTTATTTGGAGCCAAGGACGCTGAATTATTGACTCACGAGTTTCTGAAAACTGTCAACATCAATAAAAAGTGAGGACTCTGTGTTGACGCGGTAGTAATGCGTTCACCTAACGTTCCTGGGTTCGACTCATAATGGTGAAAAAATAACCACAGAGTATCTGCTCGCTATAGGGGTTTCCCAGGTCTTAAGAAGTCCAGGTTCCTCGGCAAAATATAGATCCACTGCCATACGGTGGCGTTATGAATACACATTCGTCTATTGTTTAGCGAGTATCTTCGCACTATGGTGTAAGAGTGATTTCCTAAATCTTAGGCAGTTCGGGTTCCTCGGTAAAATTTTGATCCACTTCCCTACAGTGACATAGTTATAACACATTCGTCTATCGTTTACCGAGTATCTGCTCACTATAACATAGGATGGGGATCCTATGTCTTAAGGGGATAGGGTTCCTCGACAAAATGTAGATGCACTGCCCTACGGTGGTGTAGTAGTAACGCATTCGTCTATCGCTTACCGAGTATCTGTTCACTCTAGCATAGGGGTGGTTTCCTAAGTCTCAAGAGATTCGGGTTCCTCGGAAAAATGTAAATGCACTGCCCTACGGTGGTTTAGTGGTAATATATTCGTCTATCGCTTACCGAGTATCTGCTCACTATAACATAGGAGTAGGTTCCTAGGTCTTAAGAGGATAGGGTTCCCCGATATCTAGATCCAGTCCCCTAGGGTGGTTTAGTTGTAACACATTCGTCTAGCCTGCCATTAACTCGAGTTTGACTTCAAATGGTATCATAGAATGCGTACCATTTTTCATATCCACCGTATCCCGAAGTTTAGTTGACTTGGTAGCAGAGGTTCGCATTCCTCGGAATGCTATAGTTTCTGGTGCAGCATGACTTTCTCTGTCCTTGAACCGTAAAAATGCAAGCAAATCACAGCTTACGTTACAATTTTATTTGGATATCAATATAACACAGAGTTCCTCATAGTCAATTAAAAATAGTAGAATAGTATATGTATATAGTTGGATCCGCTTATTTTCATTCGTGGGGAAGGAATGAAACCTCATCAGTATGGTTTTGCCGTACCTTTTATTTTTAAATACAGGCTACAGATGCTGCCAACTTTTCCAATCATCTTTGCACGCTGAAGAATATTAAGTCCATGTTGGTCATCTAATAAAGATCTATTCTGTAAATTTGGTAACAAAGTTTGCCATTATCCATCTTCCTACTAGTTCGATGCATGAACAATATTGTTTTATACCCTTTTCGGGTAGGCGAAATTCACTTACCGAAAAAAAGGTATAATGAATATATTCTCCGTATATCTCCAGCTGATCATCGGAGCAGTTTAAATTCTTCATATTTCGAACAATGCTTTATTTTCATAATTACATTTTTAGCCTACAATCGCGCGTGTTATATGCCCATCAACAATAATAATGAAAACAATACTACAATAGTAGCAACGATGTGCAAGTCCATAATGTTGATCTGTATCAAACATGGTGACCCGCGAAACGTAACCTGGGTCCTACCATTCTTGGGAAGCCCGACCTGAGTCCCATTATTGTTAGGAAGAACAACCCAGTGTGGCAGAAATAATTAAAATGTAATTTTTCCACTAGATGGCGCTTCGTAAATGGTCCCATCTGACACTAGGCCTACTGTAGCAACGCCTCCCTCAACTATAGGCAATGGCGATTCTAGGCGAAGGGTGAGGGGGCCATGGCCCCCAAATATAACCGGATTTTATTATCTCACCTCTGTGCACGAGAGCCGCCACATAGGCGGGAATTTGTTCTTCCCTGAAAAAAAAATTCCACAGCTGGCACTTACTATAGGAACATTGACTGCATCTTGAAGTGGAAGGGGAAGTAACAGAGAAACAGCCAGGGTAGGTCTCTCTCTCTCTCTCTCTCTCTCTCTCAATAGTATAAAGGATTATCTTCATTTAAAGATAATGCATCTTCTGAGATATAAATCAAATTTTTAGATAACTTTCCAAACTTACAACTTTTCCCATTTTATGAAACCAGAAGCACTGGACGAAAGTGAAGAAATTTTTTCGTTCGGCCTTTCAGTCCATGAGCTAAAACAGACAAAGGTCACTACTAAAGCCGAAAACTCATTCAAGAAAAAGAATTAAAGCATGCGTTACGTCTGTTCAAAAAGAAATGTATATATACCGTTACTAAAGTTTTCTTTATCTAAATCCTGAAAATTATTCGCACATCTTAATTAAAAGTTATCATTATCAATTTTCAATCAGTTTACCAATTTCACACTCAAAAGAGTTTGAAATTGATAAATGGTACTGAAAATGATTGGCATCCATTTTACCTTTGTTTTCCCGTTCGACCTCTATTTAAATTTCCATTGGCCCTTTAATTCTTACTTTCTTTTATTTTTCTCTCCGAAATATATCAATGGCCATTTCCAGCCTTTCAACAAAAGAATTCCTTGACGCACCAGAGCGAAAAGTTTTACATTGAAAAGTCGGAAATAAAAGCCATTGAAATCCCGAAGAATCTTTTCGTCGGTTTTCAATTTCGATGAACAATTTTCAGCGGGAAACTATCATCGCCTGCCCATCTTAATTGTTCTTTTGATAATTAATGAGGCCAAATGACGCTGATCATTAACATAATTGCACCTTATTTAAATAGTCTATGAATATTCCAGCGGTTTAAAAAAAATGGCTACAAATTATTCATAGATGGCAAAAAAAATTCACTAAAAAGGGTTTGGAATTTCTACGCTATTAGCAATTTTCAAGTGATAATTTCCATAATACTTTTGACATAAATTTTAAAGTAGTTTTCTTAATATGAATTTTAAATTGGTGTTTTTAATACCGACTTTATGAAAGTGTTTGTAATATGGACGTTAAGATAGTATTTTTAACAGAAAATTCGATGCAATGTTTTTAGCATGTGCTTTAAGGTAATAATATTTCTAACGTTAACTTTAGCGCACTGCTTTAAATATGAGAATTTTAACTATAATGCGTGTTCTAAAACGTTTTTTCCCCCTTTATATATTATATATGTATATATATATATTGCAGAAGCTGAAAACCTTAGCATCATGAATTCATTTTTTAAGAAGAAACCGCAAAGAAAATGGACATGGAAACACCCAAATGGGGGAACTAGTGAAATTGACTATATCCTGGCAAACAAGAAATCAATTATTGAAGATTGCAGTGTACTGAACAGATTTAATACTGGAAGTGATCATCGAATGGTGAGATGTAAAGTGCACTTAAATACTAAATTAGAACGACAGAAGCTCATTAGGAAACAAGTAAGTAAGAGGGTGGATCTAATGAAACTGAAAGTAAATACCGAGGCATTCAAGTTGGAATTAAAAAATCGCTTTTCTGCACTGGAAGGACTTATTGATGAAAGTGATATCTCAGAAGCAAATGAAAACATTGTTAAGACAATAGTTGAAACTGCTGGGGAAATTGGTGGTGTAACCTGTAAAAAGCACAATAGCAAATTATCTGAGAAGACGAAACAGCTCATGAAAAGGCGAAGAGATATGAAGGTGGACAATCGAAATACCAGTTCCAGGATTGAGTACATAGAACTTTGTAAAACTCTGCGCAAAAGCATGAAAGAAGACATAAGAAAATTCAACTGTGAGCTAGTAAGGAAAGCCATTGAAAATAACAAGAGCCTTAGGGTTGTTAAAGGAAGTTTATCTGTTGGGAAGAAACACATCATTGCATTAAAAGGAGAGGATGGCACCGTAACAAGAAATAGGGAAGAAATACTTAGAAGAGTTGAAGAATTCTACAAAAATGTATACGAAATTAACAGTGGATTCAAACGAAGACACTGAAATAGTCGAAAGAAGAGTTCCTAAAGTCTTAAAGGAAGAAGTTTCATTTGCAATAAAAAATATGAAGAAAGGAAGAGCCCCTGTTGATGATGGTATTACATTAGATATCCTAAAAGAAGCTGGAGATATGTAGAAGACATACTTGCAAAATTCT
>QLNU02015270.1:81624169-81635593 GCA_006491805.2 Dysdera silvatica
TTCTGGAAATGGATTTTCTCCTGTATTCCCCACATAGACCCAATGCCGAATTTACCTCCATTCGGAGACCACCTTGCTGAATGACCGCTTTTTCGCGGAACTGAAAGTGGTCACCTTAGAAAGGCTTTATTGTATATATATATTTAAAGATAGCATTTACTGTTAAATAGACAAAAAAAAACATGGTAACAGACATTGAAAGTATTTAGCGTTTTACGACGCGAGAGGAACTATTTGAAACTTTACCTGCCCGCTGTAGAGATATAGCTACAGACGGACCCTCCAGCTTCACAGTAAGTTTGAAAGCCCAATACTACGGTCAGATGCAAATTGGATTCAATATACGGAACGCCAGAGTAAATGTCCTGGTTTCTTTTTTATGGCAATTGAAATGAGATAATGAAGATGAATAAATGAGGGATAAATGAGAAATGGGGGAGGCGAAGTCTCCAAATGTGTGGTTCTGGTGCCCTATCGGCTGGATAATATACCACAGATGCGGGAACACAAATAACTGTTTACAAAATGGGCAGTTATAATCCAAATTTTTCTAACAAACGAAGACAAAAAAGTTTTTTTTTTCCCCAAGTAACTTTTGATTTTGCTAATGTCAAAAAATTTTCCAATTGTCTAAAGTTGAAGAGTAAAAAAAAAATTATTCCACCTTCCCTCCCCCCTCCAAGAAAATCTAAATTTTCGCCAAGTTGGCAATTGAAATTGCATGAATTTCCAACTACCCAAAGAATTAATCATTTATCCTTTTTTTGAGTTTAACCGGAATTTCCTAACTTGGAACTTGATTTTTCCGATTGGGTGAGACCCCCCCCGTCCACCCCCCATAAGGCTGGCCCTGGGCTGGACAATATACCACAGACGTGGAAGCAGAAATAACTGTTCACGAAATGGGCAGTTATAATCGCAAATTTTTCCGACAAACAAAAGCAAAAAAGTCGTTTTTTTCTCTCCAAGAAACTCGATTTTGCCAAAAAATTTTGCAATCGTCTAAAGGTGAAGAGTAAAAAAACGTAATTTTTTCACCTTTCGCCCCTGAGAAAATCTAAATTTTTGCCAAGTTGGCAATTGAAATTGCATGAATTTCCAACTACCTGAAGAACTAATTATGTATCTCCCCCCCCCTTTTTCTTCAAGTTTAACAAGAATTTTCCAACTTGGAACTTGATTTTTCTGATTGTGTGGGGGAGACTCCCCCCATCCCTCCCATAAGGCTGGCCTTGCCTGTGGTATGTGTACCCTTGAGAGTATGTGGTGGACCGGTTGAGGGTACGTGAAAGTAATATTGGTAATGGCAGAAAACACCAAAAAATAAGTCGTTAAGATGAAAATACAGAAACCAAGTTGTAGATTTTGGTTTATAAAAGGACATTTTAATAATTGTTATGAACTTATATCATGAGCTGATGTAGTTAAAATTATTTTATTGTTATTTTCATTTATTTTGATGTTAGGCTGCTATTACAAAAATTTGTAAAGTGGAAAATAAAAGCCTATAAATGTCATTAATTTGAGTCGCTTCAATGTTTAGCTAATCCAAGAACATTATTACCTAACGAAAACAAACTTTTTTACATGAGGAATGATTGGGGTGGGGAGGTATGAGTGGAGGGGTACTCATAAATGAAAAGCCTAGTCGAGGGGTAAGGGAAAGAAGGGAGATTGGGAAACATTCTTCTAATATGTTGGTGTTCTTGCATTCGAAAAACGATGTAAACACTTACAGAAGAGCGAACTCGCCAAGTACCTGTTCAGTGATGTCTTCTCTGGTTCTATACAATATCAAAAGCCAGTGGTGTAGGAAACGGGGGCTCAAATTCCCCATTGAATACCAAAACACATTTTTTTAACACACCACCACGCATGATCTTCTTTAAACCTACTGAAGCCGTCCATATTTTTTGAATTGCTATGCCACCGTTAGAGGCAACACCTCTCACCATAACATCAAAGATGTCAAAACACAAAAAATACTTTTTACTTTAGTACATTTTTTATGCTACATCTTAATATGAGACAGATAGTATATAAGTTCTTCACAGTTTACGGAAGAACATCCTAAAACATGAACTAAGATAGTCTTTATGGTTTGGGTAAGTCTCTCCCACCATCCTGCCCACCCAGCAGGATGGAGGGTGGTCAGCATTCAGTTGATTGGATCTTTTCTCAGTTCAATCCTTTTCCAATGGTATTATTTTCTTGAATGGTTAATTAAGCAAGCAATAAATAATACTGGAGCAAGATAGCCTATTATTGTCTACAGCTCCAGTATGGCTAAATATAAAAATTCCTTGAATTATAGACAAAACTTCTCCCTTCGATGGTTCTTGTTCTTTCAACTCAAATCAATTACAAATCTTATGCAGGTATCATTTCTGTCCCACTAAAGACCTAAAATTGGAACTGGAGTTGGCCAATCTCCATCACATACTGACTTAGTGTTGAATGAAGTTTCAGTTATCCAATTTAAATTATAAAAGAAACAAATCAATTAAAAACAAAAAAGGGGCATGTGGGGCAATAACTAAAAAAGCTTTCTGTAAATGCACTGCATGTCGTAGATGTTCGTAAGTCGCATTATGCTATCTGTGTCATTTTCAGATGACTATTCATTGTGTAGATTTGGGCGCGGAACTTGAAACAAACCACATGATCTCTAACAACTATACGGCCCTACGGTGGTAACACACTTACCTAACACACTGTTAACCCACGTTTTATTGTTTTATTCCCAGTGGCGAAAAAAAATAAAAAAATTAAGAGGTCTGTATTTCTCAAAAATCTATAGGTCCTGGCGCAGCACCACCTTTGCTGTCCCTGTGCCTTAAAACACAAACCAATTAACAATATGAAGTTATTTGTATTTCAATTTTCTGATATGCATCAACGTTATTAAAATCATTAATGTTATTTCTCGTTTTTCAGGAAACTTGTAAATATCTCACCAATTCTAATGAATCTGACCCGTTGCTGCTTTATCACATATTCAGAGCTCTTTCGGTTTTTCAAAACTACTCAGGGACTGTCAGATGCTTCGATATTTATCAAGGTGGAGGGAAGAACTTAGGGAATGAAAAATGGGATTATCAGGTATTGTGTGTGCACAATAATTTCAACAATTTTTGATTATAGGGTGTCACAGCTTTTCCTGTGCTACCATTCAATAATTGTGCTATCCCTACTAAGGGTAATAATGCCTTGTAGTTATTCACATCCCTTATTACCCTTGGTGAAGTATAAAAGCAAAATCTTTATGCCTTAATAAAAGAATATATGGTTTTTTTTTGCCAATTAAATCTTATGCTCTGCTTTGTATGGTTTATGCTAGGATCTGTTTTTGCCTCATAATAATCAGAAAAAATTTGGAGTCATTCTTAATTCGTGGAAATATTCGACGAAACAATACGCAATATAAATAAGAGACAAAAAACAACGTTTTAGAAGCGTATTTATGTCAAGATTGAATTCAATCTACGCGTTTCGGGCGATAACAGTTCGCCCTTCTTCGGGAGTGAACACGGTGAAGGGTGGACTTTTATCACCCAAAACGCATAGATTGAATTCAATCTTGACATAAATACGCTTCTAAAACATTTTTTTTGTCTCTTATTCATTCTTAATTGCAATGATTAAGTTCTCTCACTGGCATACAGTTGATTAGGGTTGTAATCCCCCCATTATGATGAAATTTTGTATATGTACATATAAATATGTAGTTTTATCTCTATAAACCCCCCCCCACTTTATGAACTTTCTGCACATGCCTATGAATTTTCATACCCTACTTTAATTATCTGTGATGTGATTTCTTTGGTAAGCATATATATATGTCCCACAGCCACGAATACCAGCCCCCGATAGAGAGCCAAGTTTGAAGCAGACTAGATAGCTCTCTAGAAGGATGACGAGTCCTGCAGTAAATGTAGGACTTCAGCTGTAATGACCAAGGTCTGAAACTTTCATTAAACTGTAGGACCAGTATGCAAACACATCTGACCAGTATGGTGAACATAAGGCTGTTTATTCTGTACCATATCTCAATATATTCTGTAATATATCTCACCATACTATTGTTATGGGGATTTTGAACACACCATAAGTTGTAAAGTTTTAATTAGTTAGAATTTAGGATTAGAAATTTAGAATGTCAGAGTTAAAATGAAGTTAAAGTACTTATAATTAAGTTTGCAAATTTAAGGTTAATGTTTTTATTGGTTATTTTAACTATTCGAGAACATCACAACCCCATTACATTTAATATTAAGTTTATTTATCGAGAAAAGTGTATAGGCCATTTATAAAAATCGAAACTTAAGTACATTGCATAATTGCGTTTTATTTAGAATCCGCAATTAAAGAAAAATAACCCAGAAATTCGCAACAATAAAAAGACAAGCAAGAATTAGGATTTAAAAATTTAACTGTGACATGGATTTAAGCATTGAGGCCAGTAACAAATTTCTAGATTACAAGTAATTATACAAACATATATATTTTGAAAATTTCCTTTAACATATCCTTTAGTAGGTTTAAACTTTGTACAAACATTTTTATTTACAATTGAAAACATCCTGATACTTTAAATTATGAAACCAAATTCAATTACCAACTAGGGCAGTTATACACGTAAAACATACTGGGGTGTAAAAACCACCAGTAAATAAAACTTAATCATATTAGAATTTTAGTGGGAAGGAGGCACTTAGAATTACAAATTGAAAGGAAGAGAAAGAAAGGTAACTTACATATTTAAGTATTATTCTTCCAGGGCATTACGGAGAATTAACACACTGTCTGCCGATTTTCGATGGCTCTTCACATTTCGCCATCTTGTGACTTGGTGTGCTGGTTAAGGACCGCCAGAATCTTTGGTCGCCAATTATTAGCCAACTTCAACTTGGCTCATGTTAACGTTGGCTGACATGGCGTCCACCATGTTAAGGGAAGGTGGCCACCCTGGCAGACCAGAACCCGGCCATGACCTGATTTTTCCAGGTGTCCGATTGTGTTGTCTACGAGGTCTAAATTGAGCTCAAAGTTTAAACTTTGTAATGCATTTGTTTAACTTTCATCCTTTAACAGTCGCCAAAGCTGATCAAAATTTAAACATCTTGCACAGAAAAATTATAAAGTTTTGGATGCCCCGATAGGCCAAAATTATTTTATTTCTAAGTTAAAAATGAGTTTTGAAGGCTAAACATAATAGGTAGAAACAAACGGTGAGTTTATATGTTAAAGCGGTCCCAGTAAGCCAAAAAGAAGAAATGTAATTATGGTAGTATATTATTTATATAAAATTTTAATTTTTTAAAATTTTTCCTGGTAAAAATCAAATTAATTTAAAATTCAAGCACTTGGTAATTAAGTGCACATTTTACAAGCAATTTTATTAATGAATAACATAATTACTATTTAATGTTCTTAAAACAAAAGTTTCATTCCAAGTTCCTTTATCTTGTTATATGATGTCACGCTGAATCCTAGTTGAAGAAACTAAGTTGATTGATTCGTATATCACTGATCTGAGAGAAGCACTGACCTATTGACACTGCGCATCTTTAAACTTTGTGGCATCTCTTTTAATGACTGGGACATTGTTGGCAGGAACTTTTTTTTTTTTCAGGAAATATCATCATATATATAAAATAAATATCACCATAGTCGTTGGTACAAAACTTGTTATGAGGCAAACAATTTTATCTGGAATATTCAGAAACAAGAGGTTCAGAATATCGTAAAAACAAATATACATATATATATTTTTTTTTTATCAAACATATACATACATATATACACAGTGAGAGAGAGTGTGCTTTTTATTATTATTTATTTATTTATATGGCACTTGGTGTTTAGATATAATTTATTTATTTTAAAAAAGATAATTTTCAAATTTCGTCCGAACACTATGCATATGCGTGATAACAGAGAAACTTCCATCCTGCAGTGGAATGAAAATGGTTGTTGTTGATGATGTTATATATATATATATGATAAATGAGCCATGCATAACTGTACCCAGTGGCCAAACACTCAAGATATAGGGACAGTAACCTAGAGGTTGATGGTTGGAATCTAGTCTATGTATGTGGCAAATTTTCCTTTTTCGAACAATTATGAGCCAAAAATAAGCATGAACTACAGCAAATTAAAGAGTGGTTTAATTCTAATGATTCAATTGCCTATTTATTTCTGGAGATCCCTTTAGCAAAATGAAGTGTTCTATTTAAGATTTATTAACATAGACAATTTGGTTTTTAATACCAAATTTCATGTTTTTTTTTATAGTCGTGCACTGAAATGGTGATGCCCATGTGTCAAAATGGAATAACAGACATGTTTGAGCCTTCGCCATGGAATTTTACTGCATTCTCTGAATCATGTCAAAAAAATTGGAATGTCACTACAGACCCAGACAAAGCGATCATTATGTATGGAGGAAAAAACATAACAGCTTCAAGCAATATATTCTTTAGGTTTGCAGTTTTGATATTATTTTACACCTTTAGAACAGAATCAAAACTGTACGATGCCAAAAAACACTGACCCCATTACATTACTCGAGTTGGGAAGTATTTGGCATAAGCAGTACTTGGAGTGAAAATACTAGTAAATTAGCACCAGGACAGAATGGCGTAATTCACTGTATGTAAAAAATTATTTTGTGGTGGGCTGAGTCATCAGCTACTTTTAGCTATGTGTCGAGTCAGCCATGAAATCTGAAATTGAAACAATAGAGTCCTCCTGTGCCATTAATCAGAGTTCCATTCCAATGGAACAGCAGTTGGGAGGCTTGATTCTTTAGACAATAAGTTTGCCTTCCTTATGTAGGTAACAGTGCAGCAAGACCTTAGCTGCATTGGCACTACGAAACACAAAGAACTGGAACAGTAGCAAGCTTTTCCAAATCACATACAGTTTCTGCTTCTGTTCAGATTTTAGATTCTTTTGTAGCAATTTCAACTGTGTTTATATGTGAAATTTATCCCAATACGCTGCTAAAGACTTTTGTAATGAACTTAATTTTCTCTCCTCCACCTTTTTCTAGTAATGGGAAACTTGATCCTTGGTATGGTGGTGGTGTATTGAAGTCCATGTCCGAATCTCTCATTGCTTACTTTATAGACGACGCAGCACATCATTTAGATCTACGAGCTTCCAATCCTGCAGATCCCGAATCCGTGATTCAGGCACGTCTCTTGGAAATGCATTGGATTGAAACATGGATGAAATCTTGGGAGAACCATGATTAATATTATGAAACCACGAATACTGAGTTGTTTGTTTACATAGAAATTATTTTGCTATATTTGTAAAATGGTTTTGTAACAAATTTTGCAACTTCTGACTCTATCTTTAAAATTATGTGTTGCTTTAAAACTAAACCATTAATGGCTTTTTTACATTTACATGGCAAATTGAGAGGCACAAACTCAAAACTTTTCCAAGTCTGTATCTCGGTAATCTCATACTTTTTCTCTCATGTTCATATATGTGATTTTCGAATGTGTATGTAGAAAACTAGTTCACAATTTTCCGGCTTTGAAAAAGAAATTGAAATTTTTTATGTGAACCCTAAAATTAAAACAACTGTTATTTTGACACTGGTAAACTTGTACATTTAGAAATTCCTTTGCCTTTCTGCTCGAATAAGAGGAAAATTTAGCCTCAGTTGTGTGGAAATTTTTCCGATAAAGAAATAATAATAAAAGAGCTAAAGTATACAATTGCATATAATCCATGTTCTACTCATGTCTAATGAAATCTGACAAAAATTGATTTCTCATGGATCTTGTTGAACAATCGTCTAATTTTTTTTTCATTGCATTAAATATGTTATAGTAGAAGAGAAGGGATATTCATAAAGTGAAAAAAGTACACTCAGTGTTTCTTGTTTGAGCACTGATTTTCAGGCTAAGATTTTCTAGTCTTAAGTTATGGTGAGATTAATTTTTTAAAGCGGGGAAATTTAACATTGATCCTAATGGCGTAATTTTGATTCTAATATACTTTATTCTTATAAGTAAAATATTGCATTATCTGTGACCTGATTAAAAAGGGGGGAGGGCAACTGTATATATACATCTACACATAAACATATAATTACATCTACACTGAATGTGTAATTACACTAACACTAAACATATAATTACATCTACACTGACCACCTACCTAATAGTGTGTTGCTCCATCTTTGGCCCACTAAACAGCTGCAACTTGCCTTGGCATGGATACCACGAGTGTTTGGTAGGTGGACGGAGACAGATGATACCAGATGTTCAAGCGGGGGGTCAAGCAATTTATGGATATTGTGTGGCGTTAAATTTTGAGCTCTGGGCTGCTGTTGCTTGACATCCCAAATGTGTTCTATGGGATTAATATCCAGCAAGTTAGGTGGCCAAGACGTCAAATGAAATTCATCCACATGCTTCTCAAACCATTGTAGCACAATTCCGGCCTTGTAACAGGGAACATTGTCCTGATGGAGGACTTCACTCCCAGTAAGGAAGACAGATACCATGTAAGGGTGGTCCACAGTGATATTGAGATAGTCAACAGCTTTCATGGTGTGTTCTATCATAACCAACAGTCCCAGAGATGCCTATGTGAGAACATCCCCCAAACTATAATACTGCCACCACCAGCCTGTTTATGACATACATGTGTGGCATATATGGTTATGACATACATGTGTCGAAGAACTGTTTGTCTAAAAAATGACATACTCTGATGTGGCCATCAACCTGATAAAGCAGAAAATGTGAGTCATCCCACGAACCAATTCTCTGTTCTATCATTCCATAGTCCAATAACGATATTCCAGGACCCACTGTAGGCATAAATGGCGATGACGATTTATTAATAGAGGCATATGTGAGAGCCGTTTGCTGTGGAGTCCAATAGGAAACAGAGTCTGCTGAACTGTATGTTCCAAAACCATTTTACTTGGACCTGCATAGTAATTGGCTGTCACTGATTTGGCTCACCAAACGGGACAGAATCCAACGCCTTACCGCTAGTTTCATTGTCATTCATCCGCTTCACGTAAGTCCTAACAATGGCAGCTCACAAACACACGATGAGCCATTCAGAGTTACTCTTTCTGAGCTGTTGGGCCATTACAATCTAACCTTTATCAAACTTACTTTTATCAGCAACTTTACCCTTACATACAAATGTAATCGAAAGAATTATGCTTCGAAATTACCAGCAGCCATTAAATATCCTTCCCACATGCTCTCCGAGTTATCGAGGAGAGCCTGTTCGCACATTGTGTGGGTGACCATAATGTTTTGGCTCTTCAGTGTATATCTGCATATGAGAACCAATTACATTCATAAACTAAACCCCTTCCTATCCAAAGCATTATAATTCTGAGATTTTAAAAAACGAACTACAATTTTATGACAGCTCAATATTCCAAAAAGGGTAAACGCAAACAGACAAAATATATTTTATATACATTATTTATTTTCAACGTATTTTTTACAAATATTTTTAAATGTATTGTCAAAAATCAAATGTATACAATAAAAGAAATATTTTGAGAATAATGAAATATAAAAACAAATTAGAAAAGTGCTCATTAAATGATTGAACAATTAATAAAACACAGCATATATCAAATATGACCAAATTTTCATAAAGTAAAAAGTTTGTTTTTAAAATCTTGAAGTTCAGTTTTAGATTAGGCCAAGGCTTGTTTTACATGGCAAATTTTAACCAACAGTTGGCTAACAACAGTCAAGTACAGTTAAAACAAAACTGTTTTAAAATTTAAACAGTTAACTAACACTACGCCAATGAACGTTGATTGATTGACATTGTTGTTTGAGTTAACTAACAGTTAAGTTATAAGGCTATCCGCTGCTTATTAGCCACATCTGACGGTGTATAACTTCTGCGTATTCTCTTCAAAATGACCTTTCTAAGATTTGCAGAATAAACTTCACGCTTTTGATTCAAGGGGCTTCCTAAAACAATTTGAAAATATTATGTATACAGAAAATGAATGTAAACCATAATCATGCCAAAACAAAAATTAAAGTGATACAGTAAAACAACGCCTGTTAGTACAACCATGAAGACTTTCACGGCGTCTATTAATATACATTATAGAGCTTTGCGGGATATTCCGTCGCATTTGTTTATTATAAACACTGTTTCACTCAATGATATGCAGAGTATCCTCAGAAGAAACAACTGACCAAGATTTCCTCTGCAAAAATGCAAGACTTTCGCTTGGTTGCTTGGCAGAAAATGGGTGATTGAGCTCATGTCAAACGCATGTCAATGAGGCTATGAGACGTGTTTACAGCACCCTTCCTCTGGCTGCTGCTTCATTGTATGATATCTGGATTATGCATTGTCATTAGTTGTTGGCTGAAGGTCGTCTCACATTGGCCCAGAGGGTGGCGAGATTAGATCAGCTGAACGAGGCCCAACATTTTTGTGAAATTTTAGGCAAGAATTCCAAATTGATGGAACATTAACAGAGTCTTCTCTATTGGAATTATTAGGAGAGGTTTACTAGCCAAGGCCTTTATGTATAGGCATGGCCACAATGTACCAGTTTTAGCGATAACCAAGGTGTCAGGAAAAGAACAATCCAAAGATCCCCTTAAAACATCCGGCATATATAAAATTCCCCGTCAGTGTGGTGAGGTTTACATAGGACAAACTGGTCGTTCAATTTGTACCCGACTAAAGGAACATGAACGCCATGTTTGCTTGTAACAGCCTAATGAATTGGCGATCACTCAACACACCACTGACCATAAACATCAAATTCTTTTTCAAGATACCTTGGTTATCGCAAAAACTGGTGCATTGTGGCTAAGCTTATACATGGAGGCTTTGGCCATTAAAAAAAATTCTCCAAGTAATTTCAATAGAGAAGGCTCCATTAATGTTCCATCAATTTGGACAAAAGTTCACAAAAACGTCGGGCCTCATTCAGCCAATCTAAACTCGCCACCCTCTGGGTCAATGAGAGACAACCTTCATCCAACAACCAATGAAAGTACATAATCTGGAAACCACCCAATGAAGAGGTAACGAGAGAAAGGGTACTGTAAATGTCTCATATTCTCAATCACTCATTTTCTGCTGAACAACCAAGCGAAAGTCTTGCACATCCGCATAGGGAATCTTGGTCGGCTGTTTCTTCTGAGGCTGCTCCGCATAGTATTTCACTTCATGCTATGCTCCGCATAGCATGAAGTGAAATGTTGAAAGAACGTTAAACAGACATGGCAGAATATCCCGCAAAGCTCTATAATGCATATTACAAAGAGTGTTTGAGTTTTAGGGCACAAGGATATCAAAGGTTATACTGACTGTGAGTCGGGACCTACACATGACAAGTAAACGAGTTACAAATAATTAGCTGAGAAAGGTTGATTCATCGAG
>QLNU02015270.1:81635693-81663559 GCA_006491805.2 Dysdera silvatica
TATATATATATGGCCTGCAAAAGGGTTGCTGGTATCTAACTGGAAGGAGACCCACACGCTGAACGTATGTGACGATGTGTGGAACCGGCCAGGCCAGTAACCTAGTGTCCTACCCCGCCTTCAAGTGGTGCAGGCTGAGCTTTCTATTTATGTGGCAAATTAATATTTGCTACACGGATAGAAAGGCGGAAGGGGAGGGCTAATTCACCAACCCGTCTAGCCAGCGTGGTGAAATTATGGCTAATTCCTCCATTATGTTGACACACCAGAAACCATGGCCCCTAGTCTCCAGGTGCTGGAGTGCTCCTGATCAAGGCAGCGGTCAGTGTGGCATGAAAGCAGGGGGTGCTAAGAATCACTGGAATGGCCCAGGCTGCCGTTTGTTATTGACCTTGGCTACGTTTAATGGACGATCCCTTGCTTCTGAAGCAAAACTTCAGGAATTGGAAGAAGAACTTGACAAGATCAAATGGGACATTGTAGGACTCAGTGAAGTTAGAAGAAAAGGTGAAGAGTTGGTGGAACTTAAAAGTGGACATTTGTTTTATTATAGAGGAACGGAAACTGGAAGAACAAGTGGTGTTGGCTTCTTAATCAACAAAAGAATTAAAGACTACCTTCTTGAAGTCGAAAGCACGTCAGATCGAGCAGCGAGGCTCGTTGTTCAACTAACCCAGCGATACCAACTTCAAATAGTACAGGTATATGCACCAACATCAAGCCATACCGACGAAGAGGTTGAAGAATTTTATGAAGAAATCAAAGAGTTACACACCAAAGGGAAACAACATATCAAGCTCATCATGGGGGATTTCAATGCAAGAATTGGACAACAGGAACAAGGAGAGACATCGGTTGGTAAATACGGATATGGGGAAAGGAATGAACGTGGCGATCAACTCATCGAATTTGCAGAAGCTGAAAATCTTAGCATCATGAATTCATTTTTTAAGAAGAAACCGCAAAGAAAATGGACATGGAAACACCCAAATGGGGGAACTAGTGAAATTGACTATATCCTGGCAAACAAGAAATCAATTATTGAAGATTGCAGTGTACTGAACAGATTTAATACTGGAAGTGATCATCGAATGGTGAGATGTAAAGTGCACTTAAATACTAAATTAGAACGACAGAAGCTCATTAGGAAACAAGTAAGTAAGAGGGTGGATTTAAAGAAATTAAAAGAAAATACCGAGGCATTCAAGTTGGAATTAAAAAATCGCTTTTCTGCACTGGAAGGACTTATTGATGAAAGTGATATCTCAGAAGCAAATGAAAACATTGTTAAGACAATAGTTGAAACTGCTGGGGAAATTGGTGGTGTAACCTGTAAAAAGCACAATAGCAAATTATCTGAGAAGACGAAACAGCTCATGAAAAGGCGAAGAGATATGAAGGTGGACAATCAAAATACCAGTTCCAGGATTGAGTACATAGAACTTTGTAAAACTCTGCGCAAAAGCATGAAAGAAGACATAAGAAAATTCAACTGTGAGCTAGTAAGGAAAGCCATTGAAAATAACAAGAGCCTTAGGGTTGTTAAAGGAAGTTTATCTGTTGGGAAGAAACACATCATTGCATTAAAAGGAGAGGATGGCACCGTAACAAGAAATAGGGAAGAAATACTTAGAAGAGTTGAAGAATTCTACAAAAATCTATACGAAAGTAACAGTGGATTAAACGAAGACATTGAAATAGTCGAAGGAACAGCTCCTAAAATCTTAAAAGAAGAAGTTTCATTTGCAATAAAAAGTATGAAGAAAGGAAGAGCCCCTGGTGATGATGGTATTACATTAGATATCCTAAAAGAAGCTGGAGAATATGTAGAAGACATACTTGCAAAATTCTTTACCAAATGTCTTAACAGCGGTAACATACCAAACCAATGGGATTCTGCAACAGTAATTCTTTTGCATAAAAAAGGTGATAAAGAGGATTTGAAAAATTACCGACCAATTAGCTTGTTACCTGCTATTTATAAAATCTTCACAAAAGTGCTAACACATCGCCTGCAGAAAAAATTAGATGCAGCTCAACCAAGAGAACAAGCTGGATTTCGAAGTGGATTCAGTACAGTGGACCATATTCAAGTATTAAGAGAATTAATTGAAAGAACACATGAATATGAACTTCCATTGTGTGTGGCATTTATTGACTATGAGAAGGCCTTTGACTCTATTAAAACATCAGCAGTCATCAACTCTTTAAGATCAACAGACATTGAGGATGTGTACATTGACATGGTGAAACGTGTGTATAAAAATGCAAGTGCAAAATTTCGGTTACATAAAGATACCAAAACTATCAAAATTGGTAAAGGTGTGAGGCAGGGAGATACCATTTCTCCAAAACTTTTTACTTCAGCTTTACAGATGATTTTTCAGCAGATAAATTGGAATAACAAGGGAATAAAAATAAATGGTGAATATTTAAATCATTTGCGGTTTGCTGATGACATTGTTATTTTTTCAACGAACCCATTAGAACTCCAAGACATGGTACAGGAGCTCTCAACTAGAAGTAAAGAAGTTGGACTCAAGATGAACCTACAAAAAACTAAGATCATGTTCAATAATTTCGTAGAGGAAACAAAAATACAAGTTGACAACATTGAGCTAGAAATTGCTGATTCATATATTTACCTTGGCCAGCTGATTTCAATGGATGGCAACATTATGAAAGAACTCAACAGACGTATTAAACTTGGCTGGAGTGCATTTGGAAGAAACAGTTTTATCCTGAAGGGGAAATTGCCTTTATGTCTAAAAAGAAAAGTCTTCAACCAGTGTGTATTGCCAGTCCTCTCTTATGGATCAGAGACATGGAGTCTAACAGTTGGAGCAATACGAAAGTTACAGACAACGCAAAGGAGCATGGAGAGGTGCATGCTTGGAATAACTAGGAGAGATCGAAAAAGAAACACTTGGGTGAGAGAGCAAACTAGAGTAGAGGACATCATTGTTAAAGTAAAAGGACTGAAATGGCGATGGGCTGGGCATATTGCAAGAAGAACTGATCAACGATGGACAACAGAAATTCTGAACTGGATTCCAAGAGACCACCGAAGACCTAGAAAACGTCCTCAAACTAGATGGGTGGATGAAATAAGAAAAGAGGTTGGGGTGACGTGGAAACGAATGGCCCAGGATAGACTTGTGTGGAAAGCATTTGGAGAGACCTTCATCCAGCAGTGGATAGATAATGGTTGAATATGATGATGATGATATATATATAATATGTGCATTTTTTCATGATGTAACATCCCAATAATGCAGTTGGTAACAGATAGTGTAAAAACTTACACCATTGCCACTTTATAGCTTGATAGGTAGGGTTCGAATCAAATCCCTCAAAATTTTGTCATTTGTGAACATATCGTGGTTTAGAGATTATGGTAAGCTGTTTGTTCCATCTCAGAGTAAATTGTAGCTTTCAGATGTGAAACTAGCTAATAAAAAGAAAAACAATGTGTAACATATCTTCGAAAGAAGTTATTTTTCCTGCTCACTTAGTGCTAAGCATATGAGCATTCTTAAGTTTATTTATTCATGCATTTTTTTTTGCATAAAGCGCTGCATTACTATAAATTTAAAAAAAATTTGGCACACTTTGTTGACCCATTGAAATAACAATTGTCCACATACTGACTAGTAGGAAAGTCTAGGACTATCAAGGCAATTTTTTTGGAAGCTACCTCACAAAAGACATTTAACAAGCAAACGAAAGAAAATATCCTGAGGTCGATATTTAAATTCAACGGGTTTCAATTAACATTAATTCGCGGCTCTCTAATTCGCGACCCTCTAATCCGCGGATACTACAGTCTTTGATTTTACCATGTTTGGCGCAGTATAGCCCAGATGCTCTTGCGCCATAAAAAAGCCAAACAATCAATCAATGTAATCCGCAGCCCTGTAATTGATGTCCCTCTAATTGGCGGAATTCCAATTGCCGGCCCTCTAATTTGTGGCCTTCAAATTGCCAGCCCTCTAAACGGCGACTCTCTAATCGGTGGCCATCTAATAGGCGGCCCTCTAATTGGGGTCCTTCTAATCGAAGGCTTTCTAATCCTAGACCATCTGGCTATCCTCTAATTTAAGACCCTTTAATTGGCTACCCTCCAATTCGAGACCATCTGGAGGCCCTCTAATTGCAAGCCCTCTAATTAAAGGAAAAAGCCTTATAAAAAAACTGCTTCTTGATACAAAACACTCGTCCTAGAAGCGTTTCTGCGCCAATTGCAACAACAAATTTCGTATCCATTTTAAACTGGGTACCAACAAACTCAGGAAACAA
Source organism: Dysdera silvatica (assembly GCA_006491805.2). Taxonomy (NCBI): domain Eukaryota; kingdom Metazoa; phylum Arthropoda; class Arachnida; order Araneae; family Dysderidae; genus Dysdera; species Dysdera silvatica. Next base: position 81,639,993 of record QLNU02015270.1, read on the forward strand.
TCCTTCATCAATTTAAAGATCCCGGACAGCTGTCAGCCAGCCAGAGGACAGCACTGAGGACCCCTCCCCGGCCATCCCTCCCTCGCAACCATATTCCTGACTCCTACACAACTGCACTGCCACTTCAAATACTGCACATGGTTTTTAACAATCTGAAGGGTGGCAAAAGCTCTGGCCTAGACAACCTTGACTATACTATATGGAAGGCTATTTTCCACGCCACTCCTAACCTCTTACTTTTCTGCCTTGGCAAATGCATTCTACTCAACCACTTTTCACTCTGCTTGAGAGAAGCCAGAGTCCTGTTCCTCCCCAAGCCGGGTACGGACTCTACACTGGCGTCCGTCTATCGCCCCATCTGCCTTCTTCCTACTCTGGAAAAAATTCTGGAACGAATCTTCACCAATAGACTTAACCGGTGGCTTCTTCATAACGAAGTCCTTCACCCACACCAACATGGTTTTCGCGAACTATACAACTATGAAAAAACAACATATGAGCTAGTGGAAAAAATTAAGAGCTTCCGGGGCTCCTCACATGCGCTCCTGACTACAATATACATCAAATCAGCATTCGACTCCCTGGACTGGAACATTTTGACACAAACACTTCACTCCTTGAAGCTTCCACAACACTACATCCACTCGTACCTTAATAACCGCACGGTCGCTTACCTGGACGACAAGGTTACCATCGAGAAAACCATCTCTAGAGGCGCTCCCAAGCGTTCGGCTCTCGCTCTAGTACTATGGAACATTTACTTCAACCAAATTCTCCTGCTCAACAACAACCTCTTCCATCTCCAAGCGTTTGCTGACGACCTAGCGGTATTGACTATCGGTTCTACCAGGAGAGAATTGGAAACAACTCTAACCTTCTTCTACACTCCATCCTCCTCCACTTGAAAAAACTTAAACTAGACTACAGCAAATGCCGTGCGTTGGTTTTTAGAAAAACAGTGTCCCTCAAACGGAACCCTGTCATTAAAATAAACGGAAACCCTATCGCAATCACTAGCTCTCTGACTTATATTGGTATTACAATTAATCATAAGCTTTCCTGGTCTCCACACATCCTTTCTGACAAATGCTTCCATATCTATGGTCAATTCTCCAGAGTCTCAGGACCAAACAGGAGTACTGGTAAACACTTCCTAAAAATCTGGTACCTTGCGGTCATTGAAAAAATCCTATCATACGGCGCGGGCGTCTGGGCCGCTAACCTCACCACACAACAAATCTCTAAACTTAAGACCATTTAAAGAGGCTTCCTGCTTCGTCTTTCATCTTCCTACCGCATTGCGCTAACGGACTCTTTGTGCACCATCACGCGGATCACCCCCCACATTCACCTAGTTCTGCAAAATCTTCACCGCAAGTTCCTTTTCAAACACCATCATAGAAACCTCTTCCCATTTAACAGTCTCCCAGCGGCTCACACCTTCGGCTCCGGTTCCGCCCTCTGAATCATGAAGGTATCTATTTTTGCCCTATTTCCTACTGCAAAGACCATATTTATGAAATGCACACCCATGGCTCGGGGACCGCCTCTTAAATTGGTTTCGCTGTATGCATCTTTCAGAATGGGATTTTAACACTGGTCAACTTGCACATTTAGAAATTCCTTTGCCTTTCTGCTCGAATAAGAGGAAACTTTAGCCTCAGTTGTGTGGAAATTTTTCCGATAAAGAAATGATAAAATTATTAAAACCTTTAAAATAGGCATTTATTCTGGAAGTACATTTTTATGCATTTATACGCATTGATGCTAAAAAGAGCTAAAGTATACAATTGCATATAATCCATGTTCTACTCATGTCAAACAAAATCTGACAAAAATTGATTTCTCATGGATCTTGTTAAACAATTGTCTAATTCTTTTTTTCATTGCATAAAATATGTTATAGTAGAAGAAAAGGGATATTCATAAAGCGAAAAAAGTACACTCAGTGTTTCTTGTTTGAGCACTGATTTTCAGGCTAAGATTTTCTAGTCTTAAGTTATGGTGAGATTAATTTTTTAAAGCGGGGAAATTTAACATTGATCCTAATGGCGTAATTTTGATTCTAATACACTTTATTCTTATAAGTAAAATATTGTATTATCTGTGACCTGATTAAAAAGGGGGAGGGCAACTGTATATATACATCTACACATAAACATATAATTACGTATACACTGAATGTATAATTACACTAACACTAAACATATAATTACATCTACACTGACCACCTACCTAATAGTGTGTTGCTCCATCTTTAGCACACTAAACAGCTGCAACTTGCCTTGGCATGGATACCACGAGTGTTCGGTAGGTGGACGGAGACAGATGATACCAGATGTGCAAGCAGGAGTCAAGCAATTTATGGATATTGTGTGGCGTTAAATTTTGAGCTCTGGGCTGCTTGCTTGACATCCCAAATGTGTTCTATGGGATTAATATCCAGCAAGTTAGGTGGCCAAGACGTCAAATGAAATTCATCCACATGCTTCTCAAACCATTGCAGCACAATTCCGGTCTTGTAACAGGGAACATTGTCCTGATGGAGGACTTCACTCACAGTAAGGAAGACAGATACTATGTAAGGGTGGTCCGCAGTGATATTGAGATAGTCAACAGCATTTCATGGTGTGTTCTACCATAACCAACGGTGCCAGAGATACCTATGTGAGAACATCCCCCAAACTATAATACTGCCACCACTAGCCTGTTTATGACATACATGTGTGGCATACATGGTTATGACACACATGTGTCGAAGAACTGTTTGTCTAAAAAGTGACATACTCTGATGTGGCCATCAACCTGATAAAGCAGAAAATGTGAGTCATCCCACGAACCAATTCTCTGTTCTATCATTCCATAGTCCAATAACGATATTCCAGGACCCACTGTAGGCATAAATGGCGATGACGATTTATTAATAGAGGCATATGTGAGAGCCGTTTGCTGTGGAGTCCAATAGGAAACAGAGTCTGCTGAACTGTATGTTCCAAAACCATTTTACTTGGACCTGCATAGTAATTGGCTGTCACTGATTTGGCTCACCAAACGGGACAGAATCCAACGCCTTACCGCTAGTTTCATTGTCATTCATCCGCTTCACATAAGTCCTAACAATGGCAGCTCACAAACACACGATGAGCCATTCAGAGTTACTCGTTCTGAGCTGTCGGGCCATTACAATCTAACCTTTATCAAACTTACTTTTATCAGCAACTTTACCCTTACATACAAATGCATATATCAAATACACATATATCATATATATACATATATCAAATATGACCAAATTTTCATAAAGTAAAAATTTTGTTTTTAAATCTTGAAGTTCAGTTTTAGATTAGGCCAAGGCTTGTTTTACATGGCAAATTTTAACCAACAGTTGGCTAACAACAGTCAAGTACAGTTAAAACAAAACTGTTTTAAAATTTAAACAGTTAACTAACAGTTAAGTTATAAGGCTATCCGCAGCTTATTAGCCACATCTGACGGTGTATAACTTCTGCGTATTTTCTTTAAAATGACTTTTCTAAGACTTGCAGAATAAACTTCCCGCTTTTGATTCAAGGGTCTTCCTAAAACAATTTGAAAATATTATATATACAGAAAATGAATCTACACCATAATCATGCCAAAACGAAAATTAAAGTGATACAGTAAAACAACACCTGTTCGTACATTATAAAGAGTACAACCATGAAGAATTTCAAGGCATCTATTAATATACATTATAGAGCTTTGCGGAATATTCCGTCGCATTTGTTTATTAAAAACACTTACTGTTTCACTCAATGCTATGCAGAGTATCTTCAGAAGAAACAACTGACCAAGATTTCCTCTGCAAAAATGTAAGACTTCCACTTAGTTGCTTGGCAGAAAATGGGTGATTGAGACTATGGGACCTACACATGACAAGTAAACGAGTTACAAATAATTAGTTGAGAAAGGTTGATTCATCGAGTTTCATTAAACCTGGTCAGTTAAGTTCCTCCAGCTAATGAAAATAGACATTAGCTAATTATTATAGTTAGTATTTAAGTATTTTTTGTTAATATAAATCTTCATTTATATACTACAATGTAAAGCATATCGTAAGTCGTTATATCACTGATAAGAGATAAGGTCTAGATAATTCTAGTAATATACTGAAGCAGTTATAGATATAAACTTGAGAAAAAGTTGCAATACTGCCTAGACCTTTAGTTTTGAACTGCAAATTTTTAGAACATTGCTTAAGTCAGATTTATTGGATTGTTAATAATATCATTTATTGCATTTTGTAAAACTATTATTATATTTCTGCTTTTAACCAACACATCAAGAAAAACAGTTTCTGATGACTGAGGATGTAGTCATAAAAATAGATAAAAATAAAATTTCGATTTTCGGCCGATTTGATTTCACCGATTTATTTGATCAAGTTTGGTTACCTTAATATGCTTTAATAATAAGCATGGGTGATTTCTACTTACAGGGAAGTTACAGAGAATATATTGTAAGCAAGAAAAAATTATTCAGCAAACGCGCATCACTAGTGTGGTTTTGATTAATCCTTGAATCTAACGTTATAACTAGAGCTTTCATTGTATACGCTAAGAAAACCAGAAAAACATGTATGAAAATATGCATTTATGTGTACTTAAAAAACCTGCACTTAAAATGAAAAAAATATGCATATTAAATATTGTTTCACTTACTCAAAAAAAAAAAAATCCTGAGTCTTAAATCGATCTTAGGCGAACCATTTTCACAGGGTTGCCACAGGCGACTATTTTTTACCTTAGGCGACATTTTTTGTTGAAAACAGCCCAAAAGCTACTATTTTCGTCAAAGTGGGAACTTTTTTCCACATGCTGGCGACTATTTCTTCCTTTTTCGTTTATTTTAATTTTTTTCACTAAGGTTTGCAAACAGTTAATGGTTTTGATAAACAAATATTATCGTCAAATATTCTGTTTGATAGACGGTTTAGACAATGGAAAAGGAAAGAAAATGCCGAGAATCCGCGCTAGTGACATCTCTGGAGATCTTTTTCTCTATCTGGCGTATGTGCAGTACGAACTAAATAAAATATGTTATGTAACTAAACAAAATATGCTCAGTACAAATAAAAAAAAAAGTCTGTCTTTCAAATTCTGGATATGTCTCTTGCTCTACAATAATTTTTGCTTCATGGGGGGGATAATTAGACCGGGCATATTGCTAGCGTAAAACCAGTAGTCACAGTCCTTTCGCTATTATTCACCCACAAAGATTGTAGAATTTAATCACTAACTTTGCCTGTTTCATATCTGCCAACTTGTAAAGTTTTTGAGTGAATTGATCGCAAACTATGATTCATTTATATTTTCAGACTTAAAAAGAAAGCTTAAGAACGATGTAATGGAACTCATTTTTCCTCGATATTTATAGCATGTTTTGGTTTCTTTTTTTTTTTACTACTATTCTTCTCACAGCACAAACATAGTGAACAAATTTGAATTCAAATCATGCGGTTCATAATGTGATTTTTGCGAACAATGAGAACTTCATAAGGTCATTGATCAAAGTGTGGGTGGGGAGGGGGGGACTCTAAGAAATAATCGCTAGAGTATTCTTTTGAAGCAGGAATGATATCAGTACAACACTTCACTCCCAAACCCAGATTTGGGACACAAACTACCTTGAATACAACAATATTTGCCCCCCCTTTCATCATAGTATATACAGTAAAATGCGTCTAAGGCGGCCACCATCGGTTCTTCTAGAAAACTAGCCGTTCTGAGGGGTAGCGATGGAACAGGGATACTGACAAAACTTTTTTCAAAGCTGTTAAAATTTCACAATATCCCCAATGCATTAATAACGAATGTACGCCCTTTTTGCTGTTGTGTTACTAGATTACAGACATAATATAGCAATAAGGAGAGCATTTTTTTATGTAAGGATCAGAAACAAATCCCATAAAAGCACCCCTCTCATTATTGTTAATTGAAAGGGAAATTTCGCATGAGATGGCAAAGCTTTCTTTATTGATAGGCACAATGGTGTTTCTAATAATGAGTTAATCCCTTCACCTGTCTAGTTATTAGGTGCAAGAAATTGGCCGTTTTGAGAGGTGGCCATCTAGAGAAGTTCCACTATATATATTTTTCATAATTATATATTTGTTAAAAGATATTTTCTGTATGAATGTACACACACACAAATCATGTTTTTCAAGATCATGTTTTTTTATGAATTTCAGAAGCCTTTAATCTAAAAAACACTGCAGTTAAAAAAATCTAAAAATTTGGATTTTTTACTATCTCTGGTAGTGCATCAAAGGAGCCAAAGGAAAAAATCCAAGAGGGTGATGTACGAAATTGATAAAATTTTGTTTCACTTGCCATGGAACGACTCGGAGGCAACTATTTTTGTGACTAAATTTTTTGCTTGAGGCAACTATTTATAAGTGTTTAGGCTACTAAAGCAACTATTTTCAACATAAATTTGAATGGCAGCCCTGTTATCACAAATAAGAGTGCGATTTATCACAATCAAGGCTCCCACATCCTGAAGCAGGCCCCTAGGTAGGGCCTTTAGCACTCCCCCCCCACCCCTAACGTTAAGAGCAAAGCGATTCTCCACAAAATTAAAGACAAAAAAGTCAATGTAAATAAGACAAAGGGTAATATTTACATTTATTAAATAAAATTATACAGGTTTACATAATAAAAACTTACAATAATATCAAATATTAATATAGCTTTCGTTAGCACAAATGTTTTCAATAGCATCAGTAAAATCAACTCGTTTAAATTCTTTTCGATTCACAAAATTGCTAGACAATTAAGTTGCTCTTGACCAGTTGTTGTTCTTTGTCATGATTTCAATGAATTTACCAGTCTGCTGAATGATCTGTTGGTTGCAGGACCAGTCAGTGTTGCATTGTATATAAAATAGTTTGATGGTGAGGCAGGTATCGGCAAATACACCTTGCAGTTTTCATTTTTTTTTTATATGCAAATTGAATTCAGAAGTATAATCAGGTTTATTTCAGTGCCAGAAATTGTTTTCAGAATACTTTTAAGGCAAGGGATTTCATACAGTAAGTTTTCTTTGACAAATCTTTCTCATACGCATTAAGAGTTTTACCTTTTTTACAGTAAGTTACCTAGCGTCAAAGTTCAAAATGGGTGAAAATAATTCATACATACATATACTATCTGCTACTTCAAACCCAGTCTTTAAATCATAGATTTTTTTGGGTTGTAAACAAAAAAAAACAAGAGAATGTGACAGGGTGCACAGTCTAGGGATTGACATGAATACGTTGCCATTCAAATGCCGTTTTCAGCAGTGGGGTTTAATGGAACTCAGAAATGGATCAGTACATTTATTTTTACACAGAAACGTTGTTTGAATAGTTGTAAAATGGGCACAAAGTGCTGCCGTAAACTTAACCTAAAGAAATATGTCAATTTTTGTACAATGTTAAATTTCTTAAAATTAATATAAACTTGGTGTATCATATTTGCAATTTCATTTTATCGATGGTTCACAGGTCGAGTATAAATTTATTCAGAAGTGATCGGTGGTATGAGAATAACTCATAAGCGGCATGACTGCAACCTTAATGTTTCGCACAAACATCAAGTCGATTGTCGTGTTGCAAAGTGTTGTCACCATAGATTTGATATTGAAATTCATCTTAATGAAATCTGTAAGTGCCGTTCACCTGCATGTTGATGTTAAATTCACCAGGCAACAGAATGGGCACATCAATGTCTGGTTCATACAAGAGGATTATTTTTTTAAGGCAGTTTCTCAAACTTTAGTCACTTGCGGACCGTTTTAAACATTTATTTATCACAGACGACTGGGGGTGTATTTCTCCCCCACCATTAAAAACTATTGCCCAAAATTAAGATTGTCAAATATGGTTAATAATATTAAGCCCTATCTAGCCATCGCCAAACTGACCCGCCTCTCCCAAGGACATAACCAAAGTTACCCTCGATTTATGTGATTTATTGGCATACTAATATAGCCTACGTATATAAGAGCTGTGGCAGGAGAGATGTATTCATCCCTTGAAATATAATTTGCAACTAATTTTAACTCCTTTTGCAGTACATTTTAAGTTTCTTTTTTTTTTCCTACTTTCAAAACGCACCAGCTTTTGGCAGTAAATCTCTGCCCATTTTCTAAAATAAGGGATTGTTGTCAAACCCAATTGAAACATAATAATTTTAGAGTAAAAAAGAGTGTGAGTTGCGATCTTATTTTGTCAAATTTATAATGAAAATGACATCACTAATTTAATTAAATAATAATAAGCAATGTAGACAGCATGGGTGTATTCAGAGGATTCAAATCTTTCACGAATCGCCGAAAGGTAAGGTTTATAACAGGTAATATTTATGAGAAATTCCTTAAATCTCGCACGAACCTAAATTCTAGCTACGCCGACAATTTCTAATTTTTTTTTTTTCTGCAATCTGGTGATAACCCTGTGAACCACTTGATAAGGACTAGTATTTCTAAGTCTGTCTTCTAACATTCTATTACGCAGACGGGTTTTGATTCTGTTTAAGCAAGAAAAACTCCGTTCTACAGAAACACTAGTGGACGGAATAGTCACTATTAAGCAATGAAGTTTATAAGCTTCTTTAAAAATGTATCTGTTTTCTGTTAAAATTTCCATGAATGTTTGTAATTTCATATCTCTATACTGCTTATCCAGATATATGTGTTTTAATTCATTTTTCAATCTTTGGAAGTCAGTAAATATATTGGGGTAGTACACATTTAAATTATTTATTGTTTTTGTAAGAAATTTATTGGAATACTCTACAAATTTTGAAGTATCCATTAATGTAATAAAATGAAGCTTTTCCATATCTTGAAAACGTGTGGTAATTTGTAAAGAAATAGTATCTAATATTTCATAAAATGTAAAATTTTATATTTTTCAAAAATTTGATCTCGTGCGAGCGTCACTTTTTTTTTGTCCCTCTCGGTGTTCAGTTGGAACTGTTGTTTTCAAAGTCACTAATTCGAAAATTTCTATGAACGTATCCTCATTTAGTTTGCTGTTTAAGACCATTTGCGTATTTTTAATTTGTGAGATGCAAAAATTAATGTCAAATGACTTATTTTGTAGTACATTGAAGAGAACATCCGTAAGTCCAAAATTATCGCTAAAAAACAACAACCAAAAGTGAAAATTCAAAGTCGTTAAATATATTTAAATAGCCGACACTCTGCCTAAGCGAAGTTTGATCGGAGGTTGGATCGTTCATAATCTCAGTAAATACTTCTTTTAAAGAATCCCATTCTTTATTTATAACACTCAACATTTTAGAGTTTGATGTCCATCGCGTAATAACAGAAGTAGGAATTCGTTTTCCGACGACTGTATCGACCACGTGAGTTCGTTTGGCAGAATGATGAAAAAATGCAGGTATGCCGCTTACAGTTGCAAAAAATATGCGACACTGTGAAATGCTGTTGCAGCTTTGTTGTAGCACTAAATTCAGACGATGTGCCAAACAATGAATAAAACTGCCTGTGGTGCTACTTCTTTAATTTTGGACTGAAGACCATTTAAGTGCCCTGATATTACGCTTGCTCCATCAAAACATTCTCCTATAAGTTTTGATTTATAGTTAAATTTTTCGAGGCATCTTGATACAAGGTTAAACAATGCTTCGGCAGTCCGATTGGAACTGACGTCATAAAATCCCAAAAATCTTTCCACTAAATTTTCACCAGCAATAACATACCTAATTATGATACTACATTGAGATTTTTGGACAATATCTGTGGAATCGTCTACTTGTATAGAAAAAAATGCAATCCTTTATTTCTTTTTCGATATGTTCATTGATATATTGCCAAATGCAGTCAATTATTTCATTCTGAATAGTCTTAGAATTGCCGGCAAACATGGGTGTGATTTTTCAAAAGTGCTCATGAATGTCCACAGGGCTTATCGAAATGCAGTTTTCTAACAATTCTTTAAAATTCCCACGATTATTGGAGGTTACATCTTTGTGATGACCATGAAATGCTAATTCTTGCTTCCCCAAGTAAAGAACAGCACGAATGGGCGGGCAATTGAATGAAACGTCTATTAAGCTGCATATTTTCGTTGAAGCGTTTAATATATATTGCCTAAAGTATTCTTTTAAAGCATCCTCAATACCACTTAAATTTTTCTTTAAGTTTGAAAAACATAATGTACAATCCACATGGTAAAAAAACCTTCATGTTTGTGAAGAGCACGGGTAACGTTACCAAAATCATTCGAAACCACTCTTATTCCACACATTTGATTTAACACCAATGATTAAACATGGCATACAAAAAAGTTTATTTAAATAATAACTCCCACACAGCCATTCAAACTCCGAATATCACGAAATCTTAAAATGCCGATTATATACTTTGTCCTTTTTTTGCAACTTTACTTACATTTAACACAGGCATGGGCTTTTCCTTACTTAAAAAATCTTTTTTATCATCGTTATTCCAACTGGAGAATGGGGTTTCTAATAAAATACATACCTGGTCATTTAAGGTAAACGTTATATTGTAAAGGAACCTCTTAAGTTTAACCTAACGAATCAAGTAACGGAAATATTGATTTTCTAGGCGGTTTGAGAACTTGTAGCATAGTGCGCATATCTGAACTTTGGACCATATAAAAGATGGACACAGCAGTGTCCCCAGTTTAACGGCTGCTCTTCGAGCGGCTCCACATCACGTGATGTTAAACGTAATTCATTAGTCACGTGAGGAAAGTGGAAAGGACGTCTCATCCTTCCTAGCAAGCTTCTTCCTATTCTTCTAGTGTGTTAAAACGATCATGGTGCGGTACAGTGTAGCATATAATTGCAAGGAAAGGGGTGGGGAAGTAAGGCGGAATTTACTCATTTCACAGGTTTATTAATGTGTATATATCTTCTGTTCACACTGTTAATGATACGGTTCCCATTATCACGCATAAACATTTCATTCACACATAAACACACACAAATTACCAAGAAAGGCATCAGCTTTAACCCAATACCAGAAAATATGGACAAAATAAGTCATTAAAATGTATAAAAAATAATATATAGCAATTATATAAAAAAATCGACATATTTTAAATATCATATTTCTTTTAAATTATTGAAAATATATTTTTACTTTGTCAGTTGGTTTTAAAATATAGGTATTTATGATATAAAAGCATATTAAAAATTTCAGAACTCTAGTGCGCATAGATCTGAAGATAATCTCTGCGCAATATAGAAAAAGTGATTTTGAGAAAAAAAGTGTTCAAGTTGGAACTTGGTAACAAGGTAACATGTAATAGTTATTTTTATTTTATACAATAGTGCAAGAAGTAATTGAAGAATTTTGATGCGGTTTGTTTTAAAACACTGCCAAAAATCGATATTATTTTTTAAACTAATAAATAAAAAATCGATTTTTTAAAGATTTAAAGGTCCTGTGTCCCCTTAAGAAACAAAAACACAACGAAATTACACGCTTCTACTGTTACCACTCAACGTGCCTCGAAATACTTCAGGGTAATTAAATAATTCTAACAGATATAACACTAAACTGTTTGTAGTTTGAATCAAAGTTTTATTCAATTCTTTGATTTAATTTTTTTTCTTTGACCAGTAACACATCCCCGCAGAAAATTTTTTACCTCTAGAAACCTCTGTGGTAATCAAAAATCTCAATTTTTATTTCTGATCAAGCCATACCTCTGTTTTGGTAATTTTTACCTTTTTCCCATGCAAAACCTCTGATCTGGCAATACTAGCTGACATGATGATGCGATAAAAATTTCTCTTCTCTGACAGTACTTGATTTCGTCGTAAATATTCCATCGCCATGGTAACCATGTTCGCAAAACATTTCCGTTTTGAAGCGAAGCTCTGAATTTCTATCGTCGCTTCATTCGGCCCTTTTTCTCGGCGAGCAACATTTCGTTGGTGCGTTTAACGCGTTTAAAGCGCTGACTTAAAAACGTAGCCTTCTGTTCCTGAATGTAATTCCAATTATATTAAAGGAATTAAATTCAAAAAAAAATAGTGGGCTCAAAATAAAATTCTAAATTTTATTTTTCTAATCAAATTTTAAATTTGACAAAAAAATAAAAATAATTTGGAGATTAAATTAAAAAAACTGTTCAACCGCCCAATTTCTTTAGGTGAAGTGCTGCTTCACTTGTGTCACCCAACGAGCCGCCACTGTCCTAACCCTTTTAGCCACTGACAATCTGAATATCTGCTGAGACACTCTTTCCGCTGTTATGAACCTTTTATATTTTATGTTGACTTCTAGGTGAATTTTGTTTGACATTGTGAAACTTTACTACATTATTTTCTTGCTTGAAATTCTGTCACACACAAAAACTGGTTAAATATTTTGGATTGTGAAGCATAGACCTAATCGAGATCTATCGTTTGAGACCAAAACCAACATGGTAGCTTCTCAGAATCTCAAGCAGTATTAATTAGAAATTTCCATGGATGCCCAAAATGGCAACTGCGCATCAAGTCCCACCCCTCATGTATTGCACAGAGATGCTTGGATGTTTTGGGAGGATGATAACTGTATGCTGATTAGAATGATAGCAAAATTGTTCCACTCAAATTTGGAGTTTCAGAGTTATTCAATGGTTTTGTATCATCATGCAAATGTTATATAAAGATTTCTGAAGTGTCACTCAATACTGGAGTGAACTTCTAGATGTATTCACCATCAAAATACAACATGATAGACAGTGAATTTTTTTTTTTGATCAGACCTGTGCACAAGGTTTAAAATGGGAGGGAGGGGTTGATAGAATTTTTTGTTCTCTCTCATAAGAATTTGTAATAATATTGTGAGGGAATAATAAGTGGGGCAGTGATGTGGTGATCTCCCCTCCCAAATTGAGCCAGGTTATATCATATGAAATGAAAAGAAATGGACACTTGGTTAAAAATAGGAATGGAAACAAATCACCCCTCTCCCAGGGGTTAAGCTTTTTGCCGTGCCAGTGGCAGAAACTGGTTATAATTAGCAGAAAGTGGGAGAAACTGGCAGAAACTAATAAAAGTACTTAAAACAGTATTGTATTATTTAGTAAATGAAAGATTACAAATATATATTTTTATGGTAATAATTTAGCATATTATACTGGTTATAAAGCTTTATATTAATTATATCAATAATTAAAGTATGTTAAAATAATTAAAAAATACTCAGAGTAAATCAAGGATTCGTTAAAAAACATCTTTTGAAGGCCATATTATTTAACTTACTTGGTCTATTTCATCTTATTTACCTTCTTCACCTTTTAAACAATTGGTTATAAAATAAAAAGGAAACTGATAGACGAGCTGTAAAAAAAAAAGCCTCAATGGTCTATGACCACTTGGATAAGTCAATGAACCACATATTTTTTAAGTCCGTTATAAAGCATAGGGTATCTGTTTAGAAATGTATCGATACAATCACAGCATGCAAGGCCGTAGCCAAGTCCCATTAAAAATTTATCTGGTCCCTAGGAACCTCCCCCTGGATACGGACATGTTGCTTACGTTAGAGGGTTAATAAAACCAAAACTAACAGAGACAGAAGTATGGAGCTTCCTGGGTTAATGAAGCAGTTTAAATAGTTTTCAAAGATCAAAACAAAATGAACCCTTAACTGGGGAGGGGACATTTTAAGGTAGGCCTAAGAAACGCGAACAGCAACTTATTGAGTCGGGGTTTTTTTCCCCAGAGTTAGAATTCTTCCATTGAACTTCTGCTTTTAAATTGGACCCTTTTGTGGTGAAGAAGCATAAAGCAATTATCTGTTTTCAGAAGAAAATGGAATATCAGCAATCAAGATAGGCACTACAGACCCTGACTACAATGGTTTTCCTTCAATGAAATGAACCATGGTTCTTATCCTTTTCATTTGATCGGTTTGTTCAAGGTATGCCCCTTCCCAATTCCATACAGTAATATTAAGAATATTGAGGACTTGCTACCACTATAATTCAATTTCGTGAGTCAACATTATAATGAAATTATACTGTAAACAGAACATTTTCTTACCTAACGCTGAAGCTTGATATGTAATGCTTTCAAGATTGAATATTTGATGATACATTATGAGTGATCTGTGTCTTGCATTTCAAATAATGTGATACCATGCGACGAACAGTCCCCATCAGTTCTGCATTACAGTATTTACACTTCACAACTTTTACATTTCTTTTACCAATTACAAGCGATGTGTCAAGGTAATGTATCCAAATTTCATGCTTTTTTTTGGATCCTCTTTTTGTCACATTTCGTGAAGATTTAACTGGCCTATTTAATGTTTGTAGTCCTAAAATACAAAAATAAGTTAAATATAGAACCCCTCTCAATGAGTTTCTCAAACAAATTTTATGTGCTGTCTGGATTTTGTGATAATATCCCACAAAAGCTAAATTAAGGATCGTTGTTTTATAGAACTATTGAAGTATTAGGATACTGTTCCATTACTGAATAAATTTATAATTGTGCGAAATCAGGTCTTTCCATTTACTTTTATGTGTTTACTATTTCTGTAGTAATACAAGGTCTGTCCAGGAAGTAACGAGACTGCTTCTCATGGGACAATTAGAAGGGTGGTGGGAGGGAGGGTGCAGATTCTCTGTGTCATGTTTGGTGGGTATGTTAGGTAAAGGACCAAATTTTGGTCAGTTCAGTCTGAGCGTTTACAGATTGCAGATCACTTATGAAATGAACAGCTGTTTGTGTACCATGTAACAATCAAAATTCAGAGGAGTGTAGGGCAGCAATATGCAGTAAAGTTTTGTGTTAACAAATCCACGACTGAGACACTATGATATAGAAAGCCTATGGGAAGGATTCTTTATAGAAAGCACAAGTGTTTCAGTGACATAAAATGTTCAAAGAAGGAAGAGAGATTACTGAGGCTGAACGACACACAAGGTGCCCATCAACATCACACTTCAGACAATACAGATATGGTGAAAATGGTTTTGGACTGACCGATGTCCAAGTGTTAAATCGATAGCATATGTGGTAGCACTTTCAAAATCCATTGTGTATGAAATCATCACAAAAGAACTGCAGATACGAAAAGTTTGTACCAAATTCCTTCCTATGGTTTTGAAAAAGAAACAGGAAAAAAAATGGGTTTCAGTTTCTCATGATCTTTTAAATTGTGTGGTGAGTGAACTTTGCTTCTATTTCCGAAGCTGAAATCTTGAAAGTTGAAAGAACACTGTTTTAGGACTGTTAATAGCATTCAAGCAACAGTGGTGAGTGCTGTGAAAGAGGTCCCTGTTTAAGACATCCAGATGAGCTACGAGTCGCAGAACCATTGGCAACTATGCATTGATAATCAAGGACGTTACTTCAAGAAATTTGAAGTGTATGAATAAACAAATTTTATGAAACCAATCTCCTTACTTTCCGGACAGACCTTGCATGTCAATGACTTACTTCGATATATTCAGCATTGTGAAGAGGAGTTTTGCAACAAGCTATGACTTTCCAGTCTCAATCAACCTACCCATCAAAAGCAAAATAAAATGGACTCTTGATTTTACAAACTCGTATAGAGCAAACAGAAAACGTAAAAAAGAAATTCATAAATGGGAATTAACATTTCTTCTACAGAATACTTTTCAAGACCAATGCAATAAATCACAGAAATACATGGTTTGTTCAAAAAGAAACCAAAAGGAAGTGTGCTGCGGCTACTGAGCATACCTAGCGGCAGGTTTAGACAACAAACTGCCATTTGCCGCGCTTTGCTCTGACCGTTAGTTGGCAAGCTACAGCCGCTGAAGTGAGCACATGCACAAGCTGTTCGTCGGATTAGTGCCAAAGTGACAATGAAAGAGCTTGAAGAACAACATGTGTGTGTGAAATTTTGTCACAAACTTGGTAGAACTTCTACAGAGACATTTCGATTGCTTGGCCAAGCATACGGGGAGGACTGTATGAGTTGCACACAGTGCTATGAGTGGTTTAAGTGTTTTGAACATGGCAGAATGTCGGTCGGTGACGATTCCAAGTCTGGACGACCCTCCACATCAACAGATGATGGCCATGTCGAGACAGTTCATGCTGTGATTCGTGGAAATTGTAATTTAACTGTTCAAGAAATTGCTGATGAAGTGGGCATCAGCGTAAAATCATGCCATCAAATTTTGAGTGACAAACTCGAAATGCATCGTGTCAGTGCAAAATTTGTGCCACGTTTGTTGACTGATGATCAGAAACAGACCAGTGTTGAAATCGGCCAAAAACTACTTGCCACTGCCAATGAAAACTTCCTTAAGAACATCATAACAGGTGATGAGATGTGGGTTTATGGAAATGATATTGAAACGAAGATGCAATCATCGCAGTGGGTGGGCAAAGGGTCTCCTCGTCCAAAAAAAAGCATGTATGAGTCAGTCAAAGACCAAGGTGATATTGTTGTGTTTTTTGACTGCAAAGGCATTGTCCATCAGAAATTTGTGCCACATGGTCAGATGGTAAACAAGGAAATCTACCAGGGAATTCTAACACGTTTTAGGGATGCTGTGTGCAGGGAGAGGCCTGAATTGTGGGAAAACCAGACTTGGATGTTGCATCATGACAATGCGCCGGCTCACGTGCTGCTCCTTGTCCTCAGCTATCTAGCAAAACATCACACTCCCATTGTGTCCCATCCACCATATTTTCCGGACCTAGCCCCAGCAGACTTTTTCCTGTTTCCCAAACTTAAAACCATGTTGAAAGGACATTTCCAAACCATAGTGGAGATTCAGGACAATGTGACAAGAGACCTGCATGCCATCCCAGAAAGTGCGTTCCAGGAGACTTTCCAAAAATGGAAGAAACATTGGGAACGGTGTATTGCCAGTAGAGGGGACTACTTCGAGGGGGACAGTGCTTAAAATGTTATGCAATGAGCAATAAAGATGTTATAGCAAAAGTTTGGTTTCTTTTTGAACACACCTCATATGTAATTCGTAAGAAGTCCACTGTATTTTGATATTCATTCCAAATATTTCTTGATACCTGGAAAACAATTCAGCATTACATACTATCCCATCACCATAAAAAACATTATTATTATCAAGTTTTTCACTTTCACAGAGAAGTGGAACATATGATCAGAAATTACAGATATATCCACTCAGTTCTAAACTTTTAGTGCCTTCGTTGATGAATGAAATTTCTTCCGATTACACCTGCGCAACCTCCACCCCTCTACCTCACATTGTGTAACAGGCCTAATTTAAACTTTCATTCCCAATCTTCTCCACTTTTGGAATTCAGCCATAAAATAAAAATTTAAGTAAATCCATGAATCCATGAATGGGAATCTACTATAATCAGACAAAATGTAGTCAGTCACTCTCCTTGTCACCAAATCTTTCTTTCATTGTGAGTGTTATGGCATAAGGACAGCAAGTGTCATGTTACGTAGGGTCCTACAATTTTCCTGGGAACTACTACTACTATGTGTACATAGATGTTAATGGGAAGGGTGGCTGCCAAAGACGGCACTGTAATCCCAGACAGGTTTGGACATTTGGTGATCCCTACAGCCTGGGGCAAAGAAAGGAAAGTTGATCAAGAGCGGCATACAAAGATGCACTGTTCGCACTAGTGTCTTCACTCAAAGTCAATTGTGGACCAATCCACGATTGATCCGCCCCAGAGATTGAAAATAACTGATGGATGGCATGGAAGAACACCCTGAGGCCGGCCGATGACCCTACAGGGCCTCATATGACATGCATGGGACACCGCTGGGCAGTAGAGGATGGGTTGGAGAGAAATCGCGAATCCTCAGCGCACAGCCATCCATCCGCCTGGCCAAGGTCCCATGCACTAGTGGGCAGAGTCAAGTCTCTCCGCAAAGCCGACTACTGCTGGGACACAAGCAGGAACGAAGGAACACCAGATGCGGACCAAGACAAAAACATGTTTGCACAGCTTCGGAACAAGAACCGGTTTTCCGAGGAACCCAAACTTGTTAAGGTCTAGGGAACCGATCCCTGGACTACAGTGAGCAGTTAATCGGTAAGTTTTTTTCATCATTGGAAGTCAAACCCGGGAAAACAGTACCGCTGCAGAGTCATCACCAAATCGACCAATTCAAACTTAGCATAATCTTAAGAAACGTGTCATTAAGAGAGTGAGGTGACCATAATTGGCAACAAGTTACTTTCCTAAAGCACCATAAATTGTTGTTTTTCTCTGCACTTTAATGAAATATTTACCTTCGTACTTTAAAATAAAAAATCCTTTCTAACCCATTAGTATTGCCAGTTTTAGTTGGTTGACAGCAAAGGTCATTCTATAAAAAAGTCAAAGTCTCCGTCAAAGGTGTTTCTGCCAAACTGCCTGTTTAATTCTGACATCTAACTTACTGGATTATTCTCATTAGTCTCTCAAACTTTATTAAGAATATTATATTAGAATTTGAATAATCCAAGTCACCAATATTTACACTTCTGATAATCTAAGCTTTGTGAGCTAATTCAAACATTTTCACTCTTTTTTTTTTAAAAATAAATTGTTCTTTTTAAATTAAATAAAAAATTACATCAAAACTAAACATTTTGCTTATACACTTAATGGAAGTTTCAATAAAAATGATTATAAATAAAAAAATGTTCCTAATAATCCATCCTAACATGTTTACATCACCTAAGCCCTGACACTACTGTATTCAGGTAACGAATAACAGAGAAAATCAGCTATCAGATTCTGTATTCTCAAAAACATAAAAATCAAACAAAAGCATGAAGGGGGAGGAATTTTTCTTTATCCAATCAGCATATACAACTTTTTTTAATGATTTTTCTAGTTTTCAGTTTAATAATTACGATACTATAAATAATGTGTGTGACTGAAATTTCATTGAAATTGGTGAAATGAGCAGAAAATGAGCTAAGAAGTTAATAACTTCAATTGACCTGTTAACTGGGTATGACGACATTTTTCGTCATGCCCGGAAGACTACCAAAATGCGAATGACGACATTTTTCGTCATTGAAATTAACCGTATTATGTTGAACGCATTACGTTTTATGTAGTTCTTATATATTTAATCCTAGCGTGATGGTGTGATGACATTACTTATCACTGTGAAAAAAAGTCCCCAGTGTGAAACGAGTTTCACAAAATTTTATTCCCCGGTTAACAGGAGTAAGTCTGAAGTTTCACTTTTAAAGTTCACACCAGTAGTGTGGCAATTCAAAACTCACCGGTGGAGGGAGAGAGACTCAAATAGTTTTAAAGATGATTATGTGATGTGGCCTTTGAAAAATTAATGTGCTTTGATATCCAATGGGGGAAAGACCGTAGCCAGGATTTAATTTCGGAGGTTGTTCAAAAATTTTTACAGCATGTATCGATACAATCAAAGCATGCAAGGCTGTAGCCAAGTCCCATTAAAAATTTAGTTTCTTGGGGGAGGGGGAACCAGTCAACAAGATCCCTCTGCTTTGGATAAAGGCATGAATGGGAAGGCTCTTGGCCTATGCCACCGGTGCCTACGGGAATTCATTTTTGACTCATAGCAGTTGGACAAAAGAAAATTTACATATCCACATGCTAGATTCAAACCGGTGATTCTTGGCATACCATTCCAAGGCTCTAACTACTAAACCACTTGGTATCCAGCCCTGCATGGCTATTTTCTAACATGGGTCCCCATAAATGTTAAGGAGAACCATTTGGAAAGAAGTTTTCCATTAGACATGCCTTGGCTTTAATGTGGAAAAAAAAACATTGGATAATGCGAATGTTCTTAAAAATCAAATTTATGATTTACTTAAACCACTCCTTTATCTAGTTGAATTTTCTATGTGCCCATATTTTTATTTTTTTTTATTAGTTTAGTGATCAAGAGCATTACCTCTGGTCCTTAATT
Source organism: Dysdera silvatica (assembly GCA_006491805.2). NCBI lineage: Eukaryota > Metazoa > Arthropoda > Arachnida > Araneae > Dysderidae > Dysdera > Dysdera silvatica. Next base: position 81,659,901 of record QLNU02015270.1, read on the forward strand.
TTAATTGAAACTCAAGAAATGGGGGAAAAAAGGCTTGTATATAGAAATAATTAGATAAGAAAAACTACTTCACTCTATATAATATGCTAATAACTTTATTTGTAGTGACATTACAAATGGTCATTTTTTAAAATCATACATACCTGATTCCATACTTATACATGCCCAAGCAACTCAAACTTACCTTGTTACTCCCAAATAACATATTACAAAATCATGTTCCTAGTAATATCTTCATTTTCACTGAGATTTGACTTAACTAGTTATTCCCAAAATGTAAGCCATATATATATACAGTCAGGCCCGTTTATAATGAGCCTACATATAACAAGTTTCCAGATTTAGCAAGGATAATATGAATTTTGTTTGGTATAATGTTAACGTGCAATACAATTTAACCACTTGAGCAAGACTTTTGCACTCCATGGATGGAACAAGAAAAAATGGCTAGTCAATTTTATATTTAGAATAAAACATTGGTCTGCATATCATACAAAAATTTAATGAGAATTTCTTTAGCAGAAGTTAAGAACAGGCAGAAAGATGACCTCATACACAGAACTTCTATTATGTATAAACGACTGATCCTGCCTAAACACTAAATGTCGTTAACCAACTTTTGTTAAGGAACTGTAAAAGAAGGATATGGATATCCACAGCTATACAATGGCAGATGCAGACGTTCATTGGGGCGGGGGGTCAGGACAAAATCTGACATGGTCTTGGAATAACACCCTTCATTTATGAAATCCCTTCACCTTCATTTATGAGCCTTGTAATTATCAGCAAGTTGGAATTTTTTATAGTGAAAAAACGTATTTTGGAAGGTCATGATCCCTGTGACCTCCCCTGCAGCCATAAGTGTATAACTTAGGTGATAAATATAGAATAAACTGGAGAAGGGGGGAGGGGGCAAAAAGACAAAAAACCTGAAACTGGGTAGAAAAAGTATGATTTTGCCTGTTTTATATAGATACTGAGGAGGCATATGCCCTCACCAGATTACGCCTATGCCCACAGCCTATTAATAATATGTTCAATAAAATTTTGAGCAAATTCAAAGCTAACTATTATTGTGTGCACATATATTAAGTACAGACTTTATTCACGAAGTTTAGAATTTTAAATTCTAAAATAAAGTTTGCGAGGAATACAGCAAGCATTTTCGTTGACCCTAAGCTACTCGTTATATACGGGTCCGACTGCAAAAGCAAAAATATTAAGGTTGCGATAGAAACAGAAAGTGGAAATAGAATATGGTGTGGCTGTTACAGCACTGCTCAAAACAATTAGTGGATAATGCACATTCAGTAGAAAATTGCAACCCATACAACAGAGGGTATACCTAAAAGGTTAGTTTGGTGAATTCTAAATGTAATATAAGCATAGTCAGCATACATGTACATATACAGATTACTGTTTGTAATGTTAAAAACCGTGTGATTGTCAAAGCAGATAAAAGCAGCCGTTCAGGTGTACGAACAGATATACCAATAGAACTAGTTTCCATCGGTATTAGATGAATTAATGATGCCACAGCAAAGTGATTTATCATGGCTTATAGTGTGGAGAGTCATTGGTTGTTTGGAAGCCGAGCAGGCCATGCAAGTTGTAGCCTAAGCCTATAGAGTATCATGGTGCATCACTTTTAGACTGTGAAATAAGTTTCTGGAAACTGGAAGTGCTTATCGATAGCAAGGCCAAAGTTGTCCAACTTCAAGTTTGGCAAATTATGACTAGAAATACAGGAAATTAATTTACAGCAGTATCAATGTTTTTTTGCCATATTTCATTACACTGAATTAGTTGTTTGTTTAAACATTCTTTGATTTGTAATATCGTTTATGTTTTCAAATATCTAAAATTCAGCATCCTAAAGCCTTATTATTTTTTTGCCTTCTTTAGTTTTGCATTTCGTGTATGTGCATTTTTCAGTTCCAAAGTATTTATTATTCATGGTTCCCACTCTTGTGTCCTGATGAAATTCAGGGACTTAAGGACCAGATAATTTTTTTAAGGACCTTACATTATCATTCGCAATAGACAAAATTGTTTGTTTGTTTTTTGGTTTTACGGCTCAAAGACTACAGTGGTCATGCTGCGCCGGGACCTACTGTTTTCCGAGGAATCCGAACCTCTTCGTACCGACAACCCCGGACTACAGTGAGCAGTGCGATCTTTATGAGATCTCTGAGTAAGCGTTCTTTTTGCACTGCTGGGAGTCGAACCCGGATTAGCCGCGCAATAGGAGAACGCGTTACCACACTGCGCCACCGCAGGGCCCCAATAGACAAAATATAATTAAAAATGCAAGACATTATAACATTGAAAATAGTGTGTTTAATTGTAACAATAGACTATTGCAAATCACATTGTTTTATGTTATTTTCATTTCTTCAGTTACATTTATAATTTGATTTTCCATTTCTACCACCTTCAAGTTTTTAGTTAGCTGATCTCCTGAAGTTATTTAACTTTACAATAAACCTTACACATTCAACTTTTTCTGCTTTCTAGCCAAAGAGCTAGCTTTTCTAGCTTTCTTTTGCCAAAGTATTTGCAGACTTTTCCCATTCATCTGCAGATTTTTGTAGATGTACAGTTGGGGATGGAAGTATGTTTACACAGGAATGTTGACACTTTTGACCCGTATAACAAAAAAAAAAATATTAACAGTAGAATTTTTCAAATTTAATGGAATAAGTACAAATCATGTTCCTTTATTTCTTGAAACTTACGGACTTGTAACACAAATTGGTTTTATGTATTTAAACAACATTTGAACCCTCTCCAGAATATGAAGAGCAAAATTAAGTTTACAAATAAATAAAACATCAATGAAGGTAAAAATCTAGTACTTGGTAGGGCCTCCCTTGGTCCGAATGACTTCACGGAACCATTGAGGCATGCTGTGGACCAAGTTAGACATAACATCTGGTGGGATGCTGCTCCAAGCTGCCTGCAATACAGTCTTGAACACAGGAATGTTTGTGCGACATGATAATGGCACACGGTTGTCTAAAATCCCTCAAAGATGCTCAATGGGGGTTCAAATCAAGTGACAGATGGCCATTCGAGCACCTTTACCTTCTTGAAGGCAAAATAAGCAACTAAAATACGAGATTTATGTTTGGGGTCATTGTCTTGTTGGAAAGACCAACCCCTTTTCAATCCCAACTTCACCTTGGATAGAGTTAAATTTGATTCCAAAATCTCCTTATACTTGTGGGTGTTCATAAGGCCATCAATGAATACCAAATTTCTCGTTGCATTATTGGCAAAACAACCCCAAACCGTAACTGAAGATGGGTGTTGGCTGTAAATTTCTGACATTAAACATGGTTCCATCTTTTCTAAAATAAAAAAGCCAAACAAACAATCTTTTCTAAACACTATTTTCTTCTGTTGTTTTAATAGTTCAAACTTGCTTCCATCGCTGCACATCACATTTCCCCAAATTTGAGTGGCTTATCAGCATGTTGAATTGCAAATTTTGAACTCCTTTGTTTATTTTTGGAAGAGATATAAGGTTTCTTACGTGTAATTCTTTCTTTTTATCCCACCTTGTTTAACACCCTTGAAATTTGTCTCCGTGATATTGTCTTTTTGAATTGATCTTGAAATTCTTCTTGGATTTCCCTTCTCGATGTAAATGGATT